>OZ008368.1:329990388-330590388 GCA_963931995.1 Phaonia tiefii | reverse complement strand
GATGATCAACCTATGGTATAAATTCGGAAACGGTAGTTAGGCATATGGTGGTGAATTTGTCACGGAGTTCGAAACTAGGCATGCCAGTGAGTGTGCTTAACTGAATTGTCTATTATTTCCAACAAAAACCATCCATTTTTCAGTTAGGAAAATGCTCATGACTTGTAAGCAACTCTCTAACTCATAACTATAAACTCACACTTACTTCCGCCAGTTGGCAGCCACAGTTCAACTAAGCAACCAAACGTGTGCCCAGGAGTTCCAAGTGACCTACATAGATAACGTTCGACTTTCGTATAATCTCTCACGACACATGGAATACCAGCATTAAACAATAAATAAATAAATGTGATTGTCATAGGTATTAACGAAGTTAGTCATTGTAAAGACTTGAAATATGATGACTAAAGTCTGTCCATACCAGTCATTTGCACCCGTGTGTCACAACGGTTTTACTGTTTTTTTTTATAATACTTGATTTCAAGTTAATGTGTATGTGTAGCTCCTGATTTTCGCAGAGTTACTCATGACTCACGGAATACTTAATCTGATTACAAATGTGTTCAGTAAAATTAATTGTGTTACTGCTTGGAATCAGTTGAATGTATGTATTATGTATTAAATTTTTGGAAATTGTTGGGTGAACGGGATCCTCGATTCACATAAACTGAATTCACAAGTCACATGAGCTGACCCATAAGTGACAAAGAGGTACTGCGTCTTGTACATTATGAGTTTCATTGAATAAGATATCACTTCTGTAACTTGGGGGTCAAATAAAATAAACAGTTACAATAACGCACTATGTTTTATAATAAATAAAATAAATGGTTTCCCATTACATCCCATGAAGGGACCGGGGAGAACTTCTCACAATCACTGAGCTGTGCGCATTCCAGTTTTCACTCACTGATTGGGACCTATAGTTTTACACCGATTCCGAACGGTATTTTGAGAAGCTTTTTCATGGCTATATACTCGATAGTGTCGCCGTCACTATGCGAGGTGACCGCCGCCGAAAGAAATTTGAAGGTGGTCAGAGCAGGGTTCGAACCCAGGATCTCATGTACAAGAGCCGCGCACACTAACCATTGCACCACCGACGGTATACATGAGATAATAGACAACACACGATTACTTACTCAAAATATTAAGAAAAGTATCTGAAGAAAAGAATAATTGGGCTTATCTTTAACATTTCAATGGAATCTAAATAGAATTTGTCAAACGATATATATAAAAAATATTTACCGCCGAAAACTGTGGAAATATACAAAAAAAAAACAGTGCAGTTTATATGTGGCACATATCTCCCACTTTCGTACAACAAATTGGTAGATTGTTCAAGTAAAGCTTTAATTAATGTTGCTGGTATATTTTGTACGACTTTGCTGGTTGTCCCGGTATCTGACACAAAATGTGCTAGTAATAGAACTACCACTTTCTCGATCAAAACCTAGTTAATATAACTGCCCATTTGGTGCTTGCCAGATATGCTTTTCTATGTGAATGCAAGAGAGTGTGTGTGCCGCCTTGAGTGAAAAACAATACTATATTTTTTCGTACATTTAAAGCCAGCAACGGAAAACCTAAAGTTAACAAATATATTTTATTCTTATTGCTTTGCTAAATGCAATTTAAATGGCACACAGCGTAAAAAGAAATTGTAAATTTTGAAAAAAATTGGTTTGGTATGAGGTAGAAGAGGACAAGGGTTTCAATCATAGCGAGGTTATGTGACCAACATGACCTTTGGCATAGAAATCCAGCAGGGACCTATGAACAATGTATGGTTAGTAGACTGGTAGTGTTCCAATACGACGTTTTATGTCCTTGTTGTATTCCTACAGTTGAGTGTAAAATTTAAAAAACTTGTATATCTAACATCAATAAAAGCAACGATTAACTTAAAAAAACAAATGTGGGAACATTTTTGTTTCCTAATGTAACCACTATATTGTGTTATAGAAGACATCAGGACAAGGAAACACATTTCATACAACAAATTGGAGTTAAGAATTTTAGAATTTTAGGCACTTGCCAGAAATTTGAGTCCGCACAATTCCAATCGTAGACTTTAAGTATCGCAGAGTTCAAAGTAGTGTACTGAAGGTAAAACAGCTCGAAAAATAAAAATTTATTCAATAAAAATAATATATGTATAAGTTGGTATTGATGCGATTGATGATCTACCCAATGCTACCAATTCAGGCACAGTTGGTAGTCATCTGATGAAGAGCTTGTCCCGGATTTCGAAACTAGTTATGCCAATGAGTGTGTTTTCCTGAATTATTTATTATTAAACGAAAACCGACCATTTTTCACTTGGAAAAATATATCGGAAATTTAAAGCTTGTAACGGGTCCGCCAAATAACTTTTTTTTTTTGAAAATTCTATAAAAAAAAACTACTGAATATGTTCTCAAATTTCTTTTTGTATTTGAAAGTACAATCCTTCCGGTTCATAATGGAAAATAATTTCATTCAAATGGCTGCCTCGGCTGGCCATGCAGTAGCCTACACGATCGGTCTAATTTTTAAGCACATTATCGATTGTGTGTAGCTGTATTTCACCAATGGCTTCACGAATATTGTCCTTTAAAGCGTCAATTGTCTCTGGCTTGTCGGCGTAACACTTATCTTTGAGGGCACCCCACAAATAATAGTCCAACGGTGTCAAATCGTAGCTCCGAGGTGGCCAAACGACATCAGCTCTGCGGCTGATAATGCGATCTTCAAACACAGGGCGTAAAGCATCGAGTGTAGCTTCGGCTGTGTGGCAATTAGCGCCGTCCTGTTGAAACCAAATGTTGCCAATATCTTCCTCTTCAATTTTTGTGAACAAAAATTCGTTCAACATGGCACGATAACTATCGCCATTGACTGTAACGGCCACTCCTTGCTCATTTTCGAAGAAAAACGGCCCAATTATGCCTCTGGACCAAAGTCCGCACCAAACAGTGACTCGTTTTCGGTGCATCGGCTTTTCAATGTATGCGTGCGGGTTTTCTGTGCCCCAAATGCGACAATTTTGCTTGCTGACATACCCGCCAAGATCAAAATGAGCTTCATCTGAAAAGATGATTTTTTTTTGGCAAAATCGGCATCTTCTGTAAGTCGATCGCAGGCCCACTTAGCGAAGCGAAAGCGCATTGGATGGCCAGTATACACAACCATATTCTTTCAGCGGAAGGATAAAACTAATTATCTGTTAAATTAGACATGAGCTGAGTGTTACCATTCACGAAATAAGGACTAGTTGAAAAAAAAAATGTTAGATGGCGGACCCTTTATAAATAAGTATTATGAACTTCTCCTACATTTGCATTCTAAAATAATTTAATATTATAAGGTCATCTTTCGTATATACATGAGTTTTATATTAAGTTTTCTTTGACTTTCTATTCCTATCGGTTGAAACTAAGAATTTAAAATACCTCTCTGTTTCTCTCTAAATACTATTTCGTATTAATCAAAATACATTTGGTTCCACTAGAAAAACCTTACACCTACCAAGTTCTATCATTAATTCCTGGAGGTAATTGCATATAGAGCTTAAAGACTTCGTGAAAGATAAACTTACTTACAACTAAAACATGCACGGGCACATTAGAAACAGGAACTAAACCCGGGATTTCAATTGCAATACAAGCAGAGAAATGAGAAGAGGAAAGTACTGGGGCGTTAGTTCTCTCGTGTCAAGTTGCAATTTTTACGCTTTCTGTTTTACTATTGGACAAAATTGTTTGTGGACTCATTGGTTCATCTGCTCTTTTTGGTTGTATTGTTTTTAACACCCCTGTAAGACGCCTCAGATATCATGAGTATATTAATATTACTAGTCGTTATACTTTTGCTGCTAATGAACCTATTCTAAGAACTATGAGACACTATAAGTTCAGTATTTTTTATTTTTAAGTTTTTTTTTTTTAAGTTTGAAGTATAAAGCTCGTAGTGGCCTGTGTGAAAGCCTTTGGACCGATTTTTAACCCTTTTTCAGTGATCCAATCGAGCTGATTTTTTGCAGGCAGACTCTTGGAAATGTCTGTATCACGTCAAATTTTTTAAAAAATAGATTTTTATCAATTCTCAGATTTTCCTAAATTTTTTTTTTTTTTAAATGGTTATAATTTTTTTTAAGGTTTCAGTTCGTTAAAAAAACAATTTTTTTTTATTTTTTTTTTTATAAAAATAAAGAATTGCTACATTAAAAATTTTAATGTTTTTAAAGAAATTTAGGCCTTTTATTTTTGCATTTGCTTCAGTATCGCGACAAATGGACCAACAGTATTCGCCAAGCATATGCGTAATGTCTTTTCCTTTAGAGCGTTTTTCAATAGCCGCAATGTCCTGATGGAACCTTTCGCCATGCTCATCGCTACAAGCTCCTAAATCATCAGGGAAAAAATCTAAATGATTGTGAAGAAAATGGATCTTTAGCGACATTAATATGCCCATTTCGCCATATGCCGAAACCATTTCTGCTACAATATTTCTATAATTGGCAGCTCGTTTGTTGCCAAGAAACTGCTCAATAACGGCAACTGTACCTTTCCATGCACGCTGGTCGATAGCATTTAATTTTGATGAAAATTCAGAACTTGCAATTATTTTTTTTATCTGCGGACCATTGAAAACACCTTAAATCAAAAAAATCATTAAAAAACATAAACTTACTGAATGACTTCTTAAAAAACAAACCTGCATGAATCTCTGCGCCGCTCAATTTCGGAAAAATTTTGCGCAAAGTTGCTATCACGATGCAGTTTTTTAACAAAATTTGATACGAGACCGAGCTTAATGTATAGTGGAGGGAAAATGATTTGAGACGGCTGCACCAATGGTAGATTACTTTGTAGCATGTTCGCGGCTTCCACTTAAATTCAGTGTAATGCTCATCTCTTTTTCGACCTTCCCATGTACACAAAAAGCACTGGTGGGTTGGAAATCCACGCTTAACACCCATGAGTAAACTGACCACTTTCAGATCGCAGCATATTTTCCAATTATGCTCTTTGTACTTTATCAGCTGTAATATTAATTCCATGCCTTCGTATGTTTCCTTGAGGTTTGTGGCATATGCAATCGGGACAGATGGATGTATGTTACCGATATGAAGTAGCACGACGTTAAGGCTGTTGACCGATGCATCGATGAAAAGTCGCCACTCCTCTGAAATATGAGGGTAACCAATTTTTGCAAACATCAAATCAATATCAGAACAATAAGCTAGGTTTTTTTCCCGATCTTCGTGCAATTTAAAAAATTCGTCATATAGAATAGTGGTACCTCGACCACGAACGGCTGTTATTTTAAAATCAGCCGCCACTATATTCCACTGCTTAAAGCGTGATGCAAAGAGTTCTGCTGTTCTCCTCGACAAGTTTTCGTCTCGTACGAGGTCATTGAAGTCGGCTTGCGTTATTAAATGCGGCATTGCAGTCCCAATTTCACTGGGTGTTGCCACAAATTCCGATACTTGTGGACTCTCGCATCTCGCATTCGATGCAAGAAAAGTTGATAGCAGTGTTGGTACAACTGTTGATTCTGCATCGCTTATTTCGGGAACATTATCAAATATCTCCACTGAAGCCGATACACGCTCTTCTGGTGAGTATAGAACTGCTGGAATTACCGATTCTACATTAGCGTAGCGAATTTTGTTGCGGGGAATGTATTGGTACCCTTTTGTTTGAGCAAAAGTTACACAAAAGTAGCACAATTCATTGCAGTGCTCCGTGCGTGGTAGCCAAATTGTTGGTACAGCGTACTTTATTGTTGACCTTCCATCAGTAAACTTGCACAAATTTCTATAGCAATAGTCGCACACGACTTCCGGAGTATACCACAAGTAAGGAACATAAGCAGTCTTAAATATTTTCTGAAACTAATTCACCACTGTTTTAGTAATATTTTTCAAATTTTTACTTGGTGCGAATAAGCCACAAACGTAACAAAAGTTATTTCGCGTCGGACACTGCATTTTTTTCAGATGAAATATATACAAATACGTTTTCGCACAACAGAACTTAAAACAATTTTGCAATTCCTTATTTCATCTGTCAGACCAGTTGTAAGTGTTGTAAAAATCAAAAACTGTTTAGTGTTAGAAGGTTACTATTGATTAACTACAACTATATCGAGTAGGATGGGTCAAAAAAACATTTTTTTTTTCGTAACGCTTAAGTAGTTTAAAAATTTGGAGTCCCTTCAAGTTATGCTAAGAAAGGTGAAAAAAATATTTTTTTTTCAAAAATAATAAAAATTGGGGAAAATCTGAGAATTGATAAAAATTGTTTTTAAAAAATTTGACGTGATACAGTCATTTCCACGAGTCTGCCTGAAAAAAATCAGCTCGATTGGATCACTGAAAAAGGGTTAAAAATCGGTCCAAAGGCTTTCACACAGGCCACTAGCTTTATACTTCAAACTTAAAAAAAAAAAAATTCTGACGTGTACATGAAAATCTTTCCGAAATCTCTTTCCGAATATGTGCATTTCCGAATATGTGCATTTGGTTCATAGGACAGAAAAAAATCAATTTTTTGTAACACCGTGTTAGCACCAGTACATCGCGGGGTATGTTCGAGTGCAGTCAAAAAGGGCTGATATAGACAGACAGGAGGATAGACAGACCAGTTGGTCGCACATACATATAACTTGCACTTATTGCAGGAGATAAAGATGCATTGGGCACTACAAATGTTAACGGTCGAAATTTATGATCACACAGTAAGTAACACTATCACCCGAGGCTTCAAAATGGATAAAGTGAGTGGCGGGGGAAAGGGAAAAGGAAACGGATATGCGTTTGAGTTATGTAGCTACAATAATGTTCAATAGTCTATAGTGGTTGTAAAGTTACATACATATGTGTGATGTTTATATCAAACACATTACGAATAAACCTACAACCCGATAAATTCATGTCCTCCTTTACCTTTATTGACTACAATTGAAATCAATGGCATATAGCATAACATGACATAAATAACGATGGTGACAACACAATCTCATAAGAAAATTCAAAAACTGAAGTTATATTTGTCAGAGGATACTTTTCCAATCAAATAAAATTCAAATAAATATTCGAAAGCTTTTCATAAAAATTGAGGAGAGAGCGACGTCTAGAATTACCTACATTACAATTGATTCCATCTGTACATTTATATGAATTTTGGAATGTGAGATTACAGAGAATATTTGTGACACAAAAGTATTAGATTAAACTTTGTGTCCTAAACGAAGGCAGTACAAACCAAAAAAAAAACAAAAAATTGCGTGGTACAAGTGCAAAGTTTTCAGAATTTGTTTAATATTCAGACCAACATTGATAATGTGGAGTAATTAACGACGAAAGAGATTAAAACCTTGTCAGAAACAGCGCAAAAGTGTATATGGGCTATTTCAATAATTTTCAACATTTGTTGAAACTGAGTTCAGATGCTTATTATTTCTCCAGTTTTTGAAATTGACCAAAACGGTAAAAAGGGAATGGTAGGGCACACTAGAAACCTCGGAAAACTCGGAATCAGACCATCAGTTCTTTATCTCTAAAAGTTATGGGCACTCAAATATGGAAAAACTCAAAAAAAGGCTTGAAATTTACAAGAGTTTTTTCATATTTCATCTCTTTTCTACTTTTAGTTTTAAACTTGAGATGCCCACTGATATAAAATAAAGTCACTAGACTTAGTAGATATTTACACTATAAAAGTTATGCCCATACTACTATTTGGAAAAAAAATTTGTACAGCGGTTCATTTTTGAAACCAAAATTTTCCGATTTTTCAATTTTCGCAGTTTTTTCTATTGCGTTTTTGCGCCGTTCAAGAAAATTGCATTTCGTCAACAGTATTTAATAGATGGTGTAATTTGCTAAAATTTTCGCCATATCATGTTGATGTCAGGCTGCTAGTTGCTGAGAACGATGACCTTAAACTTTTATAGAGTTGGCGTAAATTTGTCAAAAATTACAGTTTTTCGCGCCTGACATTTGCAATATTATCTAAAACTGGTTTATGTATTGCGTGATCTAAACTTCTTAGTAAATGACACCTCAATGTCAAGAAGGCGTTAAAATATTTTGAAACGCAAAAATTTTATAAAGAAAATAAAAATGTTGCGAAATTTCATGATTTTGTTTCGCGTTTTTTTTAATTAATCCGTGGTTTAAAATCAATGTAAAGTATTGGAAATGAAGTGCGGCGGTAAACTAAAGATCATATATAAATATGGTTCAATTCGGTCCATATTTAGCGGGTACAGCGGCATTTTTCTTCAAACACATTTTGCTTTGTGACATCTGCAGTTATGTATAGATTCCGCCGCGATTGACACCAAATGAAAGGTTTTTTTAAGCTTGATAATAAAACCCAATAGGCATTAAAAAATTTTCATGATTTTAAATTTTACAGATAAAAAAAAATCCTAACATCAAAAATAATTCTTATATAATTAAAACCTCCATAACTTTCGCGCCGTTTGCAATAAATGATTAACGCGAACTGTTTTGGTATGCTAAAATATTACCCTTCACTTGATCAAAGCGTCAGTCGTGTCATCCAAAAACAAATTTGGAAAAAAAAAATATCAAAATGTCGATAATTTTTGAAAAAGCCCATATACTGTTTGGCGGCTGTAAATCTATAAAACTGCTAAACCCTCCCGACTCTAAAAAACTGCTAAACCCTTCCCGATTTTTGTTCTGCTATGGTATGGAGACATATTGAAATTCAATTGCTCAAACTAAACAATTGCCCAAGGGCTGTTGAAATTTTTTAAATTTATTTCCCAACTTTGTCTAACATCGTACTATTTTGTGATTTGTACTCTTGCGTTTCTTTCGTAACCATCAAATACCAACATACTACTGACTCCAATACACAACAAATATAGAACTCTTGATTTCGCAAAATAATCATCCATCAAAAACTAAGTAAGAAATGGAAACTTTTCTCAAATTGAAACTACAGTTTCGAAAGATTTTATCGCCGACTTAAAGGAATATGATAATGTACCATGTGTATTTGATTCTCCAGCATTTGAACGATTGAGATGTAAGTTGTCGTCCTTTGGCTTACATAAAATTGTAACAATTGCAGCAGCAGCACTGGTAGCACATGATGCCCCCAAATACCTTGGGATGGTGACTGCAAAGATTGCAATACTTGAGCAGATTTTCATAATATCCATGGTGGCAGATATAAACACAGATAGTGAATAGATGGCGCCACTTAAGAATAACAACAATTGTGACGGCTTGGAGTCTAACAGTAGTGGCAATAGTCCCATTTACATATTACCCGCTTCTGTCGCAAGACAGAAGGCAGCACATGCATGTGTCATAATCACCATAATCATCATATAACCATATCATATCCCAAATTGACTCTAATTCCCTAAAGGCACTGGAAATTGTAAAAGGCTTTGAAAATCAAAGAAAAGATTTGGTTTATTTCCAAACATTATCTAAAAACTTAAACTACTGTATTTTGTACGCTTGGGTTTCTTCCGTAACCATTAAATATCAATTAACTGATTCAAGAAATAAAGTACTCCAGATTTGGTAAAACAATAAAAGAATACAAAATAAGTAAGAAATTGAAAACTTCCAAGAATTAACACTACGGTTTTGAACGAATTTGTAGGTGACTGAAAAGAATATGATAATGCAACGGGTGGAGTTGATTCTCCACCATGTGAACCATTGATGTTCTACTTGTCGTTCTTTGTGTTACATCAATTTGTAATAATATGAGCAGTATCATATGATACCCCCTGATGCTTCAGGACGTTGATTGCAAAGTATTTTTTACAATACTTGAAGGGATTTTCATAACATTCAGGGTGACTGATAAAAAACACACATAGTTGATAGATAGAGCCACTTAAGAATAACAATGATTCTGGCTGTTTTGAGTCAAGCAGTAGTAGCAAGAGTCTTTCTGTAGAAGAGAGTGTATAGGTATTTTGTAAAGTGTTTTTCGAAGAACACAAAACAAAAGTGAACATTTTTGAAATTCTGTTGAAATTGTATAATCCCATTCGCACTTGTCTTCTAATTTAACGGATAAAAAAGTTACCTTTAACTCAAATGTATATAAATATGATACGAAATTACACACATAACAACAACCAACAACAAACGGATTTTAATAAAACCAACAGAAATATGGTTCAACTAGGTTGAATTTGGAAGCTTAGTTTGTTAATGGGCGAATATGAATTCTATGTAATGGAATTAAACATCATGATTTTTTATGACATTATGATAGTAAATTCCACCTAAAAAATCCCTCTCCTACTCAAATTTAGGAAATATTTATTGACTTGAGCTATAAATTCTTAATGATCGCAAAGATGAATTCTCGACAGTTAAACTTGTCTATATACATTGCTTTCCGTTATCGTTCTGGTATTGTTGCATATCGAGAGCTTATATTCAATACCAGCTATTCGCAAAAACACAATTTTTCAGGAGAAGGAAAAAACAGTTTATTTTCCGAACTCTCGAAGATTGAAGAAAATTATCTTCTAGTATTTTTGTTAAATATTATTAGTGGGTACTGCATACAAAAATTATTTAAAGATTCAATCTTCGAGAGTTCGGAAAATAAACTGTTTTTTCGTTCTCCTGAAAAATTGTGTTTTTGCGTATAGCTGGTATTGAATATAAGCTCTCGATATACAAGTCTTGTTATTTATATTTCGAGTCCTGGCAATAATAGTGTTGCCAGATGCAAACTGAAGCTTTCATTGACATTTGACATTTTTGAACGTTTTCACTTTTTTCTATTTACAGTGTGTTGAAAATTTCATGTCGGTCAAAAAATGAAATTAACCCGTGAAAATTTTCGTGCGATGATTTTCTGCGATTTTCGGGGTGGATTATCGAGACAAGAATGTCTCAATAAACTTGTTTCGCCCTTCGGTGATGAAGCACCACCAAAAACCACTGTAAATCGGTGGCACCAAGAGTTCAGCCTCGGCCGCCGTTCGCAGTCGTCGTACTTCGGTCGTTTTGCAGGAAACCATCGATGCTGTGCGTGAACTGATAAAGCAAGACAGACATTTGGCATGCCGTGAGATTTGGGGCATCCTTCAGCATTAGTATGACAAGCATCAATAAGATATTGCATTTTCATTTGGCGTGAGGAAGATTTGTTCTCTGTGCAGCCCACCTAATTTAACGAACGCTAAAAAAAGGCTCGTGTCCATTGGAGAAAAGAAATTTTGAAAAAATATATTGTATGACGTCGCTACATGTGACGATAGACCTTACGGGTCTTTCAATATGAGGTAAATCCAACAAAAATTGTTCGTGGAAGAAGCACATCGAAGCAAATTATCAGTTTTTTTTACATTGCAAACGGTCATATAGCCACAGTGCCTTCATTTGAGCGTAGAACGCTCGATTCTGAGTGGTATAACGCCATCTGTTTGCTAAAAGTGTTCGAAGAAATAAGGAAAAACAACAAAGGAAGACGGATTTTGAAGCGTTCAAAAACCGTTTTTTGGAGGTATCTCAATCGCAGTGGAAAAAGTGCTTCGAAAATTGGTTACGGCTCATGCAAAAGTCTATTGATCTTCAGGGAGAATATTTGGAAAATCAACAAAATCATTTCCAATGACAAATGCTTATTTTTTATTGGTGCACCCGAAATATAAATAGCAACTTCGTATACAAAGAAGTCCACTAGAAATCACATCACCTTAAATATAAAGTCATGCATCACTGCATCGGTTAGAGCATTTAACAGACATTGAGCATTTCCACACATGAATGGTCTCCCATAAAACAATATACACCTTTTTTCCCTTTTGGTCACAATCTCACAGAGAGTGGGAGTTTGTTTGGCATGGTCATAGAATTAATATTGGCATATTGCTGGTGTAGGCTTAATGAATCATTGCAAATGAATTGGATCCAGTAATCCAACTCTTTAAAATTTGATACAATCTTGTTGTCGAATTTAAGGTGCATTGTAGCTACAATTTATGTGGTGGTACTGCGGTACTATTTCTGTTTTTCGAATTCATATATTCTGAAACTCGTGACATTTTGAGCTGTTAAATTCTTAAACTGTTAATCTCTTGAATTTTTAAAACGTTAGTCTCATAAACTCTTAGTCTCCTATAATCTGAAACTCTTAACCTCTTACATTCCTCATCTCTTAAATTCTTAAACACTTAAGTTTTTAAGTTCTTAAATTTGTATTTTTCGAAAACCTTGAATTTCATATAATTGTTAACGTCCGTTTGAAATTCATTCTTAATTGCCATCCGTTTTCTCTATAAGTCATCTGTTCATGTAGTGCAAGGAGAATACATTTCGGATATCTTATCTTTACCAGTCTCTATAAAGGTCTTTCCTTTTTGTGTTTTACCTTGTGTTTGGTTAATGTTATAATTTGTTGGTATATTTTGCCAGTAAAACCGACTTCTTCATGTATCTCCTGTATGCAACATGTCGAAGAGGAGACACCAAGGTACAGCAACTGTACATAATATTACAATGAGTACACATAAATTGACAACATGAAGTGTACACAAAAATACAAAAATTGTGCACAATGTTGTAAATGCTGTACATACTAGTAAAAGTACATAAAGTGCAGCAAGCATTTAAAAAAATAAATGGTTTCCCATTATACCCCATGAAGGAATTGGGGAGAGTTTCTCAGAACCAAGGAGCTATGCGCTTTTCTCCTTACATATTCAGTGATTGGGACTTAAAGTTTTACACCGGTTTCGAACGGTATTTTGAGAAAATTTTTCATGGCTAAATATTCGATAGTATCGCCGTCACTATGCGAGGTGATCGCCGTCAAAAGAAATTTAAGGTGGTCAGAGCAAGAATCGAACACAGGATTTCATGTACCAGAGGCACGCACACTTACCATTGCACCACCGATGGCCACAGCAAGCATTTACAACAGTAAAATCCATGTATACATAGGTAGGTACAAAACGTTTTCATAAAACTAGAATTAGTGTACCTATACACATGCGCAAATACTCACTGTACAAGACGAACGGCAACAATTTAAATACAACACCAACAACTAAATGGGGACACAAAATGAAACTGTCATCTACAAATACGACAAACCGAACATACTCAAATTTTTATTCATCCAAGCACACGCATCTGTATATACGATTTATTTCAACTACGAGGTTGAATTTTATGTTTCGGGATTTGGCAACCCTAGTGTTGCAATCTGGCAACTCACAGCTCTATCGTAAAGCTGGACATTTCTGAGGTTATACGTACTCAGAACGTTTTGGCATACGAGCGCTATTTGTGTTGTTTACAGTAACTTCAAAGATTCATCTCGGCCCAAAAATGGAATTAAATCGTGAACATTTTCGTGCGATTATTTTTTACAACATTCGACGTGGATTAACTCAGCAACAGTGCATGGATGAACTTAATTCAATTTTTGGCGATGAAGCTCCATCAAGGACCAATGTTTATCGATGGTATGGTGAATTCAATCGTGGTCGTAGTTCTCTCCAAGACGAATTTCGTGAAGGTCGTCCAAAATCAGCTGTTGCTCCGAAAACCATTGATGCTTTGAGCGAACTGATTTTACAATATCGTGAGATTAAGACAACCTTGGGTATTAGTGGGACCAGCATACATTCAATATTGCATAAACATTTGACTGTCAAAATAATTTGTTCGCGTTGGATCCCACACAATTTGTCAATCGCTTAGAAAGGGGCTCCTGTCGATTGATTGAAAGAAATGCTCCAAAAATACGATCGCGGTGCTTCGCAACATGCCTATGACATCGTGACAGGTGATGAATCCTGGATTTACACGTATGAGCCCGAAAGTAAACAGCAGTCAACTGTATGGGTGTTTCAAGATGAGCCAAATACAACAAAAGTTGTTCGCGCCCGAAGCACTTCCAAGCAAATGGTCTCCTGTTTTTTTTCGGAAAAACCGGACATGTCGCAACCGATCCTAAAGCATATAGAACAACTAAAGCACTAGGACAACGCAGAACAGTGAATTCTGAGTGGTACACAACCATTTGTTTCCCAGTTGCCTTCCAAAAAATCAGGAAAACCAACCGGCGAAAACGGATCACTCTTCATCACGACAATGAGAGCTCTCACACATTTGCTGAAACAACTGAATTTTTGAGCACCCAAAACATCGATTTGATGGGTCATCCACCGTATAGTCCCGACTTGCCGCCGAATGACTTCTTTTTATTCCCGTATACAAACTGAGAGGTGAACGTTTTTCGACACCTGAAGAAGCGGTTGCTGCATTCAGAATGCATGTTTTGGATATACCTCAATCAGAGTGGCAAAGTGTTTCGACAATTGGTTCAAACGCATGCAAAACTGTATAAATCTTCATGGGGAATATTTTGGAAAACAAGACAGCGATTTTCGATGATTAATATTTGTTTTTGTTCTCTAATCCCGAAACATAAAATTCAGCCCGTATCAGGGCTTGACTTAGCGTCCTTGGCGCCCCTGGGCAAACTTTTTTGCCGCCTGAATAATATCCCAACGCCATTACAATCTTCATTAAAAAAGTCAAAATTTTATTGGTAGCTATATCGAAAATGTATACATTTCAACTGTTTTGCCAAGCAATTTGAGATAATAAAAATAATACATCGTTTCATTAATGTTAATATTATTTTATATTTATACATACATATTATTTTCTATTAATATCGATTAGATATGAAACTTGAATACTTTTTGATAGGCTCCAATGAAGCAAATTCAATTAACCAACAATTTGTATGCGTATTCTTATGTATAAGTAAATATGTAGTTATTAAGTTTTATGTAAATAAGTTTTTCTGTACAAAATGCATAAATTTATGTCAATATTTTTCGACAAGCACTTCATTAATTAAATAAAACTTTGTTTTCTTGATTTGGCTTTGGCAAACTATTCAATGATTTCATCGAAAGATAAGCTGCATAAAATATCACGCTCTATGTATAAAATAGCAAGTCCTTGAAGTTTTTCTTGTTGAAGAGAAGATCGAAGATAATTTTTCACTCTTTTCAGTGCTGAAAATTACCTTTCTCCAGAGCAATTAGTTACAGCCATTGTTAAATAATTTCGTAGAATTATTTCAATGTTAGTATAAATTGAGCCAACATTTAAACTTTTTATAAGTTGTAACAATTGTTGTGGAAATAACTTATCTTCAACTGTGTCAAGACTTTTTATATATTCATTCTCCTTTATAAACTGAGCCAAATTAACACATTCTGTGGGAAAAGTGGCATCCAAGTCCAAGTAGATTTGCCTTCTGCCGTATTTCAGTATTATTCGCCTCTTTTAAGTTCCTTATTAAGAATTTAATTTCGTATAAACGGACGATCTTTACTCTATATTTTGTATAAGGCGGTCGATAGCAACATAGTATTTTTCAACTCGAAGTGATTGTTTGCCTGTGAAATTAGTATGATCATCAATATTAAATTTCAGTCTCTTTTGTCTCTTTGAATCTTTACTATATTCAGTAGTACCACATAAATATATAGCCTCAGTCTCAAGTATTTGGAACCCGCTTTCTTCCCTCAAAACATTTACAGATGAGATAAGTGATTTATATAAATTCACAACAACAGATAAATTTATATCAACAGCCTGGAGTTGTACGTTAACATTATGGAACTCAACATTATCGTCATCTCTAAAGTCTTCACATTCTCATAAATAAATTTTGCTTCCATTTTCGTCGTCTAAGGCAGCAATAATTTTTTTTTTTCAACTGGATTCTATTGTAATAAATTCTAAATACATACTACTGGTACACAATAAATACATCTTAATACTACCTATATCTAATTCCCTCACACCCATAGGGTGCCCTTCAGAATCTTCTTCCATCCTCATCAAAAAATCACTACATACATACATCAATCTTAATAATAAATTATATACACTGTAAGCAAAATAATATTATCCCGAAAAATCCATACAAACCGGGAACGCCTTGTTTGTCGTCTTGACCTAAAAATAAAAGAAACTTAAAAAACAAATAACAACTTAAAAACTAAATAAAAACAAGAAATCCAGCAAGCCGGATTGCATAAATCATTAGACCAGATATTCCGAAAAATTTCCAGTCTCCACCTCGGTTAGAAGAAATACTACTGAGTAGTATTATACACAGGATCCTCGATACCCAATGTACCGAATCTCCTGTGGTAAAACAACAAAGCCTCGTCCGTTCCTAGATAGCCCCCATTACTGAGGGCCAGAAGGTCCGTTGGTCCAAAGAACCAGCGTGACAGAAGACTGTCCGCATCCGTTGTGTCGAAACATGCCCTAACCAGGTCATTATCCACACCCGCCGCTTTTCCCAGGAAAGATAGAGCAGAGGCCACCATGAACCTGTCAATCCTCCCAAAACCAGCACCGTCATATACCCTCCTACAGGACGGCATGCGGTAAGAGCCATCCGCCATCACAATTACACTCAGACCCAGACAGGACCTGAGTATTTTCCGCTTCCATTGCCTTAGCCTCTCCATCTGACTCGACGATATGGGAAACCAGGCCGGGAAAGCATACGCCAAAACAGGTCTTATGACCTGCCTGTACACCAGCAGACGCACCTCCGTACTCAGGCCATTCGCCCTCGCCAACAGCATGTAGTATGCAGAAAAGGCAAATCTAGTAAGGCAGCAATAACTTTACCATATGTGTTATATAATGCTTTACTGGCATTACTTGTAGCACTCCACCGTGATTTTGATAAACTTGTTAGTGTTAGAGAGTCTTTATAAAATTTGTTTACTAATATTTGCCACCTAGATACCGTTCTAACGAGAAAAATTTCACGGAATCATCACTACTTTCTGTAGCAGCCGAGCCGGCAAGTTGCAATGAATGAGCTGCACAATGAAAATAAAACGCAACTGGGTTTCTCTGCTTTATCCTTGACTGGAGTCGTTTACACCTTCCTGCCATGTTGCTGGCATTACATAACTTTGGTCACGGCAGTTTTTAATATCCAATTTCAATGTTGCAGTAATAGCCACCATTACAACATTTTCAATATCCTCTTCACTATGACCAGTATTGGGCAAAAATGTTTTTTAGAATGTGTACTTTTTTGATGTGTTAACATCTACACGCGCGCCTCTAGGGCAGTAAACTATAAATTTAATACATACGCAAGTGTTAGGTTTGTAAGAGTAAATTATCGTTTGTTTGTTCGTTGCTTGGCAGTCGGTATTGAAAGTGATTATTGGGTGATTTTCATATAATTTTCCCACGCGATTTTCCCCGGAAATTCATAGCCGATTTTATTAATTTTTGGATTAAAAAGCTAGTGCGGGTTTCGACGAAGAGTTTAGGCCAACAATTAAGGCGATCCGATATCGGCGAGCCGAGATTTAAGTGTTTTAATTTGGAGTAATATTAAAAAAGTATTTTATGTTGATCTTCCGTTATATCGTACGAATATAACAATGTATGTATGTATGTACAAGTGTCTGTTGCTTTGCATTCTTTGACTTTTGTGGGAATAAAAAAAAAGTATTGAGCAAGAATATAATGACACATGTGCTTGCACTGGGTCTTTAAATAATTTTAAGTATTAATATTATTTAACTGTAACGTCATCATATGATTGAACGCTGTTATTTATTTTCCAATCTAACATTTACGAATGTGTTCATAGAAATCGAACAGGTACCGTGTAGCAAAAAGGTGTTAACACATCGCCCGTGAGTTCGAACACTCATTGGATTTTTTTTAATTGTACTGCATTTGTTTCATTAATTGGACTATTGTAGTTGTTTTAATTGTACTTTTTTTGCCACTCTCACAAGTAGACACCCTATTGACAGCTGTTATTGTTATTTTCTCTTACACCCACACTCACTCTCATACATGTGTTTTTGCCACAGTTCTTGGGCAGTATGTGAATTTGCACTCTTTATATGGATTTCCCCAATAAATACAAGAATTATAAAGTTGATATTTTCTTTGTCTTCCGGCATTATTTTTTTGATGTGTTAACATCTATACGCGTGCCTCTAGGGCAGTAAACTATAAATTTAATACATACGCAAGTGTTAGGTTTGCAAGAGTAAATCATCGTTTGTTTGTTCGTTGCTTGGCAGTCGGTATTGAAAGTGATTATTGGGCGATTTTCATATAATTTTCCCACGCGATTTTCTCCGGAAATTCATAGCCGATTTTATTAATTTTTGGATTAAAAAGCTAGTGCGGGTTTCGACGAAGAGTTTAGGCCAAAAATTAAGGCGATCCGATATCGGCGAGCCGAGATTGAAGTGTTTTAATTTGGAGTATTAATTTGGAGTAATATTAAAAAAGTGTTTTATGTTGATCTTCGGTTATATCGTACGAATATAACAATGTATGTATGTATGTACAAGTGTCTGTTGCCTTGCATTCTTTGACTTTTGTGGGAATAAAACAAAAAGTATTGAGCAAGAAAATAATGACACATGTGCTTGCACTGGGTCTTTAAATAATTTTAAGTATTAATATTATTTAACTGTAACGTCATCATATGATTGAACGCTGTTTTTTATTTTCCAATGTAACATTTACGAATGTGTTAATAGAAATCGAACAGGTACCGTGTAGCAACAAGGTGGTAACACATCGCCCGTGAGTTCGAACACTCATTGGATTTTTTTATATAAAAAAAATGTATTTTGTCCATTCGTCCTTGTTTTCTTTTATAATTCTGCTCTGTAGTCAGCTGTTTTCCGATTTCTACTCATTATAATGAATTATTTGCCATTGTTGCCAACGAGATAGTAGAAATAATTTCCCAATAAGCACAATTGTTGGAATTGTGCATTAATAACATTGGAGAGGCTAGACTTTATTAATTATGAACTGAAAAATTGACACATAATACCAACTGTGTACATTTCTAGATATTCCATTCGAAATCAATTAAAATATTAAATAGGTACGTTTATTTATTCCTGGAAAAATTCATTAAAAACATACTACAAACCCAAAAATAGTACAAAACGGGATAAATTTGACCGTGCAAAAAAAAAATCACAAAAATTTAACCAGAATATATATAGCACTCTTAAGTGGTGTTCACATTTAAGATATATCTCTCAAATATATTGAAGCTGAAGGTAATTTGTCAGTGGAAACAGTTTATTATATTTTAATTATAGTGATTTGTGTGTGTGTATGCCGTTGATTATGGAACAATAATAGAGAAAACATTTGCCTATAGCGTTTCGCTTTCTCACCTTTTATTTGTCACCAATCGAAAGATTGTTGCATAATTGGATTGACAGAGTTAGAATAAGTGTTTAGGTAAACTTCAAATAAAGGGTCCGCCATCTAACGTTTTTTTTTCAACTACTGCTTATTTCGTGAATGGTAACACTTAGCTCATGTCTAATTTGATAGATAATTAGTTTTATCCTTCCGCTGAACGAATATGGTTGTGTATACGCATGAACAACGCTGGGAAATATGGAAAAAATGGGCCTGCGATCGACTTACAGAATATGCCGATTTTGCCAAAAAAATCATCTTTTCAGATGAAGCTCATTTTGATCTTGGCGGGTATGTCAGCAAGCAAAATTGTCGCATTTGGGGCACAGAAAACCCGCACGCATACATTGAAAAGCCGATGCACCGAAAACGAGTCACTGTTTGGTGCGGACTTTGGTCCAGAGGCATAATTGGGCCGTTTTTCTTCGAAAATGAGCAAGGAGTGGCCGTTACAGTCAATGGTGATCGGTACCGGGCCATGTTGAACGAATTTTTGTTCATAAAAATTGAAGAGGAGGATATTGGCAACATTTGGTTTCAACAGGACGGCGCTACGTGCCACACAGCCGAAGCTACACTCGATGTTTTGCGCCCTGTTTTTGAAGGTCGTATTATCAGCCGCATAGTTGACGTCGTTTGGCCACCTCGGAGCTGCGATTTGACACCGTTGGACTATTATTTGTGGGGTGCCCGCAAAGATAAGTGTTACGCCGACAAGCCAGAGACAATTGACACTTTAAAGGACAATATTCGCGAAGCCATTGGTGAAATACAGCTGCACACAATCGATAATGTGCTTAAAAATTGGACCGATCGTGTAGGCTACTGCATGGCCAGCCGAGGCAGCCATTGTACTTTCCGGAACCGGAAGGATTGTACTTTCAAATACAAAAAGAAATTTGAGAACATATTCAGCAGTTTTTTTTATAGCATTTTCAAAAAAAAAAGTTACTTGGCGGACCCGTTATTTCTAGCTCAATCCCTTCCTAATTGCTTTGAATCATTAAATGTAATCACGACACCATTACGTGGGTGTGCGTGTGTATCTTGTCCACCGAGCATGTTGTGTGATGTGGGGCAATGCATGTAGTTAGGAGGTTGGAGTGCGTGTTTTTCGCAGCACCGGTCAGTTTTAAGGATTTGCACTAGGGTGCCTTATATGGAACACAATTTAAGTAATAGTGCTTAAGCGGTGGGTAAGAAAATACAATAAAAGTGTATCATTTATGAAATCTGCTGTTAAAAGTAAGAATTTATATTTGACATGGAATTTTTTTAAGGGGGTCGAAAATTATACTGCGGTATTTCTTTAAAAATATTCTCGGTAATAAGCTTCTCATTTCGCAAATTGTTATATCAGTACTGGAAAATAAAATTGTACATTTGTTAGATCTCACGTCACTGCTGCAATTTAATCGATTACTTTAGAAACCACATGAATAAGTAATTAGTCAGGGTTACTATTGACGGTGGGAACAACATGAGTGAGTGAGTCATGCAATTTCGACACTAACTTCTGCAATTTCTCATTTCTGTTCTAGCATGCTGGAATTTGAGATTGTATAAGCACCGCCTATGTAAGTACCGCTTTAGAATCCGACATCATTAAAGGCATTTTGAAAACAAATTGGCTCTTGTGGTTTCTGCAATCAGTGACTCAGTTTCTGCAATCCCCAATTTTCTTTAAATTAATAATTTCTATTTTTCCCGAAACTAGCACTAAACTTGAGTACAATTACGATAAAAATTCCAAAGTTTGGATTTTAAAGAATTCACTAATACGGCAATAGTTAAATTTCGTAGGTATTTGTTTACATGTTCCATAAGACAATTCTGTTTATTTCCAAGGTTCTTTGTATGGATTATGTTTTCACGTTAGTACATAAAAGCTGGAGCCACTTCACACTAACATACGGGCAGGCAGTTTTCTGTATTTAACATTTATTTTCTTTTACGCCAATTCAAAATCTCTTTGTGTAATATATTCCATCAGATGATAGAAGGAAAGGTGATGGCAAAAAGTGAAGTTCATTCAATGTCGTTAACTGGATTATCTTCTTATACTGGATGTTTACAATGTAAAAGGGGGAGAAGAGACTGAGAGAAGACATGAAAGCCATCAGGATAACAAGCAGAAGCACTATGAAAAAGTGTCTTCAATTCAATTTCCCTTGACTCTATCTGTGGCATTTTGGTAATCGAATACATGGAAAATAAATAGCTTCAGTAAAAGTCGACGTCAATTAATGGAAACATATGAACACAATTTTGTTGAGGTCCTAGGAAATAATAAAATATTAAAAGTTGAGGCGTATTAAAACTCTGGACTCACCCATTAATGCCAGGAGTCGGTTGTAGGTTAAAACTTGTGCACCAGAAAGCTCTGTTTTATGCCATGTACGTTCTCATGATTAGCAGTTTCTTATTGTAGCTCTCAGCTTATCATACACTGAAATGCCAATGCTTAGGGACTTCTGAAATCCTACGTTTTTGGACCCAAGAGTGAAAGATAATAGGTAGATAGTGGAAGTTGTGGAAAGTAGTACTCGTGAGACGCACTGAGATTATCGTGACTGTCTCTGCTGTTAACAATTATAATATTTCTCAACATTTATTTTATAAAACAATTTTTCTTTAGAACCATATTCTTAGTAATTAAGAGAAGTTTCTAAAACGATTATAAATAAACATTATAATATAAACTGACTTTTTGGAAGATTTTAAATATAATTAAAATGTTTATTGCACTAGTGAAGTGCAAGTGAGTTGATTTCCTTTGTAACTCCGTTGTCAGCAGTTTGCTGTTGCTGCTCTGTTTTGCTGCCCTTTATTTGTTTCCGCGATAATTTGAGGACATCATAAATCATTTTGTTTAATACTCGTATTCCTGTGCAGTGCAGCACAACGTAGCAGTGACCATATTCGCTCGTACACAAAGCACTGTTAACATCAATGGGAGCTACAATGCTCCTGTTCAGGTTGACCACTTCAGGTTATTGCAAACAGTGAAAGAATTAGGAAAAGTCATTATAAACTAAAGGAGAAGGTAATCCCTGGAAAGTCTGATAACTGCGTTGCAAAATAAACATTTTCTTCATGACACCAGGAAGTTATTTCTACACTTGTCACAACATTTGCCAACCAGTTTAAGTAATTTTAATGAATTTTCCATGGTGAAAAAATTAATGAGAATATTATGAAACTTTAAAATTATGATAAATTAAATCTGATTTCAAAATTTGTAGGTGATGGTTTAGGTGGGTCTTTTAAAAAACTTAAAAAACGTACACATTTTGAACATGAGAGCTCGTAAATTGAACGCCGTTTACAATTTCTGTTAAATGTGGAACAGGCTACACTACTTATATAGAGTACTAATATATTAAAGGCACTTATCTAAAGACACTAAAAATACCATATTCAGCATCCTGTATCTTTTGAAATTTGTAACCGATGGCAGAATTTTAGAATGGAAATGGAAGCCAGACATCTTGAGATATAACAAAAATCATGACAGTAGTGGTTTCTTAACTAAAGAACTTTTTTTGAGCAATTTATAAAAAACGTCAAAAAATGTGCAATTTTTTTTTGGTTCACTTGAATAAAGTGCCTTTAAATAAGTGAACCGGAGTGTAATATAAATGCACGCTGTACGAATGATTAATAATTATTTCTATCCGTATTGAATTTAAATACCGTATCATTAATATGAACTGGAAACACCCCACATAATTTGCCATATACTGCTGTTGACAAGTTTTGGTTGAGACTAGATACCGCATCGTTGCCAGTATTACATGTGGATAAGTATGGACATTATTTTCGTTTTATAGCAAAATCCATAGAATTCAATATAATTACTAACCTTTCTGAATACACGCAAATAAAATCCTGTTAAATCTGGTTAAAAATAGTGTCCATGATCCGTGAACTGTACAGAGATGCAGCGTATAAAGTTCGTTGTAATTGGAATAAAAGCAAAACTTTCATCACATCTGCGGGAGTTAGACAAAGATGTGTCCTGTTCCCCACCTTATGTCTTCTATTTATGGACGAGGTAATGGTGGCAACTAATGCAGAAGCACCGTTCGGCATTCAGTGGAGTATTTATGAACATCTACATAATATCGACTACGCCGATGACATATGTCTTATGGCCCACAAATTTGATGACATAGAGGCCAAGTTAAATAGACTCTCGAAAAACGTGAAAAAAGTTGGAATGAGAGTAAACATAAAGAAGAACGGAATAATTTGCTAATATTTGATGGTTCGTTAATTGATGCATGATTGCCAATCACGGCGGATATAGGTGAACTTAAAATAAGGCCGGTGCTGCATTTCTAAATCTGTACAGAATCTAGGGCAATTGGGGAATATCAGAAAAGACGAAATTGCGATTGTTCAATGGCACTGTGAACAACTGTACTGTTGTACTACTTGCAGGTTAACAAAATTGACAACGAAGAAGTCCCAAACGTTTGTCGATCGATGTCTGAGTCATATTCTCCGTATCTACTGAACCAAGAAAATTTCTAGTGAAGTACTCTGGCAACGTACATGCAATAGTCCAATTGCATCATATATACGTAGAAGAAAATGGACTTCGACCTGACATATCGTCAGGCGCCCAACATCAGATATTTCAAGGGCCGCACTTGAATGGCACCCGCAGGGGTATCGAAGGCCAGGAAGACCACCAAATACATGCAAGCGGTACATGGAGAGGGAACACAAACAAACTCGTCAATCATGAACCAAATTATATCATTTGACAGAAGCAAAAATCAATGGAGAGAATTCGTTGATGCCCTATGTTCTTCGTGAACCGTTTATTTATACATTGTATTGTAATATTATTTTATATTTTTATATTCTGTATAAATAAATAAACCCGCGATGGCAAAATTGTTTTTATTTTTTAATAGAGTGAATGCTTTTGTTATTTTAATCATCATGTTCAGATTCGTCAAACAATTCTGTATCATTCACCAGATTGCAAATGAATTTGGTTGTACCAATAGAATTTGTTATAAATGTGGTGGCAAAAGTCTCAATGTTCATGAAGACGGTATTAAGTGTATTAATTAAAGGCCAAAATCGGTTGTTGCAATAGACTTAATTTAGAATTCAGTTGTTGAAACCCAATTAACAACAAATTCGATTGATGCAACCGAACTGATACCAATTTAGATTTCTGCAACCTATATAACAGAGCATTTAGTTGATAGAACGATTAAACGAATAAAATAAAACCAATACGCTTTCAAGCAAATTTCATTTGTGGGGACTCAGTTCAGTAGTGACAAACTCAATTCGAACAAACGAATTTACCATTCCTACTAGCTGTATTCAAACAGTTAATTCTGTGAGTGTATAGCGCGGTATCAGATATTTCTCTCTTCCGATGAATATGGGTGTTTATGATACGCTGTAATGCAAAAATATTGTATTAATGGGCTTTTATTGAATTTATGGACTGGTTAAGGTATTTAACAGCTAAGGCTTACTTAATCCATACTGGTAGCTTTCACTTTTGATTAGTTGCAACTGTAGGATAAAAGGAGATGGTAATATTGGATGTTTATTTACGGCTCATCCAGACAATGCATAGAACAGACTTGTTATTTCATACAGCATCAGGCCAAAGCAAACATGCCCTTTAAAAGTATGTTGCAGAGAGTTTAAAATTTTCACTTTCTAGTTTGTAGTACCCGCGTTTCTTGTACATGAGACCGGGCTATGCTGTGACCACCTTACGTAGCATAATAGCTTGCGAAACTATTGAGTGTTTAGTCACGAAAAAGCTCCTCTGAAGGTTCTAAACCTATATAAACCAGAGGGTCCCAATCTGTGGTACTAAAAACAGATTGTGAGAAATATTTAAATATTTTACCTGTTTTTGGATAAAAACAAAAAAATAAAAGTTCCAAGCTTAAAATTTTCTCAAGTCTCATATTTGAAGATGAAGAATTTCGTATTTTTATAACCAGACAGAGTTAGTTTCTTGGAAGTCCGAAGTAAAATAAGGAGTTTCCATGTAATATAAAAATCAATGGTGGTCGTCGGTGGTCGGAACGTGGGTTCCATCTCTGCTCTGACCACCTTAAATTACTTTCGACGACTGTCACCTCGCTTAGTGACGGCGACACTATCGAGTACATAGCCATGAGAAAGCTTCTCAAAAATATCGTTCGGAACCGGTATAAAAATTTAGCTCTCAGTCAGTGAGTTTAAAACTAGAACGCGCACAGCTCACTAGTTTGTACGAAGCTCTCCCTAATCCCATCATGGAATGTAATGGGAAAGCATTTATTTATTTATTTCATAAAAATCAATGAGCGATCGAACTCACGGGCGATGTGTTAACACCTTTTTGTTACACGGTACCTGTTCGATTTCTATGAACACATTAGTAAATGTTACATTAGCAAATAAAAATAAAATAGCTTATTGCTGAAGGCTCTTTGCTACTCCACTTTTTTTTCTTACATTTGCTTTAACATTAGAGAAGTAATATTGCTAAAATAAATAAAGCAATATTTAGCTCACTGAAGTAATTGGTTTTGTTTTGTCATAAACAGAGCGACGACAAAAAGCATTGAATAGTATAGAGAACTTATTGCACTCTTTTTTCGCTCTCATGTAGAGAGTCTGAGTAAAAGAGCATAAACGAGTCTTATTCTCTTTATAGAATATTTCAATAAAAATTCACCTTTTCTACAATCTAATTACATAAAACAATACAAAAAGCATAAATATTTCAAAAGGCATCAATGTTTCTCTTCTATACTATACTTTTCAATGCTCTTTGGCGACGACGACGACGTACTGCTTGTTTGTTCGTTGCCGCTACATCAAAACCATCGTACTTATTTTCAGGCACAGACTATTGTTGTACAACAACCACCTATGTGATGCTAACGCTTTGTGTTGTTTGCATGAGTTCACTGTGACAGATTGCCTTACCCTAGCCTATAGATGTTAACACATCGATAATATATCGTAAGTAACAAACCTACTAGTTATTTGTAAGCAAAATATTTTCTTGCCTAAGGTAGAGATGACACAAAATTTGATCATATAAGTCATCACACCAAGGTGCAACCCATATATGTTTTCACACAGCCTATTGCAATAAAACACAATACCCATAAATATCGTGCACAATATGCAGTGTTCTATGAGCTCCAAATGACAGATTACCTTACTTGCATTAAGTTATTTTCATACAGTTGAATCTCTGTGACACCCACAAAGGTGGAAACGAAAAATGACATTTGTGAATTAGTTCAAGTCACATCGAAAGGTATTTCTCACGGTCACACAATGAATGCACAATTGTGTAGAAACCTCAAATTATTATTATGCAGAACTTAACAGATTTATTACAATGTAAACATAACCAATAAATAGTTCAAATTTTCTTTGATGTTGAGGTCAATTTGGTTTTTGACGTAGAATACGTCTTACCTTACGGTATGAGGAGTCATGTCAGGTTTTTATTGTTGTAATCTTTATTTCATTGAATTTGAGGAAACGGCTAGATGAATTTTTTTAAAATTTTTTTTGTAGGTAAATGAAGATGTTATCTTTCGTTTGATATACATTTCATATTGGTTGATATATTTCTAGTATTTTAATTTCTCAAATGAAAATTGTTTAAACACATACACTCAAACATATGTGTGGTGTTTGGTTGAGTGTTGTTGGTTGCTCAACATTGCTTAGGAACATGTATCTAGTAAAAAGTGAAACAAACAGTAAGCTAACGTAATAAAGCTTTTTTGTGAAAGCTTCAATAAAGCTGTTGTAACATTAATTTTGAATTGTAAAGCGTAAAGCTTTCACACAACGCTCGAATGCTAATGCGAAGACTCGATAAGGTAAACCTTTTTTAATATTAGGGCGGCCCTCTCAACATTCGCAGAACTTATTTCAATAAAAATATTAATTAAAATACATAAATTAAATTAAGTTTAAAAAAATTGAACAATATATTTTTTTTAAACGGACTTGAATCAAATGCCGTTGGTAAATATAAAAATTACAGCAGACAGCCTGTCCCTGCAGGCTGTGTCAGAGACACGGCCATTAAGTTTAACGTAGAATACGCCATCCGATAAGACAGAAAACATATATAACAATAAATGATAAATAATATAAGCAAATGAATTTATTGTTATATGTGTTTTCTGTCTTATCGGATGGCGTATTCTACGTTAAACCTAATGGCCGTGTCTCTGACACAGCCTGCAGGGACAGTCCTCGAAGGCCTCGGACAACTGTCTGCTGTAATTTTTTTATTTTCGAAATTTCGCTAAACCATTGGGTAGTATCATCATGAAAAAAAAATTATTTTGTATTCAATTAAATTAAAAAGAAATATTTACTTCCAGCACTTCAAATCTAGAACAATAGAATACAATAATTTGCATAAGAATTAATTTCGTACCAACGCTTAGAAAAATGTTAAATATTTCAGCTCACATGCATATTGTATGTAAAAGAGTTGGTATGTGAACAACATTAGAATTAACCACAATTACAATGTCATTGGAGAATAGTTATGTTATGCCATATCAGTCTGTCATTGCGGGTAATCGGCTTTTAATGCCAATGTGTCAGAAACAGAAGCAGAGACAAGGGTAGCTACATCAGGGTGTTTTGTAATCCAGCTTTTGAGAGGTGATAATTGATTGGCATTACAAAACTCGTGTGTCCTTTGGCCATTTTCCCAGCATTGGCATATTTGTATTAACACTTATGTGTTAACTAACAAACTACTTGACATTAAATATAAAACAAATGAAATATAAAAACAGATAGACATAACAAATAGCATCCCACTGCATGCCAATAAATCTTTCTTCAACAACTTATTGTCAGCAACGAACAAGTTAATGCTACTCCTTAAACCATAACAGTCCTTGGTGATTATCCGCTCAACTTTTATGTCTTAGTATTTTCTGGGGAAATGCCATTTAACGAATTGAAAGACGGAAAATGGCATAATCATATTATTCAATTTTATACACCGGAAAATGTTACATACAGTAAATTGACAACTACTGTTCGTTCTTCCTTTGTACAGTTTTCGCAACAAGCGGATATTAAGCCATATTTTAAACGGAAGTGAACGCTTCAAACTGAGTTTGAATTGCGTTGGTGTTTTTAGGTTCAATTCTTATTATTTTTAATAACTTGATAAACGTTTAGGAATTATTGAATATGTAGGTTAATTGCATGTTATCTGTAAGAAGCAGCAATTGAGTCAATAAACCTGGTGAGAAAAGTACTTCGGTGTTTAAAGACTGTATCCCATGATGAGGATTAGGGAGAGCCTCTGGCAATCACTAAAATGTGCGCTTTCTACATTCAGTGACATTGATTGTCGGTGAGCTATGGTAAACGAACCCGAATCTCATACATGATAGAATTAGTTTAACTCCCGCTCTGACTTAATATCACCGCTGTTGTTACAATGGTGGCCATCGTGAATTGGGTTTGGTTTGAATTAAATTATTTATGCAACTTCGAATGAATAAATTCATTAATTAGAACTGCCATTAGGTAGAATAGTGTAGTAACTTACATTATTATATGACAATACATAAGTTACTTGTGTGGCGGATCGAAGAAAGGTTAACCTTGACTGGCTCATATGAAAACTGCCTCAATTCATTTGGTAACAGCCACTCGTATATGGCCTGCATTTCACTAAATAATTGGATAGATATTTAATCCAGATAAAATATTGAAAGCAAATTTTCAAATACGATGTTATGCTTTAATAAGTTCCTACCGACATTTCCAAACAATTTGTTTATTCACATTTTAAAATGACTCAGACTTGAATAAGAATTTATTAAAAATTACTTAGGAATTAATTAAACTTTTCAAACATTGTTGTTTAAAATTGCAAACCTAAACTTAATTTATAACTAAAGGTTTTAAACTTAATGAGATTTTCATACATGAAAATTCGTTTCCATTTTGAATATGATTTTCGAATTTAAATCACTAAATAAATGCATTTTAGTCACTCTTACATTTTATATTAAACACGTTTGGATACAACCGGAATATGATATAAATTTTGTATTTAAAATTAACACGCAATTGTCATATTTCAATAGATTTTTGAAATGTAGAGTTTTAATAACGAATATGCATATGATATGGTCGCTACACAAATGTGTTGAAAGTGATACATGTGTAATTTAACATAAAGCAAATAAAAAATACGAAAAACGCGGTTACACCGGTGTTTGTCAAAATTAAAAACAGATTTCTTGAAAAGTTAATTTTTCGAACAAACGGAAAACCCATTTATGAAAAATGCTGGTTTCTGGACACTCTAGTTGCTACTGAGGGATTTTCGATCGATATCAATTTGAATATACAAATTAAATATGAAATTGGTAATATACGTAATTGATGATCTTACCTTTGACACCAATTCAGACACAGTAAGTAGACATCTGATGATGAACTCGTCAGTGAGTTCGAAACAGGTCATACCAGTGAGTATGCATTTCTGAATTTTCTCTTATTCCCAAGAACGCCGCCAATTTTTCACTTAGAAAAATTTACCAGACCTTAAAAGCTTGCAGTGCGAACTTCTCATACACTAACATACTGTTAAATATATTTAAATTTTCATGCTAATAGCTGTATTATTTTAGTATTAACAACAATTTCAAATTTTCCAACAATTTCTAATTTCAAAACTTAAATGTGAAAATAGTTATACAGGGTGATTCAGGAAGTTCCGGACAAATTTCTCCAGCGTATTCCTTGGCTCATTTTATGAAGAAAAGGCCACTAGGACCATGTCCGAAAATGCAAGGGTGCGAAATGGCAACGGGTTCAACATTTTCGGATTGGTGGTCGGAGGGTAGTAGGGTAACGTTGCTAACTTCTGAGCCAGTGGTCGTTTTTTTTGTTTTTGGGCTTGTTGGAAAGGTCCTTAAGAAGCCTTTGAGAATCAATAAAAAAAAGTACACAAAAGTCAAATCGTCGAGATACAGAGCTTCCAGAGATGGCATGTAACTTATGTTTTTTTCTGTTGAAAGCTAGCCATACCTCTTACCTTTCCAAGATGACCTAAACGAAGTCCAGAGGTCTTACCGTTCCAAAGTTATGACCATTTTACTGAAATGCAAAAATGTTTGTTTTGTTTTGGAAGCGAAAAACAGCACACATTTATTTGTTTTTGTAAATTAAAACGTTCTGATCCACTGGCTCAGAAGTTGGTAACTTTACACTACTACCCTACGACCGCCAATCCGAAAATTTTGAACCCGCTGCCATTTCGCACCATTGCATTTTCGGATATGGTCCTAGTGGACCTTTCTTCATGAAATGAGCCATGGAATACACTGGAGAAATTTGTGTCCGGAACTTCCTGAATCACCCTGTATAATACCTCAGCAAACTCTAGTGACCATAAGTATTGAAACAACAAACTCAGTTCTTTATTAATGGATGTTATATCGTTTCTAAATAACTTTTTCTATGTTAAATTTTGTTAGGGGGAAACTTGAAATGGTTGTTAATACTAAACTAATGCAGCTAAACGCATGAAATTTGAAGTACATTCAACAGTACTATAAATGCTTAAAAATACAGTTTCCTAAGATAATTTCATTGGAAATCTTCAAGGATATTCAAGGATAAAAATTTCAAGGCATATTTTTCGTATTTTGTCGTCCTGATAAATTAAAAGTTTTATATAACTGAGCTCATCCTCTATCATTTAATATCCATATCCCCATTTTAAGGGTTGCAAAAGTACGAATACAAATTATACGAACGTGTATATCCTTTGAAATGTAAAAGTCCTTTAAAAAGGAGAGAAGGTCACGAAATGAAAAACTAGTTTCACTTTTATATAGTTTCCATCATGTGTGAAAAGATGTGTCGCACGGTGTAATATAACGTTTTCCTAAAAGTAACAGTATAAGACCGAAATAAATTATTTCTGTTTTCATACATTGCTCAAATCGATTTTACAATAGCATCATTCCCAGCAACTGCTGATGAACATCTGTGGTTATGTGCGATGCCAGGAATCCTGACAATGCATTAGGTAGAACTTACTTCCTACAAACTAAATACTTTAAATATCTATAGGTATTAGTAGATATATAGAATGGTATTTAGGTTGAATAAAAAATTAAAAATTTTAAATTCAAAGAACACAGCCGATACATAAAACTAACTCTGATGATTAGGCTTTAAAATAAAATATGATTATGCTTTTTAATAATTGTCCAGTTCAAGATAAATACCCAGCAACAAATTGTGCATGCCACACTCAGAGAACTAATTGTTTAAAAAGAGGTTGTAGCAACCGTAAATTCGGCCGTTAATACCGAATTGAGGTTGGCACAACCGAATTGAGGTTGTTACGATAGAATTTAGTCGCCACAACCGAAATTCTGTTGAAGCAACCTCGTTTCATAATTCATTCGGTTGTAACAACTGAATCTTCAATTATATTCGTTCAGCCAACTTCATTTTCTACAATTTCGGTTGAAACAACCGAATTTGAAATTAATTCGGATGCAACAACCGAAATTTGTACCAAATTCGGTTGGAATAACCGAATTTGGTATCTATTCGGTTGTAACTACCGAATTTGGTATCAATTCAGTTGTAACTTCCAAAGTTGGTATCAATTCGGTAGTCACTACCGAATTTGGTATCAATTCGGTTGTAGCTACCGAATTTGGTATGAATTCGGTTGTAACTACCGAATTTGGTATAGGTCGGTTGCAAGGACCGAATTCGGCGTCAATTAGGTTGCTGTAACTGAATTTCTCATGAATTCTGTAGGTACAGCCGAATTTCATTTTCAATTCGGTTACCACAACATAATTCTATGTATTTAAAATTTGACGTTTAAAATTATGAAAAAAAATATGATATTAAAAGAAGTTAAAAAGTGAATAACTGTTGTCGTCACGTAAATATTATATTGTAAAATTTTGTAATTGTGGTTTTTGTGTTAAATCGTCTTATTTTTTAGAGAATGTCCTAACCGATATCAAGAGTTTTGAAGCTTTCCAAGTTCGGTCTACCCTGGACATGAAGTTCTGTGATGCAAAAATCTGTGTAGGAAACGGTTTAGGACCTAAATCAATAGATACAACACGCCACAATTGGTGCGGTGACCCATGATGGCCGGGACTTCAAAAAAGGTCGATAGTGACATGTCAAATAAATGTATTATTTTCATAAGAATACTGGATAACAAATCATTAGTTAATAATAACAAAGAATCCAAAATTCATTTCTGACACTATCTAAATTCGGTTGCGACAACCTTAATAAGGTTGTGTCAACCTCTAATGAGGTTGTGACAACCTCTAATGAGGTTGTGTCAACCGAATTTTTCTGTGAGTGCAAAAAGCATTAGTCGAAGCAGGAATCTCTTCGGAAGCACTTGCCAATGCGCGTATAGAAGCGCATTCTTTTCGAAAAGAAGATCCACACTTGCTTTCAAGAAGCTCTTTATAGATTGCAGAATAAATTATATTGAATCATGTTCTTATTTTACGGCTCAGAAAACGGTCTAAAAGAGGGTTGGGAAATTTAAATTATGTTTAATCTTTCATTATTTTGTGTTCTGAATTCTGAATTCTGTATCTGCAGTATCGTGATCGCGTTTCATATTTGTTTGGTTAGAACTGCCTTTTAACCAGTAAACAGTCCTCATGTTAGTCGTTGAAAGAGTGAGTCGGATGAAAGATTCTTGTAATTCATTCGTAAAACGCAAACTGCAGTAACAAAGCTAACTATTTAGAAATAATAACTCTTACATAGATGATATATTAATATTGTATTTCACAAGAGCACAATTTAGTTAGATAATTCCTGTTGAATTAATTAATTTGTACAACACGAAATTTAAATAAATTGCATATAAATGCAAGAACGTCTAACATCACGTCAGAAATCAGTTGATACCCTGGACATGAAGTTCTGTGAGAGGCAACTGTGTGTGAACTTAGAAAAATGTATGAGTTGCAATTTAAATACAAAATTTCATACAAATCAGAGGAGTCTAACACCAAACAATCTGTGATCGCAGTCGGACAATCTGTGTGATCGCACAAACGTACGACTTGGCACTCAATGTGTTAAATAAAACAAAACCGGTTTTAGATACCAATGAAATTTTTTATTCCTGTGAAAGTACGTTCGATGCCATTATGTATGGAACTCGATTTCTTTTGCATGGCCACCACGGGCACGCTGGCAGAAGTCCAGACGCTGAACCCAATTTGCGACGGTTTTCAAGTATAAATCGGCCGATACTGCTGCAATTTCACGTTCGATATTCGTACGAAGTTCACCAATCATAGACCATAGACTTGACGTAGCCCCACAGGAAATAATCTAACGGCGTCAAATCGCACGACCGAGGCGGTCAATCGACTGGGCCATTTCGTGGGATAACACGTTCACCAAACTTGGTTTCCAATAAATTGATTGTGGCATTCGCTGTGTGCCTTGTGGCGGCATCATGTTGGAACCACATGTCCTCCAAGTCCATATTATCCAATTGGGGAAAAAAATATTCAGTTATCATTGAACGGTAGCGATTCCCATTCACAGTAATGTGCCGGCCTTGATCATTACGGAAGAAGTACGGCCCAATGACGCCGCCCGCCCATAAACCGCACCAAACCGTAATTTTTTTGGGATGCAATGATGACTCATGGATTATGTGTGGATTGCTGTCTGACCAATAACGCATATTTTGCTTATTGACGAAGCCATTCAGCCAGAAATGAGCCTCATCGCTGATTGTTGAGGCCTCTTAAAGTTGAGGCCACTGACTCAAAATTTCGGTAGTAAATTTTAATAATTTCGACTCGTTGTTGGCTCGTATATCTTTCCACGATGAAATGGCAAACCTTACTGAAGAGAAATGTCAAAAGAGCGGGAAAAAATATGGCGTCGTTTGCTGTCCCTATCGATTTACTTTTGTAGCGTCTCTGTTGAAAACCCCTTATTTCAGTTTGTCATAGATTGATCTAGGCAACCAGCATCATGCATATTTCTCTTTAGTTTATAAAATATTAATTGCAGTAGAGTGTTTTGAGTTGGCTGGTTTCCTATTTAACTCGTTTGACACCAGGTTTGTTGTTCCTGGTACTTCTCTTCCTTTTTATTTGTTTTCGCTATTAATTAAGGACACCGCAAATCATTTTATTTAATGTGGCAGATCCTATGCTGTGCAGCACAACATACAAGTGGACACATTCACTCGCACCCAAAGAACCGGTAGCAACAGGCGAAGCTTAAATTCTCCTGCCCACAGCCTAGTGATCCATTTTTCTAACGGTGAGTACGTTAAATCATCAGATAAAAGACAAACTTCCCTTGAAAGTATTAACCAAAGTCGTTGTAAACTAAAGGAGAAGGTAATCCGTGAAAAGGTCGCTAGCTGCGTTACAAACAAAACATTTGCTGATGGAGATAGAAAGTTATTTCTACACTTGTCACAATATGTCCGAACAATTTTAAGTAATTTTAATGAATTTTCTATGGTGAATTAAATTGTTTTACACAATCAAGTAAATCGGAAGTGACAAGTTATATTTTGAGAATATTAGGAAAACTTTATAGTTACGAAAAGTTGAATTCGTTTTAATATACATAGTGGTGGTGAGGTCAAGCTGGTGAATTAAGGCCGTGGGTGCGAAACTTTCCAACCAAAAACTGAAAAAAATCAAGTGAAAATTATTGATTTTTTTCAGTTTTTGTTTTCAGATATTAATTTTGAGAGCCGACTATATAAAAATGTGAAATATAATGATAAATACATTGCGTTAGACTTGATGAACGTCGCTTAACTCACTGATTTGGGTGTAAGTTCGTTCCTCTTATCCTCTTAATTGTAAACGGAAACACTTTGCTGTTTTCTGGTTAATGAAAATATCTAATTTGGTTTGATGTCAATGGTTTCTCGACCCGAAATAATAAAGTTGTGTGATTGTGTTACAATGTTGATGCTGGGAATTCATCGAGCATAGGCGGACAGGTATTTTCATTAGTGACATCTGCCTCAAGGCATACAGTGTTGATGAATTCACGAACGGATCTTGGCAATATCTGCAACAGCTCTTGAACCTCGGTATAATTGGAAAACATTTTACAAAACTGTTTTTAAAATACAACACTAATAACACGGTGCTACAGTCATAAATAACTTTTGATGTGACATGGTGTAGGTTGTAGGCCTCATCGAGTACAGGCGGAAAAAAATTTTTTTTTTTGTTGTATACCCCCAAAATCTGATTTTACCGTTAAAAACCCGTTATTTTTGACTTGTCATACAAATCGATTTATTAAGCTGTTATTTCCCAACCGATTTTCGATCATGGAACTGTTTTGGAAAGAGAAGAAATAGTGCTTTAAAAATATGTAGATATGATGGTACTTTCAATAAAAACATATAGAATTTCAAGTGAGTAAACTTCAAATTTCCAAAAATTTTCTCAATTTTTCAACTTTGATCGTGATGTGTTGCATTATTTCATTCCCAATGGTGCTATATATATATAATATTCTGAAAGTGTGTTTAGTCTCAATTAAACTAAGTTTTATTTAATAACAATCGGAGTAAAATTGCAGAAGTTATGCGAACGTTTGTCAAGACGTTTGTCAAAAGTCCATGGTGAATAAATTCAAATTGAGTCATAAATTCTGTATATAACTTTACTCTATGTGAGTAACAACTCCATTAAAGGGCACCAGCAAAATTTTCTTTTTTTTAAAAAATTCGCATAACTTCTGCAATTTTACTCCGATTGTTATGAAATAAAACCTAGTTTAATTGAGACTAAACACACTTTCAGAATATTATATATATATAGCACCATTGGGAATGAAATAATGCAACACGTCACGATCAAAGTTGAAAAATTGAGAAAATTTTTGGAAATTTGAAGTTTACTCACTTGAAATTCTATATGTTTTTATTGAAAGTACCATCATATCTACATATTTTTAAAGCTCTATTTCTCCTCTTTCCAAAACAGTTCCATGATCGAAAATCGGTTGGGAAATAACAGCTTAATAAATCGATTGGTATGACAAGTCAAAAATAACGGGTTTTTAACGGTAAAATCAGATTTTGGGGGTATACAACAAAAAAAAAAAATTTCCGGCTGTACTCGGTGAGACCTACAACCTACACTAGGTCTCTCCCCAAGTTCCTTCGATTTTTTTAGTTTTGTAGCAGCGTGTAATTGAATAAATCACAAAAAAAATTTAGTCCAATTTTGTTTGAATATAATGTCAAAGTAAACTTGTGTTTTTCGGGGACTATCGTAGTTTTTTATCCGCCGTCGGTGGAGCAACGGTTCGTGTGGGCGGCTGTTGTGCAAGAGAAAGTAGGTTCGATACCTTCTCTGACCAGTTTACACTTCTTTCGACGACAGCCTCCTCGCTTATTGACGGCAAAACCATCGAGGAATTAGCCATGAAATAGCTTCTGAAAAAAACCGTTCGGAACGGGTGTAAAACTGTAGGTCCCACTCAGTGAGTAAAAATGGAAAGCGCATAGCTCAGTGATTATGAGAATCTCCCCGCTAGCCCTTTATGGTACGTAGTGGGAAAATATTTATTTATTCTTTATCGTTGTTTGTAATTAATGTGTTTTAAATTTTATATTAGCCTAATCACAATGTCAGGTGCAACCTAAATAGCTGTTAAATATATAGAATATCATGCTGACTGAAAACTTTAACTGTTGAGTGTAAGTGTGTGATAACCAGAGTTGGTCATAAAGGGGAGAATGAAAAAGAAAAAAGTTTTTAAATTTTTCCAAAATTTATAATTTTTTGAACTCCACTGGTTAATTGCCCTACAGTTGATGGATTTCGTCTTAGTTTAAACCGATAAACATAAAGCTGTTTCTATATTTCCTTGAAAATCCGAAGCAAAATGAGAAAGAAATTAATCAATTTAAATATTTTTAGCTAACAAATTTTATTAATATATTTCGTAATATTTTATTGGATGTGATTTAGATGAAACGAAATCTTGAGCACATTTATCATCACCACAGGATGTGGCACACAAACTATTGCAATGGACCACCAAACACACAAGGACATCACATACAATATGCTGTGTGGTCTATGAGGGCTCAACTGACAAATTACTTCACTTGGTTTAAGTGATTTTTATACAATTGAATCTATATTACACACACGCACACACACAGAATAAAACGGGATAGGACATTTGTGAAATCTACATAGTAAGACATTTGCTACCATCATACAATGAATGCATGAATTGTGTAGAAACCTCAGAACTGTTTTATTAAGGACTTGGCAAATTTACAGTAAATTAAGCATTACAATTTATTTTCAAGAAATATGAAAAATTAATTTCAATACTTCCTTACAAATTCATACACAAATGGTGAATACTTCTACTTACATTCATATCATAGAGCCTTGGTTGCATATGGACGTTGCGCGTTGAACAGTATTGCTCTAATAATACCAGATAGAGACAACGGTTCAAACCAACCAATCGGAAAACAAAAAGGGCATTCCGTTTTGTGTGTTAAAGTTTGGCAGTAGCCAAACAAAACTATTTGACAAATTTAAGCCAACAATTCCTGTAACTCCACCTGGTTTAAGTAAATTTACGTCGAATATCTCTCTGTCACACCGACCTCACTACGAAAAGTGTGAAACGAAATCACATATGAGACAGAAACCACGCCTAGGTATATGATTACTCTATGACTCATATTGTATCAGTATTTCAAGGATTTTTGTATTAAACACAAATAGAAAGTAATCGGATAATTGTTATGTTGCATTGACAGTTTGTCATTTAGGGTAATCGGATTTTAATGTCGATGTGTCAGAAGCCGTCGGTGGTGCAATGGGTAGTGTGCGCGCCTCTTGTACAGGAGAACCTGGGTTCGATCCCTGCTCCAACCACCTTAAAATTTGTTTCGACGACGGTCACCTCGCTTAGTGACGGCGACACTATCGAGTATATAGCCATGAAAAAGCTTCTCAAAATACCGTTCGGAATCGGTGTAAAACTGTAGGTCCCAATCAGTGAGTGAAAACTGGAAAGCGCACAGCTCAGTGATTGTGAGAAGTTCTCCCCGGTCCCTTCATGGGATGTAATGGGAAACCATTTATTATTTTTTGTGTCAGAAGCAGAAGCACATATAGCACTACCAATATGAAAAGTGACTCCTAATCCAGCCGTTCAGAGGTAGCTATAGATAGGCATCCCAAACGGCATGTGGTCGAAGACCATTTTGCCAGCACTGGTGTGTTCAACGGATTAATGTCGAATCAAATGATTTAGCATGTTAATGTATTAACACTCAAAATACTAAGCAACAATCTTCCTGACATTCAAAAAATGGATAGACATAAAAAATAACAAGTGAGTTCATTCTACCAAACATTAATAGAACAACTTGATGCCATCAACGAACAATTTGATATTATTACTTAAACCATAACAGTCCTTGATGTTCTTGAACATGCTCTGAGAAAATGTAATTTTAAGAATTGAAAGACTGAAACGGCATAATCATATTATTCAATTTTATATACCGGTAAATGTTTCACACCGGAAACTAAGATTTACGGTTCGTTCTTCTTTTGTACAGTTTTCATCACAAGCGGAAGTGGAAACAATTTTAAAGGAACTCTGTTTGTATTGTGCAACTTTTTACTTTAGTTCAAATATTCAGAAGTTATAATAATTTTATAGAGCGTTAGCGAATGAAGATGACTTAAGGAAACTTATCACAACATAACAGGTTTTGGTTCAACAAATTTAGTTTAGTACTTCAGTGTTAACAGAAGAATTTTGTATCTGTAACGAATTATGAATAAAACAAATATTTCCCAATGCAATGCATGCATTTTTTGGGGAACAGTGGAGAGCTTCTTACACAGAGTGACTGCTTGAGCGGCCCTAGTCCATGACTGAGTGGGTGCAATAAGTTCCCCGAACATATAGGCCATAATAGTTATAAAATTATAAATTATGAATAATAAGCGGTATCACAAATGATGATAGGATTTTTAAAATTATATTGAGGACAGAAGTGTGTCATTATTGTGTCATTGTCTCATTCAGTTGTGTGACATTAAGAGAATCAAAGTCATTCTAAAGTTTACTATTGAGGAACAATTATTATCAGTTTAACAATAAATCTATTTTTTCTTAAATTTATTAATAATCATGGCTTCACAAGCAAGTTTAACTACTCGACGACTGAGATCTGCTGACGATAATGTATATTTAATAGGAAAGTGTGAACCTAAAATAGTTGGTGTGAAATTGCCTTCTAATAAGCAAGTGTTGCAGTTCTTTTTTATAATACACGCTATAAAAATAAAACAATTAATGAAAGTGCACACCAAGTCGTGAAGGAAATCCTACCATTTTGAGAGAAAGGTCGAATACCGACACCAAATGAAAGAACATGTGTACCAAAAGTTATTAAACTTTATAATGAGTGGAGGTCAGTGCAAAAACATAACAAATCCAAATATGCAAGTCATACTCAAAAAAAAGCTGAATTCATTGATAATTTAAATGACTTATTTGACATTGCACACGTTGATGCCCTTAAACTAAAAACTATTGAGGAAGACAGAACATTTTCAATTAAACAACGTGAGAAAGGGCGTGGTGTGGGCAGCATGACTTGCGTAGATGAAAATCTCGAAAATAAAGAAAAGCGGAAAACTAAAAGATTGGAGGATGAACTGCGTCGAATAGAAAAATATAGAGATAAAGAAAGCGCTACAGGTGAATTATATTTACTTGCATGTATTATGTCTTCATTTACATAAAAGAATTTTCGTTTTAGACCTCAATACAGTATGTTCTTATTCTGGTGATAGTGAGCATGACAGTGTCGAGGTTGCGCCTTGCGCCATGGTTGCCAAATGCTCTAATAAGCCAAATAAAGTGAATGGAAAAACTAAATTCATTGACGACAGAATGTTAGCTTGTATGGATGCCGGTAGTATGGTAGTATGTCGTCTCCATTTGCGATTCACTTCATTTCAGCCACTGCAAAAGCATTAGGACATGATTTAAAGGACCTTGTTCTCAATTGCACGAGTTTGCGTAAACAGCGCAAGGAATATCGTCGGCGTCAATGCAAACAAATTATGGAGAGTTTCGAGGTTATTAAAAATAATTTTATTAATTTTATTGTTATTTTGATTACTAGTTTTATAGATTCCTGAAACTTTTGTTTTACATTGGGATGGCAAACTACTCCCCGCTATAGCTGGAAAACTGAAAGTTGAGCGCTTAGCTATTTTGCTTACTTCCGAGAATATTGAAAAATTAATTGCGATTCCTATCATCGATGAGGGATCTGGCGAAGCGATTGCCCAAACAATATTTCATTATTTAGGCACAATGAACATGGGCAATTCAGTTGAAATGGTGTGCTTTGATACAACTACCACAAATACTGGCCACAATAATGGGGCGGGAGTAATATTGGAGCGAAAATTAGGGAGAAGCCTTTTATGGTTACCATGTCGTCATCATGTTGGAGAACTTTTATTAAATGCAGTATTTGAACTGAATTTTCGTTCACCTGGAGCAACGTCACATGCCCGTTTCATGGCCAAAGCTATAGATTCATTAAAAATATATATGTTTCACGCACAATTTGAAATGACGTCCAGAAATTTGAATGACTTTCGCAACGTGTGTATTTTCCTCGTACGTATTTATATTCCGTACTGGTTTAGAGTCGTGAACGCAGTTGAGGCACCACGCCTAGATTTGCAATTGATCAAATACTTTGTAGGCTATTACGATTCAAAAACATCTGTGACGTTGTTAGACAAATTTCGCAATCACCTGTGGTATTTGTCGGAAGAAGCAGTAGGACTTGCGTTTTTCGATCCAAACGTTGATATTAAAGTGAAGAAAAAAATGGTTTTAGCACTTAAAATTGATGACAAAGAAGATAGTGACCACGAAGAAATTGAATGGTGTTCCAAAAGAGCTATTGCAAGCGTACAAGAAATGCAACTGTTCGCAGACTTGAGCAACTTTGTAACGCCAAAAACTACAAATTTTTTTTTGAGATTGGATATAGATATGAATTTTTTACAATACGATCCATCAACTTTGAGTGTGAGAGACGATTATTTGCATGTGGTTACTAATATAAGAAGCATGACTGTGGTTAATGACCCTGCCGAAAGAAAAGTGAAGCTGATAACAGACTTCAATCGATCATTGACGCACAGTGAAGAAGACAAACAATATTTGTTGCATATTGTAGAAAATTACCCCAAAAATTATCCATCATATACAAAAAACTCACTTATGTAAAGTTAATATATATTAAAATAAAATTATAAAATAAATTTATAATAAAAATAAAAACAAATTTCATGTTTTTGTTGGTTTTTGGTAAATTGTGACCTTTGACCTCATTAGGGCACGACGTGGCACATTCCGATTGACCTGAAAATTTTACACAATGATTTTGACATCCAATGGCATATTTCTATCGCTACCCACACTTGAGAAAAAAAAATTGCGCCAGGTCTAATGTACACGCAAAGACCGAAAGAAGGACCACTCCATCAGTATATGTAAAATATGCACACCAAACATAATTAACGACATTTACGTATCCGCACTCACACCTACGCGAGTGAAGAGGATACCAGCGGACCAAAACTTCGTATACGATATCGCATACGATTGTTAGGCGAAACTTTTGCGGGTAAAACTCTCGAAAACAGATCCGAAAACGATTGGAAAATGAATCATCAGTCGCTCAGTTTGTGGCAGTAAAAGTTTCGTTTACGATGTCTTGCAAGAGATTCGTTTGTGAGACTTTTGCAATATCTTTTGCGAGAACAACACGAAAAACAAAACAAAATGCAATTGCCAAAACTTTGTTGTTGTGTCGTGTGCCTGCACGTGTGTGCCACACGACAAAACGACAACAATGTTTCTCTCTCTTTTTTCTTTCGTTTAGCACCCGTTTTTAAACCAGTTTGCGAACATTTGGGCGAGTTTAATTTCTCCCCCGGTTTTGGTCAGGTAAATACTCGTTTCTGAGCCCGTTTGCGAGCATTTAGCGTAACACTCGCTAAGGCTCGGTTTTTTGCCCGCTGGGATCTCATAGAAGATGCAATACTACCCCAGCAAAAAAGGAGTATACCAAGAAGTAGAATTTGCACCACAACTCCTTGGTAAGATGTAGTGCTAATTTAGCTGCAGAAGTACTTCTTTTAATATTGTTTGGTCCAACGCAGCACTACTTCTTTTTTGACTGGTTGCTAAAAACTGGCAACCAAAACTATTATTTCAACAATTTGTAAATTTCTTGTCATTTGAAACTTTTCAACAAGTGATATGCTATTTAAAAGTTCTGACTTTAAGCAGCAACTTTAGGGTTAACTAATTATTTTATTAATTGTCGTTTTATTAGTACTTCAAAAGCTTCTGTCAGCAGGTGAAAAAAAAAGGAAATGAAATTCAATTTGAAAGAAAGTAAATACAAATTAAATACAAGTAATATATTTAGGCGTCTTTGTACTTGTCCACTATCCCTTTAGCTCCTTAATAAATTTGCATCATAATACTCATAATGGATGTGATGCAAAATGTAGAGTTTTTGGAGTTGTTATTGATCAGCGTCGAAATTGCATTAAATATGCACATAGTGTTGCAGAAGATGTACAAAAATAATAACATCTACTAGAACTACTTCATTTTATCTTTGCTGGGTACATAACACATAACTAACTGTCATGTACAGAGTCATCAAATTTGCAATCACACAAATCTCTACATATGCAAACGCACATATTTCTTTTCCTAAAGTACAGTGATTCAGAAAGGGACCTACGGTGAGATATTTGAATAAGTGGATTAAAATACTAAATATTACATATTGTTTGGTGGCTGCTGAATGTTGCTGCTGAATGTATTAAAAGCTACGCCGTATTCCGAAATAAAATAATATAGAATCAATCAGACGTCGAAATATCCAATTCTCATAAAATAACATAGAAGAAAACATGTATGGCCGACAATTCCTTGGGTACGTAGGAATGAATTAGTAGATATAATTCCTTAACTTACGTATATGACATCCACTATGCAAATACTAGTTGATGATAGTTTTTGTGTGCAATTGTGACTTCTCTGTTTGTGGCGGTAAATGGTAATCCTGGGAAATATTCGTTGTAAAAAATTGTATTTACATAAGATGTGGATATGTCATTGAAGATACGTTCGTTTTTTGCTGGCACTTCGGAATTAGTACGTACTATGTACGTAACACTTTAATTTGTATGGTAGTAGGAAGTGTGTTTGAAACTACACTCGCTCATACACACATTCATATTTGAAATGTCATTTGAGTTTCCTAATTTTCTTAATGTCAGACTCTGTTCATCTATTCTATTTGTTGCAGTGTTGTTTTTTAGCTAACGGAAACAGAAGTTCATATTTTATTTTTCTTTTGGTGCCAGTAAGGTTTGTATTTTTTTTTTTTTTTTGTTTGGTTAGAGTTATATTTTTATGTTTTTTGGTCCTATTTACATACTAAAATTAAACAATTTTCATATAAATTAATATGTAATAAAATGTTTTATGTCAATGTAGACATGTCATGAGTATTTATCCTGGATGAATATTTGACTTTGCTGTGCAAAATGAGACAAATATATACATATATACATGCACTACATAAAACCCCGACACAACCGGATTTAAACCGGACAAAAGCATGAACCAGGCGGACATGTAACACAAAATTTGTCGGATTAACAACAATGAATATGGGATTTCCAATACAATAGAAAAAAGAGCACATGCACGTTTAAACTTAATATTTATTTTATTACTGATATTAGTAGATTAATTGGAACTACACAAAGTTGGAAGTATCACACATGCATGTTTGGTTTGAGTTCCCATATATTTTTATGCTTTGGAGCGATTATAAAGTATTATATATCGTCACCTGAAATGCCCAAAGACGTAACCCGCATTTTCAAAATTTTACAAGAGAAGCAAAAAAAAACTTATAAAATCCAAAGTATTTCAGTATTAAACGCGTTCATTCCGCAGCTTACCATAGGAACTTGGAAGTCTACTATTTGGCACATATGTATATATTTTAGCTTGGAGTATTATGTTCAATCAAAAACACAGTTTTTATTTTTTGAGGGTTACGTCTTTGGGCATTTCAGGTGACGATATGTCGGCTAGCAACTTTCTTGAGCTAATGAAAAACAAATAATCCCAGTTATTCGAGCATGAGATCAGTTTTGGTTTTTTGATATTTCGCTACACCATCATCTGGAAACAATTTTGTTAGGGTATTAAGATGGCCACTAGCTCGAATAATTTGTATAATTTATTGGTAAAACAAAGTTCAGAATACCAAATACGATAACGAATAACATTATACATTTTAAGTTTTCAGGATATTGTTCTGAACGAAAGCAATTAACTAGATGTCTCACATATGCTGGGAAATTTCTTGTTTAATTTGAAGTTTTCTAGGTGGAACCTGTAACCAATATTTAGTATATATTAATATAAAGTAATTAAAACTTTTTTGTCATAAAAAATATTGAATTTTATTACATTCCTTTTATTGCCTTTTATTTGAAAAAAATTCCATATCTTAAAAAACTACTTTTGTTTAAAAAATAACATTTCCTTTTCTTAAAAAAAGTAAAATTCCTTAAAAAAATTACCCATTCATATTCTTAAACCAAGTACATTTTCTTGAAAAATTAAATTTTTTTACAAAAAGTACTTTTTCTTAAAAAAAGTAATTTTTGATGTAATAACATCTATAGGCACGGGTAGGGCAATCTATCAAAGTGAACACATGCAAACAACACACAGCATTAACATCCTATACGTGGTTGTTGTACAACAATAGTCTCTGGCTGAAAATAAGTATGATGGTATTGATGTAGCGGCAGCGAAGAAATAAGCAGGTCACGGCACTCATGGAACGTATTATATGACTCAAAAGCACTGGCGACATCTGGCGAATGCTTCAAAACGTATTATCCTCTATTTGTCATGTTGAATACTAACTTGCTGGAGCAAATAAAAACACACGACGTGTACTATTTAAGTGATTTATTACGACTGAATTGTCAAACAAAAAGGAGAGAATAAGTAAAGTACAAAAGAGAATAAAAACCGTACATAACATATAGGTTACTCCATATAATATATGTGTTGCATAAGCAGGGTTGTATTTACAGTGAATTCAATTTTCCGTTCATATTTTTGATGCGAAATATGGATGTATTTTGAAACATTTATGCGTTTTGTACATGCGTGCTAGCGTATGATTAATATCTATTGAACTTTCGCAATCAATGTTGCACATACGCCAAACTATTTTATTCCAAATTGATGCATCGAAGTTCTTGCACTGCAAATAAAATGGCAATGGCAAACGCAAATGATAGAGGCACGCACGATTGTGTTCGCAGAAAGATAGACTACAGATACAAGAGTTTTTAGAGGCTTCTGTATCTCTAAGAATGTGCTTAACACACAAGCTCATTAATGTTATTGAATTTATTGTCGGTACTCCTTTGTAAACACAGCACACTTTTGTATATTACTTGACTGATTTGTTCAATATCTATGGAATAAAGTTCTTGTCTCTGCTGCAAAGACACAATAAATAAAATTCCTTTCGTCACTTTACCAGAAAGTCCAGAGTTTCAGATTTCTGTCTCTCCATGTTGTTGAAAACTAGAAAGAAACAAATACCAAGCGATGAAGAATACTAGCTTTTCCTTTGAATAACCGCTTGAGAGTATAAGTTTGAAGGCAATTTATTTCCGATGCACTGCGAAACAGTTGTCAGATTGTTGTCATTGGTATGGATGTTGCTAATGTTGTTGATGTCAGGGCTCTGGTTATGTTACTGCTAAAGTTGATGTTGATGCTGCTACACTTTCTATTACTGCCACTATCATTGCTGTTGGGTGACAATTCAACAGGACAAACTTTGAGAATACAATAACGAGTTATACCAATACCTTGAGAATACAATAAGGAGTTATACCAATACCTCAGGATGCAGGTAGAGAAAAAGTGAGACCATTTTATTTTAAATTCGTAGATGTAATACTTTGAAATTCGACATTTGAAAATTTTGATTTTGAGATTATGGAAGACGGTGTAAGTATAAGCTGGCTTCAATAATATCGGTTTTAACTGTTGCCTCAAATCAAATTTCTAATAACATCAGTATAAGCAACCGCTGATGAAGATCTGTGGTTAGATGTGAAATAGTTTTTCCCAGGAATTAAGAGGTTGGAATTTGTAAGTCTTATTTTTTTTAAAACTAATTACGTATTAGTAGAGAGATTGAATGGTATTGAGCGTGAATAACAAAGTAAAAACTTTCAGTTAAAAAAACAAACAAATAAATAGACCTGTTTAACTACTACTAATATTATTTTATTCCCCTAAACGTATGAGTAATAATAATTTTAGCGTGGATTGACAAAGTGTATGAGTAATTTAATTTTCTGTAATAACAAAATAGTACAATGGTATAATGTTAAAAGTAGAGATGCTATGTAGGTCGGAACATATTGCGGTCTTATGTAGATACGTTCATAGATTGGTCAGACCACTGCTGATTGTATTGTAATAGATGTGTTTTACATGTACATGCAGTTTTTGTTGAACAAACTGCTTTTGAACAGTTTGTTGCGAGTCGTCGGAGTAAAAGAAGGATTTACTTTCAGTAGTGCAGGCATATATTCTAACAAATGTCTCTTGTCGTGCGACATAATCTGATAATAGCTTTAGCGGTTGTTGTCAACAAGAACGAACCAGGACAGACTGATGGTATTAAATGAATAATGTCTTAAAATATTAGGGAAAATTAATGTCTTCGACTAACGCCAGCTTTAAATGTATAGTATTGTATTATCAAACATGACTATACTGACATTATGTTACGATAGATTTTTTTAGGATGCTCTTTTAAAGAAGTTATCTTAAATATTTCATTTACATAAAAGTTATATGTGTTAAATTAGAAGTTCGGTCACCGTATAAATTATTTTAGTAGCGTTCACATTAATTATATTTTATATAAAATGAGTTTCCTTCATTTTCCCATGATTACACACCGACAAGGATTACACACCCTGATTGGAACCTAGAGTTTTACACCCATTTCTAAACGGCATTTTGAGAAGCTTTTTAATGGCTGTATACTCGTAGGAGCCGCCCTAAATACGGGGGGTGACCGCCATCAATAGCAATTGTAATACATAAACAATCAACAAAGACAGTCAGTAAGAAAAACTATTAACAATCTTAGCCCAAGGAAATTTATTTGACACTTTTGTCCGAATGTTGCAAAAGAAGTAAATCAGTTACCAAAACCCCAATTTTGCGTTCCGCACATGTATTATGTTTCGCCAACACCATAAAATATGTGAAGGTAGCTCTTATTATTTTTAGTATTTGTACACGTAAATACCCAGCAAAAAAAGAGTATACCAAGAAGTAGAATTTGCACCACAACTACTTGGTAAGATGTAGTGCTAATTTAGGTGCAGAAGTACTTCTTTTGATATGACGTTGTCCAACGCAGCACTACTTCTTATTTGACTGTTTGGAAGCGCAGTTTATGCTAACATTTTTCTGCTACATTTCGTTCGCAAATGAGCAACCAAAACTATTATTTCAACAATTTTTAAATTTCTTGTGTTTTGAATCTTGGCAATAAGTTATGACTTTAAGTTACAACTTTAGGTCTTAACTTTTTAACCTTTTATATAACTCATTATTTTATTAATTGACCTTTTATTAGTACTCCATATGCTTCTGTCAACAGGTGAAAAGAAAGGAAATGAAAAGCAATTTGAAAGAAAGTAAATACAAATTAAAAACACGTAATATATTTAGGCATCTTAGCACTTCTCCACTTCTCCACTATCCCTTTAGCTCTTTAATAAATTTGCATCATAATGGATGTGATGCAAAAGTTGATTTTTCGGAGCTGTTTTTGATCAGAATCAAAATTGCATTAAATATGCACATAGTGTTGCAGAAGATGTACAAAAATAATAACTTCTACTAGAACTACTTAATTTTATTTTTGCGGGGTATGTATACTTGTCTATCGTACTAATCCTAAACAATCATTTAGAAAATACAATATTAAAAAATATTCCGTATTATTAATATTAAGTTAGGAGCAGCTATTAATCATACGCTATCCAAAATGTCGGTTTTATGTTACTTCATAAATTCTGGCGGAATTAACAACCCAATGTGATACGAATTATAATGCAAACATTTAGATAAAACTTTTTGTTCCTTTCAAGCGCCTTAATGAAGATTTTTGTAGGGGCAAGCGACCATTGTTAGATAAATGTATGTTACAATTTATTTGATATGAATATTTTGCTTCAAAATTTTCTATAAGTTATCTGAATACGGTAAGTTATCTAAGGAAACTTACTGGATATACGTATTGGGGTCTACACTTATCAAACTGAATATATACTCCGAAGTATGAATAGTTCGGAGCCAGTTAACACTTGATTTTGTGAGAACTCATACTCTTTTCGCTGTGTATAAGTTGATACAGTATTACGTGAAATGTCATCCTCCTTATTTGTTATTTGCATTTGACAAATTCCGTTACAACTTACAACTACTATTAAATTCAGCACTACCACTACATACACTTAACTACAAAAAATTCCACTGAGTCCCTGCTAGTGCAATTTTCTTGATGTACTCTCTAACTTATTCTCATACACACCAAGAGTTGCGATTTGCTGTTTTTGACTTTTTAAACATTAAAAAAAAATTTAAAAAAAAAAAATTTTATTACTATTTGTGGTGATGTTTTCTGTTGTGGGTAAGTAAACGCTGAATGGACAAACAAATGTAGTTTTTCTTCATCCACAGTTTCATCTTATCCAAAACAATTCCTTTTTTACCATCCATTAATTTTTCTGTTGGGTTGAAACTTTTCTTTGGATTGCGTTTGCAACTTTTTAATAATGGTGCGTAGTTGCGGAGTTGGCAACGGACTGTTGCAATATGTTCTTTTATACAGTACTCTATTACACATACATATATGGCCCTTAAGAGCATATAGTGTGATTACCCCTAATATGTAGTCCTGAAATGCCTTCCAGTTAAGAGAAAACTGTTGAGGACTTTATTTTCTACGACAATTAAATAAAATGAATATGGCAAACTGTGTAAAACGCGCCAAGTACTACATTTCTGGTGCTAAGTCAGGATTTTCGTTCTTTCTCTTGTTTGTTGTAGTTACATTTTAGGCGATACAATTACTGATAGACACATTTTTTTTGTTTCTCTATCTGGATTTTATTGTTGTCCTCGCTACGTATGGTCCCATAAATATTCGTTTCCGGTTTTTTATTTCCGCCTTATTTCTTTTAGGTGTTTCCCTTATATTTTTTATTTGTGCGAAACGAGAAAAGTAAAAATATTTTCTAAAGTTGTAATTTCCTTTAATGGTATCCATAGACGATGATTCGAAAACGCGATTCAACCGTGTATCGGTTCATGCATGCTTTGCTACACACGGTTATTCACTTTCGTATAATCACTAGATTTCGTGCAGCTACCGAGCCGCAAGGTTTTTGCATTCTGTGCGATGTATTTTGCCAAAAGATGTTTTAGTTGCTATGACCGTTGTAATTACAGAAAATCAAAAAAAAAAGGCTTTGTATATCCCACCAAGCAGTAAACGAACGATATACAAGGTGGCGCAAAAGTATACTTCCGATGTTTTTTGGCTGTAATTTATAAAAAAAATTAAAAACTTTGATTCTTCTTGTGGATTATTTTTATTTGGTCTTTTAATTTTTTTTACATCAAGTCGAGATATGATGTCATGTAAATGGCCGCCGCCACAGTTGATTATCATTTGAGCCCTTTTAATGGCATTTTCCATCACTTTGGCCAAATCTTCCGGCGATACGTCCTCACATTCTTGACGGATATTGTCTTTAAGAGCTGCAAGAGTCTGAGGCTTGTTGACATAAACCCGCGACTTCAAAAAGCCCCACAAAAAGAAGTCTGGAGCGGTCAAATCAGGCGATCTTGCTGGCCAGTGCAAATCGCCAAAACGGGAGATTAGGCGCCCGGGAAATGCATCCTTCAGCAAATTGGTTGTGGCACGTGCAGTGTGTGCCGTTGCACCGTCCTGTTGGAACCACAAGTTTTTCCAATCCCAATTCATCAAGTTGCGGCAAAAAGAACTCGTTCATCATTGCTCTGTAGCGTGGCACGTCGTCTGGTCGATGTCGACGGCGCATCCATGCCATCCTCGGCTACAGCAGCAATATTCTCTGCAGAACGGCTACTCCGGGGTCTGCCACGCCTGGCAGCATCTCGTGTTGTGCCAGTCTCTTCGAGGCGAGCGGCTAAACGTCGCAGTGTTTCACCAGTAGGCGTTGGACGGCCAGGAAATCTGCGACGAAATTCACGTTGTGCCAAAGTCACCGACCGATTATTGGTCTAATAAATAGTCAGCAATATTCCGCGTTCTGGAGCAGTGTAGCGTAACATTGTTTATTAACGTGTATTTCGCATGTGTTTACTACACAAATGTCAAAACAGAACTGACATTAGGGGCCAATCGCAAAATTTATAGCATTTTCTGATAGGATGTTTACTTTTGCGCCACCTTATACATCAATATATTCATGTTTAAATATGTTTAAACTTTCGTTTTTCGATACAAAATGAGTGGTTTTACCACACACAATGATTCACGAGTGCATCAAAATTTGCGTATCAAGCCAAAACATCAAAAAAAAACACAATCATGTCGGTGTGATACAATTCAATTAATTGATGTTAAATGTATTTCTGAAGAAAATTCATGGATGTTAATTCAATATTTCCAATGCTTCTTGTATGTTTGAGATATTTTTCAACCATAGCATTGTAATGATTTTCCATTGCAAGTGAGTTAACGTGTGCAATTAGTTTGATGAAATCCAAACAACCGCTGTGCCTAGGTGTGAAGTAGCTAACTATAAGTTTTGCCAGGAATCATGAGGATGCGTTTCTTAGAACGTCTCTTTGAGAACTATATCCATATTAATAGAGATATGGAACGGTATTGATCTTGAATAACTAAAACGCGAAAATTTTCAGTTCTATAAAACAAAGGGGTAAAACAAAAATCGCCCTAGTGAATTTTATAAAACGTTAAATTTAAGTAATATTATAAAGGGTTCACTCGACGTAAGATTATTATGATTTTTTGCACAATTGATGGGGTATAAATAAAATTAATTTTAAATAAAATTTATTTTGAATTTTAAATAAATTTCGGTGTCGTATGAATAACAATAGTTAAAAAAACAATTACTTATGCCAGTTGCAAACACAGTGCGAGGTTTTGCACTTTGGTTTAATATATAGAATATATATCAGATCCTTACATTTTGCTGTTGAAAAACATGTAGCTTTATTTGGCTATTACAAGTTTTTACCCAATGTTTGTGGTAGTTGTAATGAATGTTTTCTTATACAAAAGTCAATTGCTTTGTCAACAGGTAGTTGCGTTTTCATTTCATAGCAGATCTTTTTGATAAACTATAAAATGAGGCAATATTACTCTTGTAACTTATTATCAGTTTTTCCTTCACTCATTATATTTATATAAATCCTCTTAGTCTATGATTAGAATACTGCATTACTAAGACAAACCCCATGACTTGCAATCATAAACAAAAAATAATTAAATGGAGTGGAGCCAGTGAGTGTTGTACTAAAAATAGGGTGGCTTATTTAGTTAGTTTTTAAGCTGTCATACACAGTCTGCAATATGTGTGAAAATGCATCCGAAATATAATCGGTTGGTGGAAGAATATAAATGTATGGGGGCCACGTAGATGTCCCCGGAAAAGTGTTATTACGTAATAATAACTTAAGCAGGCGATTGAATATACGAACTCAATGTCTATTCTATTAACTAAACATCATGGCATGATATAAAGGTAGTACAACATTTTTAAATCACTTGTGTATCGAAGTCAGAATATCGCCGCCCATTTTAAGATAAATAATTCGTAAGAAATTCACTTCATTCGGCTGTGCCGCGGCACAATGGTTTCAAATCAATTTTTTCTGGCCAAAATTATTTAAGTTAAGAAAATGATAATTTTTGATCAGAAATAAATTAGTACTGTTATATGTTGCCAATTGTATAACTTTTTCCTCCTAATTGATCCAAAGCTGTGGTTCCTGCTTTGCTTAATTATAATTAACAAATAAAAACAAATATTAATTCAATTAAAATCATATTTTTATGCTGTGAAAATAAAATTATAAATTAAGTGTCAGTTATGTCTAGCTCGCTCTCTAAATTATATTATCATCTTCGAATTCGTCTTCATATTCTTCATCCGTGCTTTCATCCCCATCTACATCCTGTTCAGATATTAATTCTTGTATGTTTTCTTCACAAATTAACAACTCGATGACTTCAGGTGGAAGAGCTAAACGTTTTCTTTGATGTATGCGAGTTTTTTTTGCATCTTTATTACATAGATTTCATAGTTTGGATGGTCGTGTTGGGCTTTGCAGTGTTTCCTTGAGGACAACAGCCAAATCATTTTCTCCCATTTTGACTAATAAATCAGTCTCGTTTTGTTTTGATGTTGAAAGTTCTGCCGCTTCCCTCCTCTGACTGCGATTAGACATGTAGGAAAAAATTATTCGAGGCCTTCCAGCTCCTAAAGAGCTCCTCGGTACTTCAGATATTGCTCTGTAATTTTTAAATATTGTCTCAGATTTAAGCCATTGTGCATTTCGGGATTTAAAATAATGACTTTTTCTGGAACTTCCTTGCCACTTTTTGTCCAAGTTTATGCAAAATAATCTCAATTTTTCTCTTAAGTACTTTAAATATTCCTCAGAAGGATTTGCTTCTCCATTTTTTTTTAGAACAACGTTTAAAAGAGCTTCCTTTTTCTTTTCCTTGTTGCCACTTAGTAACCAAATTTGAAATAGTTCAAAATTTCAATAGTTTTGAAGCGAAGGTTGTCTAGAAAAATGCATATAAATTTAAAAATCGCAAGTATTTGCAAGATGTAATTAAAGAATATAGTTGTGCAGATCACATGTTGTTTTTGGCCGTTAATGTTATGCTGCACAAACTTGGACTTTTTTTTTTAAACTTTAAATCAATTTCTAAAAAGTGAAAAATTATAAAATTAAATATGCATGTAAACAAGGTAAATTTTTTCCTATTTATCTTTCTTTTTTCAAACTTGTTATAGGGAATTATTTAAATACTTACTATGAGTAAGATTATCCATTACAACTTTTTTTTTAAAACTTGTTATATTTGTATAAAAACACCGTACGACGAAATACATAAGTTGTACTGCACACAATTGTTTTCGCAACTCTATTAAAAATTTCTACGTTTGTCGCTCCACTGACTAACGGTAAAAAACAGTTTACAAAAATAGAATTTATTTCTGGTTGCTTTGATGTGTCTTTAATTTTTGTGTAACAACAAAAATGGTAAAACACAAAGTACAAAAATTTAATTTTGGCCACGTATTTGCTCAGAGAGACCATTGTGCGCGTGCTTCAATTGACGAGTGACTGCTAATTACCATAATCGGTGCCGTATGAGTAAGATTTATTACAAAACCTCTTTACCGGTAGGAATCCCAAAAGCATTTCTAACAAGTTTTGAATTTAGCTATCGAAGTAAGGGTATTTCATAAACGATGACGTTGTTTATAATTTTCAGTTGTGCATTTTAAATGGTTTTTTTTTGTGGTAGACGATTGAGGTTAGCTTTGCCTTAGTCATAGACACATGACAGAAAATTATTTGATACTATTATTTATCTAGTATTGTGGAATTGACGAAATTGTTGAAGTGTGGTAATATAGAAAGGCAGTCCGTTTCAGGTCTTTGAGAAGACGAGATAAAGCTATACAATAACTACTCGTGTTACAAACTGCATAAAGTTGCCTACAATATGCGTCTAATTTCATCCCACTTTATAACTGCATGAACCCCTTTATTGCCCATCAATATTTTTCTTACTGATACTCAAGTAACTTGCATTGACAACTAGTAAAACACATTGCAACAGTACTGCCCTTTTCTGGTCCCAAATCCAATGTCAACTTTCACTAAAATAAAGTTTCACAAAATCCAATGTATCCTTCGACAAAGTGGGCGGTTTGGAGTTATTAGAATTTGTTGGTCCTACATACAACTTGCATTGACAACTAATAAAAAACATTGCAACATTACTGCCCTTTTCTGGTCCCAAATCCAATGTCTACTTTTACTAAAAGAAAGTTTAACAAAATCCAATGTATTCTTTGACAAAGTGGGCGGTTTGGAGTTATTAGAATTTGTTGGTCATACATACTTACAACTTGCATTGACAACTAATAAAACAAATTGCAACATTACTTCCTTTTTCTGGCCCCAAATCCAATGCCTACTTTCACTAAAAGAAAGTTTAACAAAATCCAATGTATCCTTTGACAAAGTGGGCGGTTTGCAAATATTAGAATTTGTTGGTTCTTTTTTTCCTACTTTCTTGGCATCCAAAACACGGACAAACACATTATAATATTATGTGTGAAGTAACTTTTTGACATTTTGTGTATCTAAACTTCTATTGTAGATATTTTTAATGACTCCTTTTTGCTAACTTTATTTTTATGACATTCTATTTTGTGCGCGACAATGTCAGGGTACTTGTATGTCGTTGGCATCTTTAGTTTATAAAATTTTCAGTGGAGCAAAATGCCGATATCCAAAGGCTAGGGAAACGATGAACGAATATTTAAAAAGTTCCAAATAACAGAAATTCCATAAAGTAGGGAGAAAAAACTTCCAGATAGACAATCTTTTGATCGGGATAATAGCCAAGCAATGTCATTGATTTACAAATTGCGCGACAACCGTAGGTGTATTCCACTGCAGCTTGACATTATTGAGGAGAAGTAGAACTCAATCCCTATCATAAGTAGGATGATAAATGTATCATATTATTGATGCAGGAATATAAGTTTAAAAATTATTATATTATTATTATATCCGCATATACCTTATACATCTTTACACGATTGTCACCTCAAACACTGATGTAATGCTCATCCAAAAATTGATGCTCCGTTTGCTATTTTTTAGCTCATCCGAAATGGTTCCGATTCGCTGCAAAGGTGTAGGTTCCTATCATTAAGTCCTGAAATAGCAATTGATTGTGAGAAGCTTGTCTCTGTACCGCATTTGTGGAATACGTCATTTTCTGCATTTTCCTCACTTAAAAAACATTATTTTTTAAATTGGTTGGATTCAAACTCGGGGATAATTGTTCAAATTTCAAAACTTCTGACTTTGGATTTGAAATTTTGGTTCAATAATTTTGATTGAAATCAAGTTCTTAGATTCAAAGGATACACGTTAGTTTATTTTAAATGATAGTTGTGTTGGAGAATATTTCGCATTTTCCAATCTCACGATTCTCCAGCTGATCGCCATATTTCTGTTGGCCCTAAACGATTAAATCCCATATTTTATAGAATCGGTGTATAAATTGATTGACAAACTTTGGATTGGGTTAGAAGAGAGTGCTGTTGTAAATGATGGTAATGTATAAGGTTCATATTCACAATACTTCTGTGAGGTTTATTAGACAAACTTTGTTTATTAAACGTTTCATAAGTTTTATGAATACGAACTTACGTGTTTAGTTAACAACCTATTCGGTTGCATTTAAGGGAGGTTGGCATTTTTATACCCTCCACTGTAAGTGATAGAGGGTATATATCAGTTAGTCATTCAGATTGTAACATATAGAAATAAGGCTGTGCGACCCCATAAAGTAAATATATTATTGATCCTTATAACAACCGGAGTCGATAGAGCCATGTCCGTCTGTCCGTCTGTTGAAAACATTCTCACGACTTCAATCGGCGATAACGCCGTTTGGTTTTTGGCCAGAATGTTCCACGTATTCCTGAGCAGTTTGGTATTGAAAATCAGCGAAATTGGTCCATTGGAAAAAATTTTATGATTGGAAACGTAAAAAAACTCATAAAATTTTCACATTAATTTTTGTAGTTTTAAACTAAACTACTCCTTTTGCCGTGTGGTGAATTTCCATGCTGAAAATCTTTGTTGTGCTTTATAATAGGTAAGTACTTTAGAATGTTTAGATGTACTTTCATGTGTTCATACATTTATATGAATTTTGTCACAGTTCATCTAAGGTCGCTGTGGCCTGATGGGTAAAGGGTTGCGCGTTGGAGTCTGACGGTTGTTGGTTCAACTCTGGTCCCAGCTTGTTTTTTTTTTTTTAACAGTTCTTCAAAAAATGCTTTTTTATTTTTAAAAAATGCTTTTTTATTTTACTTGTGAACAAGTAACTTATTTTTATTTTTTTTAAAAAAGTACATTTTCTTAAAAAAAAGTGCATTTCTTAGGTACATTTCAAAGTACCTTAAGTACATTAAGTACATTTCAAAGAACATTTCTTAAGTACATTTCATTAAGTACATTTCTTAAGTACATTTCTTAAGTACATTTCTTTCTTAAGTACATTTCTTCTTAGAAACATTTCTTAAGTACATTTCTTCTTAAGTACATTTCTTCTTAAGTACATTTCTTGTTAAGAACATTTCTTCTTAAGTACTTAAGAAATGTACATTGCTTAAGTACATTTCAAAGTACCTTTCAAAGTACATTAAGTACATTTCAAAGTACATTTTCTTACGTACATTTTCAATGTGAGCATTTGAGCATTGTGAGCAATGCATTTGTGAGCATTGTGAGCATTTGTGAGCATCCTGCATTTGTGATCATTTGTGAACAAGTAATTGCATTTGTCAACAAGTAACTTATTATTATTTTTTTTAAAAAGTACATTTTCTCAAAAAAGGTCCTTTTTAAAATTTAATATTTTGCTGGTTAACACTAAGGTGGAGGGTATCAAAGATTCGGCACAGCCGAATTTAACACTTTTACTTGTTTGAGTTACGTCTGCACCCAAAAATTTGGTGCATTCTTCGTTGAATATACCCGGCATTAAACAGTTTTCTGCATTTAACACAGAATGCAAGAAATTTTATTAGTCAATATGTTATGTTTTCTGCAAGTAAAGTAAAAAAAATTAAACCAAAATCTCATTGTATTGGATAAAAATGCAATCGTTGTTTTATGGATTTCTCTACTCTTATTATTATTCTAGATTTTGATTCCTTTTCATAATAATGAATAGTACATTGAGTTCTATTTCCGTTTTGGACTGGTACTTGGATTTCTAAAGATAAAAGTGGGTACTCGTTTAGAAAGTTTTATTTCTTCAATATATATTTTTTCTGTCAACAAGATATCAGTTTTTTTTTGGGTAACTGTAATCATTATGGGAACAGACAAGTGTTGTTTGAATAGAAATGGAGATGCTGGAGAGAGTATTCGTCGGCAGCCTGCACTTGAATTTGTTCGTTCATTTTGCAAACCGTCACGTAAGTTGTTCCTCCCATTTCAGGGGATTGTTGCTGTTCCACCAACAAGAGGGAAGGTTGCTTTGATTTGCTCAGATTATAAGTACGTGCTAGAATGAATATCTGGGAAACATTACAATTAAATTATCCAGAAATTATTGAGAAAGAAGAAACATACATAATGAGGAAACTGAAGAGAAACTACAATCCATGAAAATTTGTATATGAGTAAAATATGGCTGAATAGTCAAAAATAATAATGAAATTTAGTTTAATTCAATTGTTTCGTTAAGTAGAAGAAGGTCAACTATTTGTAATTATTGCATCCTAAAAAGGGTAAATATCTAAATGAAGCAAGAGGAGAGGATAGTTTCCGGAAACATGTTCTGTTAAATACCCTAGTGAAACAACGAAGCAAAAAATTTTTTTATCAATTAGTGTAAAAAATGTCTCCCAATTCCCATGAGTTGAAATGCGATTGAAAATAAATGGAGTTTTATTCTAAATAAAATTTTTAACAAATTTTTCAAATTTATAGTGTGCTAAGCATTAGATTTTTTTTAGCGTTAGATTTGATTTATTTCCATGTTCCGTTATATATTTAGATTTACAATATTAATTTATATACTTAAGGATAGTTATAAGACTTTCTAGCGTCCTTGGACCGATCTAGATTTACTAACTTTATATATTAAAATTTAAATAAGCCGTAAGCCAGCCCATTTTCTACGTTGCAGATTACTTTTCTTATTAATTAAATTTGTGGGAAAAAGGATTAAAAACCCATTACCTTTGTGTTGTTTCTCCTTATAGCTAACTTAAGAACTACAAAATATATATACACAAAATAAATAAAATAAAATAAAAATGAATCCAATGTACAAGGCTCATTGTGCCGAGTTATATACGAGGTCTTCCATGTTGTAAGACCCACACCTCCTGTGGTAAAATATTAATTCATTTTGTACGTTATACAATTTACCTCCCTCATGGAGTTTGAGGAACCCCATGGGAGTTAAATTCCCAGTCGATCGTAAAATATTCTTAAAGTCGTCTGTGCTAATTTTGCACTTTTCGATGTGTAGGTTACTATCATAATTTTGGGAGCAACGCACCAGGAAACCGATACCTAGGTCAACCATCCATGCATCCAACCTCTTGACTTTTGCCATTTTGGCCTTTTCGTAGATGCTCCCCCAAGATGGGCTAATCCAAATACCCCTATCGTCTCTTCTTGTCCTTAGACCTAGGCAATGTCTAAGAATTCGTCTTTCCGCTTTTCTCAATCTTTCCATTTGGTTTGACGATATCATGTACCACGCTGGGAAGGCATAAGCTAATATCGGTTTCATTATCTGTTTATAAATTAAAAGCCTTACTTCCTCGCTTAGCCCCCTTCTCGTTCCAAGCAGCCTAGCGTACATTACGTATGACTTTCTGAGTTTTTCCAGAACCATACCAACTGCATATTTTCGGAGATTTTTACTCCTAGGAATACCATCTTATCTCCATTCGCTATTTCTTCCCCTCCAATTTGTATCCTTGGCTCGTATCTTCTTGCGTTTTTGTATAGGTTTGCCTTCTTTCCTTTGGCCATTAGGCAAGTGCACTTTGGTACATTTAGTTTTAAGAACCATTCTTTGAAGTAGGTCTCCAGTACTGCCAGGGAACTTTGCATTATGAGAATATCGTCGTCGAATATGTAAAGCCCCTCTTCATTTTCAGGTTGCGGTATGTCCGCAAGGTACACATTGTATTGAACTGGGCCTAGGATGGATCCCTGCGACACTCCAGCTTTAGTCGTTCTGGGCTGAGACTTTTCGCCCTCTACTTCTACCGCGAAAGTTCTCCCCATAAGGTAGTCATATATTATTCTCGTCCTTGGGCCATTTATTCCATATTTACCCTCATTTTATAGATTATTCCCCCGCGCCGTACCGTGTCAAAGGCTTTTTCGAAGTCCAACCCGACCGTCAGCGTTGCCTTTCTCTGATTATTGTTTCTCATTATACAGTCGGTGACTGCCATGAGTGCATATGTTGTTGATAGGCCTCTTCTGAAGCCAAATTGGGAGTCAACAAATACTCTCCTTTCCTCTATTTGTGTGTCTAATCTGGCTAATATTTATTTTTCGAAGAATTTGCAAATATTAGATAGCAGGCCAATTCGTCTGTAGCTTGACGCCTGCGTTGGGTCCTTTCCTGGCTTTATAACAGGTATTATTCTAGTATGCTTCCATTCTACGGGAAGTACCCCAGATTTCAACAGTTGTTTAATAGAAATGCTAGGCGCCCCCATATTTTTTTATCGGATTTCTTAAGTGTGAAGTTGGGTATACCGTCCGGACCACTGCTTTTCTCGTTATTTAGCCTTTTAAGGGCTGCTCCTATTTCGTCTGATGTTATAAGTCTGAGAGCATTATTTCCATAAGTCGGATCTTGCGAACTTTGTATGTTTGAGAACATTGCTAGAGGGCTGTTATTTTTAAGGCTCTCGATGGCCTGTAGTTTTTCCGAGATTGTATCTGCAGTGACCCTTGACTCCTGTATGCTCTCAAATGTTGACGCTTCCGTCCTCAAAATCTCTGTGCTCCTGATCTATTAATTGGGGAATCCTCTTGCGCTCGGTAATTCCGTCAAATTTCTTAACGTTGCGGTGCATCATAGGACAGGGCCTGATCTTTTCAAGTTTTTCAACCCAGTATTCTGCTTCGTACTTAATTATAGCTCGTCTATTATCTTCCGGATGCATTTTATCTTCGCTTTAACAGTCATTCCCCTATTTGGATCATTAGCCCTTCTCTTAAGTATTTTTCTTTGCTTTATTAGTTGTTTGATGTTTTCGGGGAGTGGTATTGTGGTCCCTTTAAGTGGTCTTATTTTAGGAATTGCTACGCTCATTGCGCTTCTGTACGCTGCACTTATTCCAGAGGCAGCAGCGCCGATTTCGGCGACAGTCATATTGCGGTTGGTTGGTAAGTCTATAATAATCAGTCCTGTTTGCAGTTAGTTATTAAAAAGTCTTCTCTCCAGTTTTTTATAGTCATATATTTCCATTGGCTCCTGTGTTTCCAGTTCCTTTATGTTGAGTATGAGTTCCATTGCCCTATGGTCCGATTCAAAGTCTAACTTTCGTATTGTATGTCCATTTTGGTCGTAGTTTATTGGTATAAGTGTGGTGGATGTTATGAAAATGTTTAAGTATGATAATTGTCTTGTTGGTTTATTTGTAGGTCTTATTTCGATGTTCGGGGAAGGTATCAACCATTCTCGTAATACTTTACCACTAGCGTTTGTGACATTCCCTCCCCAGTAGGGATGCTTAGCATTTAGGTCACCACCTATTATCACCTCACTGGTTCCTACGATATTATCTAGAATATCGAGGTCAGTGGTACCAAATTTTCCTCGGGGTTTAAGGTATAGGGCCATTATAAAGATTTCGTTGCCCCTCTTATCTTTTATAGTGTGCTAAGAAATATTGCACCATTTAAGCAGAGGAAATAAGTTAAAATACGCACAAGAGTTTTTGAAGCCACATTGTGAAAATTGGAGCTTTTTATTCGAAAGTTTACATTGAGGTGAATACAAACGCTTGAGCTGATGTGTACTACGGGGATCAAAATATACACAAACTGTTTTTATTAGTTACAAAAAAATTCACTACCTTTTTAAATGGAAAGGGTTCTTTGATTTCTTATTGACTTACTCATCGGTAAAACCGGTTTAATTTTGGGTGCTGCTGAAGTATTTGTGTCCAAATAGGTATGAGTAAGAAATTTGTGAAATTAAACTCCACGTCATACACAACATATGCTTAACAACTTCGAAGCAGACATTGTAAGTTGAAGTTGTGTTGGTTATCGATTATAATGGATCACTCAGTTTGCGGTACTGTTTTCTAGATCTTTTGCGGCAGATCAGATTGTCAATCTGTCATGGTATTTCCTTTCCTTTCTTTACATACTTCCACAACATCGTCCACACTTTTTCTTGAAAAGCTTGAAGAAGTTTATACTACTTTATTGTCGAATAAAGTGTTGTTCATCAATGAGGCCGTTTTCCAGAACTTTTGTAAAGAAAAACCCAACGAGTTTGAAGATCTGCCCATACATTCAGACAAAACAACGGTTTGGTGTGGTTTATGAGACGCAGGAATCATCGGTCATATTGCTCAGATGTCAGATGCTCCAAAAAGATTTGAAGGAAAGACACATTGGGTCTCATGCATAAAAACGAGTAAAAGCGATGAGTTGAGTCAAGTAAGTAATTGCTCGTAAGTTGAGTTAGATTGAACAGCAATAGCTTTTGCTCAATTTCGTATGCATAAAAATGAGTTCAAACCAATTGCAATTACTTCAGCAAATTGAGATCAAACGTCTAATTTTTATTGAAGTACAAACATGTCGTCAAGTGGAAGTGAAGTAGAAGTAGAAGCAAATAATAATAATAAAATAGAAACTGACGATATATCTAAATTTTTAGTACAAAAAATGAAAGAAAATAAAAATATTTACTTGAAAAAACTCAGTTACCAAGCATTAAAAATAAGAAAAAAGAAACAATAGAAACATGAAACATGAAAATGAAGCAAACCTTTGGAATAGAAATAACGGGGAAAAATATAGTAAAAAAAAATAGCTAACATGAAATGTCGCATAAAAACTGAAACAGACTTGAATAAAACAGGCAATAAAAAAATTATTTTAAAAAACTGGGAATCTGATTTGTCACAATTGCTTTGTGCTAATTCTAATCCCTCAGCAAACAAACTTCCAGGTAAGTGTACCGTTATCAATTTCATATTGTGGTGTTGATTTCGCTTTTCGTTTATTAATTTTTTTCTAGTTCATCTCTCTCTTGGAACCAATGATGACAACTGTACGTTTGAAACATTAGAAGAGACATCAGCAACAAAAACATCAGAAACAAGAACAACAGCAACATCACTAGCTAAAGAGCAAAGAAAGCGCCCTTGCGCTGATGATAATGATCACCCTGTATGTTTTTTTTATTTCAGTTTACATTTTGCTATATGTTGTTTATTTTTGAAGGTTAACAAAAAGTCAACAGCAGTTTTGAGTCGTTATGAAACTGATGAGACAAGGGAGTTGAATTTTCAAAGTCTGCAGAGGCTTGTTTTGTTAAAGCAAAATAAAGTATCTATTTTCTGCAAAGATGCAGATTTTGCAAGAAAAACTTGTGGGAAGAAATTTGGAGTTTCATGAATTTTGAATTTTATTTGTATATAATTAATTAATATTTAATGCCTAATAGTGAATTACACATATTTTATTCTCGTATTAAAAAGTGAATTTTATTTATGTTTTTTACTTTTATAAACCAAAAAAAAAATAATAAAAAATAAATATACTCATTTAAAGTATTTTTGTTATAAACTAATTTGACAACAAATTCGCGATCATCCTCCTTTTGTTTTTTCCAGCTTTTGAAATTCTTGCTGATTGTTGTTCGATATCATTTCCTAATTGCCATTCATCAGTATTGTTTTGTTATCGTCACTGATAAAGATCTTTTAAAAATTTAGCTATGTTATGCAAAATGAAACAACTGGCTATTATGTGGGGCGCTAGCTCTGTCGATACACGAATTTTATATTGAAGTATCGAAAATCTTTGCTTCAATTGCCCAAAACACCGTTCTATTATGACACGTTCCCTTGTAAACACTTTGTTGAAGGTTTTTTCTATATCAGTTGTTGGGTTTCGGAATGGTGTCATTAGCCATGGGCATATTCCATAACCCTCATCTCCCAGAAGTAATGCATCGTTCGTTGCATTTTGCATTAGTCTGCATACCTCGCCATTTCGTAAGATGCGTGAGTCAAGTACTGAACCAGGCCACGATATGTCGACGCTTGTAAAAAGTTCATTTCCATCACAAGTTGCCTGCACATTTATAGAGTGAAAGCCTTGTCTGCAAATGTACTCATCGCTTTGATTTGTGGGTTTTTTAATTTTTATGTGAGTACAATCAATAACTCCAATTGCAAATGGAAAGCAATAATTTGCTTGCCATTTCATTTGTGCATCTTTTATTTGATCTGCATCTTTCGGGAATTTTATCCACTCGCTTGCTTTGGCAGATATAAGTTTTGCAACTTCCGCAATTGTTCGCGACACAGTTGATTGATGGACTCCAATATCTGTGGCTATACCATTTTGGAATCCAGGATCTGCACAAAATCTTAAATAGAGTCGAATTTTATCAATGCTGCTGAGGGCACCACCACGTCTTTCTTCTGACTCGTCAAAAAAATAATTCGCTAACCAGCAAATGCTACTACCATCAAATCTATATATTTATCATTTTATTATTAATTATATAAAAAATAATAATAATTAAGATTACAAACCTGTATAATTTTTTATCCTCAGTTGCTAAATTTGTCTTACGCTGTTGATAACATTTTTTATTTATTTGTGGTACAAAATATTCAGCTATGATTCCTTTTTAGTGTACACGAGTCAACTAAAAGGCATGCTCCATTTGTCGATCACAGCGAAATTTTGTCCATGGTTAGTTTGGGATTGAAAATTGAAAATTTTGGTCACGCTTCTTCTGGTCTCTCCCATACAAATCGACACATTTTGTACCAAATTATATTTCTCCTAAAACTTTTTTCTGGTAGATGTAATTAGCTTCAACTCGAACATTGGTTAATAATCTGTAAATATCTACTTAACTGGAGAAAATTGGCGAGGTTGCCACTCCCATTCTGGTACCTCCCACACCAAAGCTTGGTGGGCCCCCGGGTTTTTAATGCGATAAGTCGCCCGAAAGAATTCCGATTGTAATGTCATTACGTTGGAACGAACGCCAGTCACCGATTAAGACATGGACACCACGCCCATGTTGGTGCCTCCCATACATAAGTGGCTCCGCCGGCTGGTTGTTCAGCGAGTTAACTCCCGCAAAACTGAACCAATCTTTATGAAATTTGGTACTAGACAAAATTTAGCCAAATGCCACCCTTCTATGGGAAATGAGTCGTTTTGCCTCGCCCATTCTGGTACTCGTACCTCCCGAAGAAAAGCTTGGTGGTCCTCCGGGTTGTCAGTGAGAAAAGTCGCGTGAAACACTTCCGATCTTATTGAAATTAGGTTATAATTGGCTTCGTGTCATCAAACGCTAGTCATCAATTAAGACAAGGGTTATTGTACCACCCCCTACCTAGATAAGCTGTGCGGCCGGATGGTTGTTCGGAAAGATAACTCCCGAAAAACCGAAGCAATCTGTATGAAGTTTGGTACTAAACAAAATATACTCAAATGCACACAAAAGGTGGGCGGATGATCGGTTGATCCACACGATAAGTCTCGTCGACTACAATCTTAATGAAATTCGGCACTAGGCAATGTTTTTCTGACAAAGTTGTTTTCCATACAAAAGTTGGACGGGTTTACAGGCAGGCCGACTCGATTTCTACCGTACACCACAGCCGATCTAAACAAAATTTTGTATTGATTATATGTTTTGTGCAATACTGTGTAAAAGCAGATGAACAAAATATAAATATTGGGCGGACAAATTGCCTGGTAATCACGATAACTCCACATAATCACTTAGGATCGTAATTAAGTTGGGTATTGGATAATATTTAGCGCAAATATGCCAATATTCAATGGAACTTGGTCGCTATGGATAACTTCGGGTGAGGGTATGTTTAAGTCAGTTCACCCGGCTTAAATTTCGGAACGGTTTACAGATTGTTTGGTGTTACTGGAATTTTTTTAGTTAAATATTAATTTATTTTTTTAAATACTTTTGCGATTTTTTGAATGAATTTGCTTAAACATATAGAATGTCTTTTATTACCTAACTTAGTTTTATCATACAAAAAATATCTAATTTTAAGGCTGGTAATAAGTTCGTTAAAACTGCTTTTTCTGTCGTTTCGTATTTTGTGTCACTACATTTCTCCATTTTTATGATAAATTGAATGAGTGTTGACAACATTGATCTTTTCATTTTATAATTTAATTGGTCATTAAATTATCTTATTACGCTGCTTAATACATATTGCTTGTATTTCGTGTGAACAATTTAGTACAAAATTAACGAAAGATTTTAAAAAATTTCGAGGGAAATAATGACTTCTGTATAGGCTCTTGGGATCAACTTTTTTTGCACGTAGGCTGTTTTAATGTGTAAGCAATTTTTCCAAATATTATTGCGAAGGCGGATACGCGTACTGCTTCCGATACTAAGTAAATGCGATGCGCACGAGTTACGTTATCTCTATCGAAAGATAATATGAATACGAACTAAAGTACTTTGGTATACGTTGTTTCTTCATTTAAGTCAATCGCGAGACTAAAATTTAAATTTTTTTTGGTTGCATCATGGGCAAAAATCTGATTTTGAAATAGAAACCAATGAGAGCGTTTTTTATTTGTTATCCAAATATGTACTTCGTGTCCTGTTGTGAAAGTTACATCAATTTTGCTTACAATTGCATAATCTCCTATGTAAACAGTAAATTAGTTTAGTTGAAAGTAATTTGTACTTAAACTAAATTTGTTCTATACGCCCCTGCTCATACGTGACATCCATAAGCCCAGCCCGGCCGTATGTGATGTGTAATTATATGAAACTTTTAAAACCTTATATCCCTACGACACTGTGGTCGATATTAGTTACATTCTAATAAGAGAAATAGGGTTTAACTTTAGTTTGCATATCTTTAACGATGAATTATCTTGTGAAAGATTTAACCTGCATTGGGGATTTTTGGTCTTTAAAAATTGTATCGCAAGAATTGAAGCTTATATCGTATGAGCATCTAACGTGAAACACAGTACCAAGGCCAACTTAAGCACCTAAAATGGCAACTAGAAAAAAACCTCAAGTCTTACATAAAAAAAAAAAAAAAAAATGGTTTCTCATTACATCCCATGAAGGGACAGGGGAGAGCTTCTCACAATCACTGCGCTTTCCAGTTTTTCACTCACTGATTGGGACCTACAGTTTTACACCGATTCCGAACGGTATTTTGAGAAGCTTTTTCATGGCTAAATACTCGATAGTGTTGCCGTCACTATGCGGGGTGACTGCCGCCGAAAGAAATTTTAAGGTGGTCTGAGCAGGGATCGAACCCAGGATCTCATGTACAAGAGGCGCGCACACTACCATTGCACCACCGGCGGCCACAATCTTACATCTTGCAACCAAATAATCACGAGTAAATTGTTTATAAAGTGGAAGTAAAGTCCACATAAAAACTGAATACACATATGACTCTGGCATAAGCAAAACAGTGGATATCCTTCGCCTACTTCTATGAAGCATTCCAGTGCATATGGTGGCATTTGAGACTGAGAATGTACCTGAGTATATATCGTAATATTACTGGTCTTCAGCGTTAACATGAATACACTTGTGTTGCTTGTGTAAAAGGAGCCGACGGCTCCAAAACGTTGTTAGCTGTATTATAACCGTTTCAGCCTTGCGAAACAGCACTTGGAGTTTTTTTTGGTGGTTACGTATTGTCTTAGTTTACTTTAATAACTTAAATATGTTGTGTTTATAAAATGGAAAGAATACGAATGGAAAATTTGAAGAAAAAAAAAGAAAGAACTAAATTACAAATTCTCTTAAATAAACTTTAAGATTGCATATTTATGATTATGGGAATGTTAAATGAAAATTAAAAGTCTAACGTTTACAACTTTAGCTAAAACTAGATAGGAAGTAGAATTGAATATTGTCGAAAATAGTTTTCGTTTATTAAGTAATAATGAACCGCATTTATGAAATATTTGTTTAAGTTTCAAGAGGATGTTGAAGTTAACTATTTTGTTGTAGTTGTCTGACTGTTACAGTTTTATGCAGAAAATACGTCGAATATGTTGAAAAACGATAATTTAATTAGCCTTTGCATAACGGTGTCGCTACTCTCTGTGAAATATGATGGAGCCATGCGTTTTTCCAGAAAATTCACGAATAATTTGGTATCATATAACATGTAATCTGCTGTTGTACAGTGATATCGTTGCTCGTTGTTTATAATATATTTGGTGCAGTTTAGTTGCAATACTATTTATTTAGCAATGCTAGTATAATGTTAGGGTGACGCGAACACCTTGACAGGTTGACGCCATCAAATAACAAGTTGTAGCTAAGTAAACTGTAGAACATGTTAGAAATGTATTGGTTGTAGCAGATGGTGATTCGAGAAGCTAATGTAAATGTGTTTTCTGTTAAGATGAGTTTTAGCTGACGCCGTGTACTATTCACATATTTAACTTCCAACTTTAGGACGTACTTGCAGCATGCATCGATACATTCTAATTTGCGTGTTGTAAGCAAAGATTACCCAACATAGATATGTTTGTGTTCACTAGTAATCTAAAGCCCCTACCTAGAAGCTATATAAGTTGAAACTCAAATTAATCTTGTCATTGCTGCTTATAAATCAGAGTATCAAACATGTCTCCACATGACAGATAAAAAGTGTCAGATAAAAGTATAACTTTGAATGGCTTGGAGAGCAATTTTGTTTATTATGAATGTCACTAAAACCGTTAAGTTCTATATTAACTTAAATTATAACGATATTGTCATATTTAAATAGACTTATGAAATTTAGATTTTTAAACATAAATAAGTATATAAATGTATTGTAACTGCTGCATGTGTAATTTAAAATAAAACACCTGTTTCACCGATTTCTGCCAAAATTGAAAACGAAACTGGGTTTCTTGAAAAATTAGTTTTTCGAACAACAATTCAAGTATTTTTGTGAACTATGTTTGATATATAAAACATTCCGAGCGGGCCATCCACGACCCGAATATTTTAAAAGCTGACACCAATATTATATGTTGCAGAACAACTTACTCTGTAACGACCTTCCAATCCGTTGGTGGTTCGGCAAAGTACAAACCCAACCTATCGGAAAAAACCAACAGCAGTTTAAACGCATTGCCTTGCATATCAGAGCTAAAAATAAATTGGCCTGGGTCACAACCCGGACTGGGAAAAATCTAGTATTCAAGAAAATAATATTGCTTATAGTGAAGTAATTCATAGTACACTTTCAGGCGAATACTTATACATTTCACTCAAACAGATATATGCTCAAGTTTGCGTATAAGATCCTTTCGGTTTTGGGGCAAACTCAATTAAATAAATCCCTTGGTACAAGCTGAAGTAGAATGGGTTGTTCTACAGTATAAGTTGTTCGACAAATGGTTCTTTGCAACCAACTTTTTCAGAGTGGTTCGAGAAATGTAGGCGGCTGAGAAGTCGAAAATGCAAACATTAAATTTCAAAGAAAAAACTCCAAATGGATGTGGTTCTGGGATCAATAAGTTTGTGAGAGTATTACAATAATATGTAATAAAAGTCTGTGACCAACATCTCTATAAAAAGATGTAAAATTTGTCCTTAACTTTACCTACATTAAACAATAGCTAATTCGCCCTGCAAAATATTTTCCCGATTTCTAACAAAATCTGAAGTGTTCGCATAGGGATTTTTCCTTATTTGATTGAAGTCAATACGCATTGATGAGGTAGTGTTAATACGACACCAAATACGAAGCCTACAACAATAAACATTTTTCTGTGTCTGGTATTTTTCCACAATAAAATTCAGCATAAATGTATTCCAAAAATAAAAGAAAACAAAAAAAGAAGCCTATTGTGATACCTGCAGTTTCCTTCATAGCAACTATAGACTAGTCATCCAGCCAATTTACCGTTTCAATAAATTTGTCGAAGACCTATAGGAAAATCCTGTAAGGCTACGGTGCTAACTAGATGTGTTCCGAAAGTTCTACTTCTGAGTCCTGCCAGAGCAGGGCAATCCAAGAGAAGGTGTTTCGTCGTTTCCACGTCCTCTTCCATGCAGCCTCTACAGAGAGTAGAGTTTCTATGTCCCAATCTTAGGGCGTGTTTTCCTACAAGACAATGTCCCGTAAGTGTTCCTATCATTGTGGGTAACCTGCCTCTCGGCAAGTTAAGTAATTGTCTAGTCCTCTTCCTGTCCACCTGTGGCCAGAGGACCCTAGCTTGTTTGCAAGTTGAAGTAAGTCTCCAATTGTCTCTGAACATAAAGAGAGCAGGTAGGCAGGTAGAGATTGGCATACTAACACTTTCCTTTGCCGGAAGAACCTGTACCGTAGTGCCCTGTCTAGCTTACGCATCCGCTACGTAATTGCCTGGAATGTCGCTGTGTCCTGCTACCTACATGACCCAGATATCAAAATAATACACTGCCATCACCCTAAGTGATGAGTTGCATTCTTTCGCCTTCAGGGACGTAACAAACATGGCTTCCAGGGATTTTATAGCAGCCTGGCTGTCTGTGTAGATACATATTCTCCGGAGGATTGCAACACTACTTTTCAGTAGTTCAGCAACCTCTAGTATGGCGGTAATTTCCGCCTGAACTACACTACAGTGATCAGGCACCTTGAAGGGGATATTTACATTTAGGTCCGGTGAATGGACCTCACAGCCTACGTGCTCGTCCAACTTTGATCCATCCGTGAAAAATCTGATACTACTGGTATCCCCTTCCAGTGACTTTTCCCCGGGTATTCCTGTTCGGAATAGAAGTCCTTTGATTTGTCGCTGGTAGAAGGTAGGGGATACAGTAGTCCGCTTTAACGGGAATAGAGTTGAGCCGGTGTAGTAATTCAGCGTGTCCGGAATGCCCCGATATCAAAACGCCACAATCTCTGCTTCTCACCAGGGATGTAGCGGCTGCCGATTCGGCCATGATATCAGGAATACACATGTTCCGGATAGCACTAAGTGCAGTACCTGACGTCGTGCCCATTGCCCCACTAACGCTAATCAGTGCTGATCTTTGAATTTTCATCAAGGAATTCAGAATATACTTCTTTTGGAGGGACCTCCACCAAGCTACGTAGCCATAGAGAAGTATTGGTCTAACTATTGCCGTATAAATCCACATGGTGATCTTAGGAGACAGTCCCCAGCGCTTTCCTATCGCCCCTTTACAGCAGTAAAGAGCAACAGACGCCTTTTTCACCCTCTCCTCCACATTTGGTTTCCAAGACAGTTTTCTGTCGAGAATTATTCCCAGACACTTGTCCTTTTCCATCAACTGTAATTGCACCCCATTAACTGACGGCAGTTCAAATGCGGGTATTTTATATTTCCGAGAGAACAAGATAAGCTCGGTTTTAAGTGGGTTAAGTGATAGTCCGTTGTTAGCGGTGCAGTTCGAAATTAGACTAAGTAGGCTGGTAACACGAATGCTAAGTAAATTGAGGTTTCTACCAGTACAGATGATACCAATATCATCGGCATAGGCAAAGACCTGGCATTCGGGCCTGTTCAATTCAAGAAGCAGTTCATTGACAGAAGTTAATCATAATAGTGGAGACAGAACTCCCCCCCCGCGGTGTCCCCCTGTTAACGGTCCTAGCAATTGTAACACCAGCTTTGATGGATCTATCCACCAGAAGCTTCCCAATTAGGCGTGTCACTAAGCTGTCGACTCCTAGATTCTGTAACGACCAAAGAATCGCCGAAAGTTGAATATTATTGAAGGCTCCCTCGATGTCCAGGAAGGTCCCTAGAGCGAAGACCTTATTCTCAAGAGAGTTTTCTATTATGCTGACTATAGAGTGGAGAACCATCTAAGTTGACCTGCCCTTGATATAGGCATGCTGAGAACTCGATAGTAGATTCTGTGGAATATTACTTCGAACGTGAATGTCCAGTAACCTTTCAAATATCTTAAGAACAAAGATGATGGACTGATTGGTCTAAAGTCCTTTGGTTTGATATGAGAGCATTTGCCCGCTTTCGGGATGAAAACCACTTTGGTTTGGTTCCAAATGCTAGGAATGACTCCCAGCGTAAAGCAGCCCCTGAAGATAGGTATAGTGCCTCCTGTAGTTGCGCGGCAATTATCCCGTCAGGTCCGGCTGATTTATAGGGCTTAAAGCATCTAATGGCCCATATCAGATTCTTTCTGCTCACTATTGAACGAACCGTTTCTAAGCTAGGTGAGTTTCCGCCTAGCTCTTCTGGCTGATGACCAGCAACCCATAGACAGCATACAAATTACATTGTTGACAGAGGGGATTATTGACATGACTCTGACGGACGGTATAAAGAGAAGAGAAGTTAAAAACATCAAAACATTCACAAAATGCATCTACTAATGGTGTCAGAAGCATACGGACACAATCGATTCTGCCAAAATGGTAGGAGACGAATAAACCTTTGTCATTGGATCCTTATGAGAGCACGAAGAAAAGGACTATTCATTGTAGTCAATCAGATTTTGTACCCACTTATCTCTTTAAGACAAAAGAATTCTTAATTTTATATACGACAAATGTTTAAAAGGTAAACAATGGTGAATGACATGGTTTCGTTAGCAACCCCATCTGTTTCAGAATTCTTGATGATACTTGTAATAAATAGAATAGTCTTTTGCCAAATGTTTACTGACTTTTGGTTAGGTAGGATTGGGTTGGCTTGGACGTTATTATAAATTGGTAATTGATTTAAAATATGCAATTAACTAGAATGCCATTTATTTTCAATTCATTTGAAAATACATTTTAATGTGTTCCTTCTTAACATTTATACTAAATTGGATGACGTGGTCGGAGTTTCAAAGTATTCCACGTATATATGTTGATTGTTTGAACGCTGGAAAGTTCTATCTCGTGTAATGGATAGCCTGAAAAGAGATGGTACTTTATACGGTGAAGCGAACAATATCAAACTTGAAGATAAATAAAACCGTTGGAAACCGCTGATAAATCTAATAGATAGATAGAAATACTGGAAGGAAAGATATGATTTAAGTGAAGAGAACAATACTCACAATTAGCAGTATTTTCATTGAAGAAGTTTCAATATATCTATGAACGATTATTTTGTACGAAAACTTGGGTTCAATCCTAGCTCCGAATGTCTTCAATTGTTCTGGTTAAAGTCACCTTGCTTAATGATGGCGATACAATCAGGTAATATGCCATTGCGAAGCGTCTCAGTGTTAAATCGGTCGGTTCTGATCAGCGAGTCTACAGCTATGATGACACACTTCACTTACTGTTAAACTTCGCTTTTTTGTTTCTTCACATCTGGTCAATAAGCGTTGGACTTTCCTGTAGGAATCAGCAATAATGAAGCCACTACTTTGAAGATCAATCATACATGCTGGTGGATAATTGTAATTACATTAGGTTTTGCTATTAGAGTTTTCAATATCGAGTGGATCAATTGAGTAAAGTCAACTGGGAATTTGCACCCCTTTTACGGGAAAGAAAATGTTGTATGTGATTTACGATACCAGTCCAGCGATATACAAAACATTGCGCACATTACATTCAAACCCAAAACCGGTTAACCGACCAAAATATCGTTTTCCTAAACATGTTTATATTCAACGAACCGTTTTCACCGGCTATTTCAAGTTGATTAACCGGTTTTCTCGAACTAATATAACGGCACAGAATTACACAACTAATGCATTTCTCATAGCTCACTATGATTACAGATCCCATCAGAGACACATAAAAGACTTTGCCAACGAATAATTTCAACGATAATTTGCTAAAATTAGTTGTCCAATGAAAATAGCAGTCATATCTGCTAACTCGATAGGCGTAAGTTTCGGAACTAATGACAACACAGGTGGATCTTAGCAGAAATGCATAAAAAACTGGTTTAACACTCCATAAAGAAGTAAAAACGTCCATAGGGATATTTACTCAATGAAAATTTAGCCTAATTGGGTAAATCGTATGTGTATGAGAACAGATAGGTTGAACAAAATGCATAAGGAGTGGGCTAAGTAAAATTTGAAATTTAAATCCTCCGTTATTTTGAAGCAGATTACCAATCTGTAGTGACAGATTACTTGCTAAAGTCGAGAAATTTACAACATGGACCACTTTATGGTCGAAAAAATATTGAAAAATATTAAAATCTTTCTTCCAAAGTTCTGAGCCCTCACCTCAAACTGTTAGAAATCTACGAAATAAATTCGACATAAACAGAGTGCTTGTCATCAACCCAGCGTGTGGAACAATTTGTGAAATGAATTCGTCAATCCGTATCCTTATTGGACAAAATAACTCGTGTACGTGCTCGTCCGGGCCGTTCAGTGGAAAATATTGACGCTGTAGCTGAAAGTGTATTCGAACAGACATTAACATCACCTCGCCACCGCACGCTGAACTGAACATTGCTCGCACTTCTTTTCCCAGAATTTTGAGAGTTTTTGCGGAAAAATCATATGTCCAGATGAAGCTCATTTTCACCTCGCAATGTACTCGATGTACTCGATCTCGAAATTCTACAAGACGAATTAAAAATAAACGATGTTTATGAAACGCATAGTTGGCCGTTTTGTTATAAAAACCGAAACCGGTTATTAGGTGGTTTCTACACCTAGGCTTGACCAAAACCCGGTTTCGCCAATATAGGAATATTCGAAGGAACCCAAAACCGATATTTTTGAAAACCCGGTTTTTTGAATACACTAGGCACCGCCAACTTAGTTGAACGTCAGTCCAATTTCTCGCTTTAATTGACCTTTCGGTGCGGATTGACGGCAGTGACCGAAAACACAATAATGAGTTTGTTCTTCCTCGGAACATACAATGTGACCGTATGACAAAAGTTCGCCGAACGGAACTTGTAAGGCCCCAGTAGATGACCATAAGTTGTTCTACTGGGGCCTTACAAGTTAATAATAATATAACACTATTAGACTGATTATAGAATTTATGACACCCTCTGGTCAAGAATGCGAACGGACCTTTTGTGAAGTAACAAAATGAAGAATATTCTCCATGATTTAGGAACCACCCCGGAATTGAGGTCTCTGAACTTTGGCCCCCGAATCGCCCAAGTTCAGAGCTTCCTTGGAGCTGGGAGTAACGACTGAAAAATGTTGGAATTTAAAAGTAAAAATTTTAAACTTACAAATGCATACCAAATATTGGAAGAACTAATATGTCAAGTACATTAAACAGTAAACAAAAGGTGCCAACTAGTAGTGTATATAGTGTTCCAAATAGTACATAAACCATTTCCATTACATCCCATGAAGGGATTGGGGAAAGCTTGTCACAACCAGTGAGTTGTGCGCTTTCTAATTTGTCAGTCACAGATTGTGAGCTACAGTTTTTACACCGATTCCGAACGGTATTTTGAGAAGCTTTACCATGTCTAAATACTCGATAGTGTCGCCGTCACTATGCGAGGTGTCGCCGCCGAAAGAAATTGTTAGTGTGGGCAGAGCAGGGATCGAACCCAGGATCTCATGTACAAGGGGCGCGTACAATACATATAAACCAAAAAGTACATAAAGTGAGCTAGGTTAGGTTAGGCATTGGTGGCAGTCGATAAATGACTCGATAAGCCTAATTAGTTTTTTGTGATACCCACCAGAGAACTGTTTAATTTGGACGACATAGCTCAAGATCTTGTATTGGTACGATCCCACAGTGGACACCATCCTGTCGGCTAGTGCTGGATATGTTTATTAAATTCTTCTTCATCCTCATCGTTACACCCTCATGTCTACAAATTAGACAGCATCCCATCAAAATTGAAACGACTATTAATACTTTGCGCCTGTGTAGAGCTAGAAGGTTCATAGATTTCCAGATACCCGCAATCAGATTTATTTTGCGTGTATGCAATCAGGACCCCCGTAGACATCTCCCGCAACATCATAAAATATCATTCTTGTCGAATATGGATACAAGTTGCTAGGGATATAACAACACGTATCAATTCCTATAGAGCCTGTAACGCAGCTCCCTGTTTTGTCAGCTCTTCATCTGTGCAGCGCCTCTGAATTCACCTGTGCCATATCGCACTGCTGAATCGGCTCGTAATGAAATCTGCGGCAGTTCTGGGTAGCTATTGCGCTCATGAATACTGATTGCAGCGACCTCATTACCGACTGACTATCCTTGAAGATATGGACCCTAATTACTGCTGCACTAATAACCTCAGTCGGTAGGTCACTTCCTCAATACCCAAAAATTCCACCTGATGATACAGGTATTCTACGGGAAAGAGGCAACGATAGTTCCCAAGAGTAAATCCAACACCCTAGCTGATCATACATTTTCGGCCCATCCTTATAGAAATGCACATGTACCTCTATACCAGTCATTGTTTTAGGAATCCCTCTCCGGTGAAAAAGTGGTACTTCAGATCGAATAGTGAATCTACTTTCGAGTAGTCGGCGAACGCAGTAATGATGGGACTATCTACCCCCACTCATCCATGACCGAATTGTCCCATATCTCAGTGTTCCATTAACCTGATGGCAGACATAGAAGCCACCTGGCTGCCCTTAACGTCAGCCGGCAACAAATATAATATCACATGCAGAGCATCAGTCGTCACATTTTCTGAATCCGAGTCAGTACGGCACAAAAGGTGTAAAAACTTCCAGTCGTCCACTACTAGCCAATTATTAAAAAAATACCCTCATCATCATTATTCTGTTTAACCAAAAACCACATTGTATGTAGTGGTAGTATAAAGAAAAGAATAGCTAAATGAATTGAGTTGAAATTCAATTACAATCCTTTTCATTCGCTCGTTTTACAATATAAATTTGTTGCGGGTTTTATGTTCATTTTGAGTATCCTTCTTTGGCCATAACAACATAGTCATTGGGTGACTGAAAGCCCTCTATGCGTCAATTTTCTCGAGTAGAATAGCAACAGAAATTTAAATTGAATAAAAAGGACCACAGCAACAAACAACACGATTTCCGTTTCCTTATTTAACTAATAAAACACAGGAGAAAATAGCATTAAATGACGTGGAGGACATGAAACAAACGTGAGACTCCATCAATGAAATGTTATTACTATAACGGTACTGTAGAGGAAAACATAACAAAACCCATATTCCAACATGAGAAAACTAATTGTATATGTCAAAAAGTTTAACATGAATCGTTCTTCTTGCACTGATATTCTAACATGGCTTTAATTCGATTCTTGCCAAAACTTTCTTCCAAAAAACAGGAATATATTGTTACAAATCAACAAATGCAATGCTACCAGATTGACAATGACCGTAGGCAGGTATTAAAAACCAAACCCACCCAAAAGGTAGTGTAACAACCAGATGCCAAACACTTACTTGCACACCGTTCCGGATTCATTAAAAAGTTCGAATATTTTAAGAAAATTTATTATGTAGTAAAACAACTGCATACTAATTCAGAATATTCACAGAAAGCTCTATAACACACTCTATACGTTCTCACGCATAATTGGAACTGCTTTGTAAGGATTGATTTTGTTTGCCAAACATTTTTATTTCTGCGTGAGACCATTTGTTGGCAACACATAATAAACCACATGAGCAACATGAAAGACAGAAACACACAAAGTTTTCAGCAACTTCGTGTTGCAGGCAAATTAACATCAAATTTACTACAACAAAAGAAAAGTCATAATAAGAAAGGGGAAGTACCAAGTACCTTAGACTGTTATACCCTTATGTGCATGTGCATGGTAACCACATAAAGGAGTACTGCCCCGTTTTTATGATTGGAGTTTGGAGAAACCAATCCAAATACATAAGCGGCTAATCCACAAAACAATGAAACAGATTTCTGATAAATTTTAGAATTACAAGTTATTTAAATGGAAAGCAACAACATTTTTAAGATCAGTAACTAAATATTTTGTGCAAGTATTATTCCTTTATCAGTTGATTACATAGCCATACTCCAATGCACAGACAAAGTTTTGAATGCCTTTACCGATATTGGTAGCGGTCGGTGGTGCAATGGTTCGAGTAGGCTGCTCTTGCACATGATACGTGGTTTCGATCCCTGCTCTGACCACCTTACATTCCTTCCGACGACGGTTACCTCGTTTAGTGATGGTGAAACTATCGAGTACTTAGCCATGAAAAAACTTCTTAAAATACTGTTCGGCACCGCTGTAAAATTGCAGCTCCTAATCAGTGAGTGTAAAACTAGAAATCGCAAAGATCACTGCTTGCAAGAAGCTCTTCCCAATCTTTTCATGGGATGTAATGGACCATTGTTTTGTTTTGTTGTTGTTTTTACCGATATTGGTTAAAATAATTTTAAAAAAATGAACCAAAGTCATACTATTGGGCTGCTTCTTGACTTTTTGTTATATTATAGACCAGTATTAGTTTCGTTTCCCATGACCAGTTTCATATTTAAACGGAACTTTTGTAACTTGAGAAAACTAAACTAAGAAAACTAACTAAAAAAAATGCATTTTAAAGAAAACATAAAAAAATCGGCCACGCACTGTCCCTGCAGGCTGTGTCAGAGACACGGCCATTAAGTTTAACGTAGAATACGCCATCCGATAAGACAGAAAACATATATAACAATAAATTCATTTGCTTATATTATTTACCATTTATTGTTATATATGTTTTCTGTCTTATCGGATGGCGTATTCTACGTTAAACTTAATGGCCGTGTCTCTGACACAGCCTGCAGGGACAGTCCGTGGCCGAAGGCCTCGGACAACTGTCTGCTGTAATTTTTATATTTACCAACGGCATTTGATTCAAGTCCATTTAAAAAAAAAATATTATGTTCAATTTTTTTAAACTTAATTTAATTTATGTATTTTAATTAATATTTTTATTGAAATAAGTTCTGCGAATGTTGAGAGGGCCGCCCTAATATTAAAAAAGGTTTACCTTATCGAGTCTTCGCATTAGCATTCGAGCGTTGTGTGAAAGCTTTACGCTTTACAATTCAAAATTAATGTTACAACAGCCTTATTGAAGCTTTCGCAAAAAAGCTTTATTACGTTAGCTTACTGTTTGTTTCACTTTTTACTAGATACATGTTGCCAAGCAACATTAGCTTGCTGTTCGTTTCACTTTTTACTAGATACATGTTCCTAAGCAATGTTGAGCAACCAAAAACACTCAACCAAACACCACACATATGTTTGAGTGTATGTGTTTAAACAATTTTCATTTGAGAAATTCAAATACTAGAAATATATCAACCAATATGAAATGTATATCAAACGAAAGATAACATCTTCATTTACCTACAAAAAAAATTTTAAAAAAATTCATCTAGCCGTTTCCTCAAATTCAATGAAATAAAGATTACAACAATAAAAACCTGACATGACTCCTCATACCGTAAGGTAAGACGTATTCTACGTCAAAAACTTCTTACACAGTAATGTAAATATGATGGTTATGATTAAAATATTTGACATATCACAGAAATAGGTCAACAAAGAAAGAAATATTATTTTTTGTGTAGAAACGACACTAACACCAAAACCAAGAAAGGCCGAGAAGCTGTACCAAAAATTTCAATAGTAAATAAGTAATTTACTGAATCTCGTCGTGACCGCACTAGCACAAGTATCGACGAATATTCTGGAACCATATTCCAGACACTACAGGCAAAACTATGGATCGAAGGTGAATGAATAACACTCTGAAAATGCATAAAATAATAAAAAGTACATATGCAACTTTCGAACTGATGATAAACAAATTTTAAAATTTTTCGAAATTGGTCTCCAACCGTTGCACAATCTATTCCACAATAAATTTATTGACCACTTGTCTACATTAGCTATACAGATAACCGTGATTTGCCCTCGGCTTAGTTCTAACTACAACCGAATGATTGATTCCTGCGTCACCAAGCGGAATACGCAACATAAACTGTTGTGAATTAAGTACACCCCACGTATACCAACAACTAGACACTAAAGGTCTGAACAAAACCATTTGTATTTCCGTAGTGGACGTGCAGTGGCAAACGATGAACACTTATCCGAAGTGTCGCCAAAAAAGGTACTCATTTTAAGATAACAACAATCGTAAAATAACTACTTGTTGTTACTTCTCTGTGGTCACTGACAGGTTGTATATATTCCTTTTTTGCTCTTATTCAAACATACCGAGAGCGATCACATCGAGTATGCCGCAACGTGGAAACTGAACGTAGTACCACGTAGTAACTGCATGTACAACGTGCAGTTTGACAAATTCAACATAATTTTCTTGTAGTGTTATATTACAGTGAGCAATGAAAATAGTTGTACACTACTCGAAATCAAGAAAATTATAATGCAATGTAAAAATTTTTTAATTTAGTATTTTAATTGGATATATAAAATAAAATATATATACAGCGTGATTCAGGAAGTTCCGGACAAATTTCTCCAGCGTATTCCTTGGCTCATTTCATGAAGAAAAGTCCATAGACCATGTTCGAAAATGCAAGGGTGCGAAATGGCAGCGGGTTCAACATTTTCGGATTTTCGGTTGGAGGGTAGTAGGGTAAAGTTGCTAACTTCTGAGCTAGTGCTCGGATTTTTGTTTTAGGCTTGTTGGAAAGGTTTTTAAGAGGCCTGTCAGAATCAATAAAAAAAAGTAGAAAAAAGTCAAATCGCCGAGATAGAGCGCTTTCGGAAAAAAATGGGTGAAAAATGCACATAACCTCAATTTGCTCAGCCAGATGGCAGGTAACTTATATTTCTTTTTCTGTCGAAAGATAGCCATACCAATTACCTTTTTAAAATGATGTAAACGAAGCCCAGAGGTCTTACCGGTCCAAAGTTATGACCATTTTACTGAAAGGGAAAAATGTTTGTTTTTGTTTTTGGGAGCGAAATAACCGCACACATTTATTTGCTTTAGTAAATTAACACGTTTAAGATTTTATTTTACTGGAATTTTCGGCAGAAGAACGGTCATAACTTTGGATCGGTAAGACCTCTGGGCTTCGTTTAGGTCATTTTGGAAAGGTAATTGGTATGGCTATCTTTCGACAGAAAAAGAAGTATAAGTTACCTGCCATCTGGCTGAGCAAATTGAGGTTATGTGAATTTGTCCCCCATTTTTTTCCGAAAGCGCTGTATCTCGGCGATTTGACTTTTTTCTACTTTTTTTTTATTGATTCTGAAAGGCCTCTTAAAAACCTTTCCAACAAGCCCAAAACAAAAATCCGACCCCTGGCTCAGAGTTAGCAACTTAACCCTACTACCCTCCGACGGCCAATCCGAAAATTTTGAACCCGCTGCCATTTAGCACCCTTGCATTTTCGGACATGGTCTTAGTGAACTTTTCTTCATGAAATGAGTCAAGGAATACGCTGGAGAAATTTGTCCGGAACTTCTTGAATCACACTGTATATATCTACAGATTATCGAATACTAACTCATTTTATGAACTGGACAGAACCTAACAAACAACCGATAACAAAGAAGACTAAAATTTCTGTCATTCGCAGCATTTGTTGCTTGTGTAAAAATATTGTCAAAATATTAAATTGCTATCGATTTAGCAGAAGTTCTAAATATTCTGATGTAGATCTTTGCAAGAAGGCTAATGATAAGCTGTAGATGAAATCGAAAATAGTTTTGAGCTTAAATAAATTTGAAAAATTAGTATTTAAAAATCAGAAGAATCCCGCTAGGGAAATGATGTAAAAATTTAATGTTACCGATACTGTTGTCTAAGCGCGCGAAGCTATGTATAACACACAAATAGTGCACGTTTTCGTGAGCTAAGTTGATTTTTGACTAAAGCGGACCACCCTTTTCTCAATCGTGAGCATACCTATCGGTTGTCGTTGACATTTTTCAATTTAACTTACAACACGACAATGTCGGTTTTAGTAGAAAATTTAAATATTATAACGTATTATTAAGGAAACCCTGTATCCTGGATGGCAAACTGAAAAAACTATGTAAAAATGCATGAAATAATGATGTAATATTTTATGCCAAATACCAACTAAAAACTCAGCGTGCAACAACGACAGCAGCAGCAACAACGATATCATCAACAACAATTTAACGCTCCATAAATATTGCTCCCTGTGCAACATTCTCACTTCCCAGCAATAGATTCAGTTGCAGATGCAGAAGCACAAGCAGCAACATAAAGTGTAGATGGCATACTAACATACTCATGCACATCTCCACCTATCAAATAAAGTTTTTTGTTATTCAAAAAAACTCTCCTTGCAACAAATTTTCTGTTGTCTTCAAATTTTATGTAAAGCGTTTTTTTTTTGCTTTAGCTTTTTTTATACAATTTGTTTAGTTTTTTGTTTGTTTCTTGTCTTGGTTTTGTGAAACAAAAAAATAAAAATAAATAATGAAGTTTGGAACGAACGTATTTCAATATTCACATGGCTGCGAAAATTTTTTTGGTATAGGAGTGCATCTGGATAATTTTTGTTTTTGTGTGTTAAAGGAGATACATATATAAACGATACAAATAAAGTATGCATATAATTATGGACTAACGAACGTTTCTTGTTAAAATTTAGTTTGGGGTATCAATAAAAATAAAGCAGCCTCTCATCCTCAAACTCACAGTAGTTAAGAGATTGTTACCCTTCAATACAACCAAACAAGCTACAAAAATCAATATTACTAAAAATCAGTATTAGATTATCCCAATTTAGGAACAACATTTGCATAAAACTAAAAACGTTCTTTTTTTCCATTGCTGGAATTTTGTTTTTAAAATTAGTGTGAGTTCCCTGGTTAAATTTTTTTTACTTATTGCAGTAAAACCTGATCAACTGAGCTCAGAGAAAAAACTACAATCATCTTCTAATAAAAACAAGTTCAGATCGAATCCTATAAATATTATATCATATGATAGAGCCCGACATTACGATTTTAATGCCAAGTTGGGAAAGGAAAGTGTCTTTCCACCAGACATCGGTAATCACAGATACCACTTCCGATATTGGACTAAGACTAATAGAATTCGCCGCTGCAAAGAACATGGTAGTTAATAGCACATGATTCCATCATAAGGATTTACCTAAGGTGACTTGATATCTCCTAATCAAAAAACGAAGAACCAGACAGATCACTTGGAAATAGATGGCAGGCAGTCTTCTAGTGTAATGGATGTACGTGTGATTCGAGGTGCCAATATTGAATCGTATAATTTCCTGGCGACTGCGAAAGTTCGAACAAGACTCAGCAGGGTGAAAAATACCAAGCCGAACACAGGAAAAGCTAGATATCGACAAGCTACAATTTGGTTACAGGTTCACTGGTGGTGGCGACATAATGTCCATGGTGTAAAGCAAAAAATTCATGACGGGAATAGTTTAAAATAAAAATAATTAACATTAATTATTTATGATATTTAAAATAATTAACATTAACATTAATTATTGAAGAAAATCTGTGAATGTTACAGGGAAAACACAAGAAATTACTGTGTCGAATATGCATGGGAAGGTTTATCGACGCCCATACTAGGAGTAACCTGACCACGAGAACTGCCACTGCAACCAGCATATGTGACCTGCTCCACGAAAAGGGACCTCTGCGCTGAAAAATTTTTTTTTTACTTTTTGAGTGATTCTTATAGGAAAAAAAACGCTCTTTCAAATGCCGCAAACCGCAAGTTTCTATGTCTTTTTTTTGCAAATCACCTGTAAAGATGAAAATAATTAATGAAATATATGAAAAAATGAACGAAGCGCTTTTTTTAAACGCGTTTTTCTCAATAACTTCTTTTCGGCGCAGAGGTCCCTTTTCGTGGAGCAAGTCACATATAGTAACTATGAGTTAGCATTAACATATAATTCAACCGTAAATAGTTTATTTCGAAATGCAAACTCCATTATCAACTCCATATGTCTGAAGATAAATGTTGGCAATACAACGAACAAATTTAAAACAAGAATATCTGAACATAACTCGAACTAAACTCCTCATTATAAACCAATAGAAAAAAATCAATGAATGTTCGAACTCATGGGCGATGCGTTAACACCTTTTTGTTACACGGTACCTGTTCAATTTCTATGAACACATTCGCAAATGTTACATTGGAAAATAAAAAAAGAATAGTTTTTGTGCTGAAGGCTCATTCGCTATTGCACTTTCTTTCTTCTTATATATGCTTTAACATTAGATGTAATATTTTTAAAATAAATATAGCAATATTTAGCTCACTGAAGTAATTGTTTATGTTTTGTTCATAAACAGAGCGACGGCAAAAGGGTTTGAATAGTATAGAGAATATATTGCACTCTTCTTCCGTTTGCATGTAGAGAGTCTGAGTAAAAGAGCATAAACGAGTCTTATTCTCTTTATAGAATATTTCAATATAAATGCACTATTTCGACAATGTTATTACATAAAACAATACAAAAAGCATAAATGTTTCAAAAGGCATCAATGTTTCACATCAAAATTATGATTGCATCAAGTTATGACAAAAAGAGGGTATTACGTTTTGAATCATTCGGCAGATGTTGCCAGTGCTTTTGAGTCATACAATTCGTTCCATGAGTTCTCTTTGCTACTCAATACTCTTTGGCGACGCCACCTGCTTGTATGTTCACTGCCGGTACATCAATACCATCATACTGATTTTCAGACAAAGGCTATTGTTGTACAACAACCACGTATGTGATCCTAACGCTATGTGTTGGTTGCATGTGTTCACTTTGGCAGATTTCCCTACCCGCACCTATAGATGTTAACACATAAAAAATAGAACTCGCACTGTGTTCCATCAGAAAAAAAGCTTAACTTCCAATGAGACACAGATCAATGTGCACACGTGTACACAATTGATAAATTCCAGAGAAGAGCAAATCAGTTGATATAGGCTTGCGGAAAATCTTGGACGCGCTCTGTGTTGTTGCAAATGATGTTTTCCCTTTGGCGAAAACAATACATTTTTTATGCCGATTCGTGTTTAAACTGTTCACTAATGTTTACGAGTACTTTGTGTTTATTCTTGGTTTATTAGTTCCTTGAAAGTGATCATCGAAGTTGGTTGAAATAATTGAAAATATTAATAAAATGTTTAAAAACAGAAAGAATTGCAGTTTTTTCCTTTTATTTTTATGACCTAAATCCAAACTGAATACAAACCTACAAACTACACATTAAGGTGGACCTTGAAATGACATTTTTGCGATATTTTGGTAGATGAGGGCTCTATTCCGTGCCTTTTTGAAAAAAAATGACAATGCCGAAAAAAAAATTAAAAAAAAAAAACATTAGGGGTTGCGCACGGTTTCACTATGATTTACCCATCAATATAGCGCTAATTGTTAAACCTTTATTTTTAATCTAAAATATCTGTTGCCGTACTTTCTACTTGATACTAATTTTACTGGTTTCGTTCGAAGTAAATTTAAGAGATTTACAAATTTTATGACTTTTATAACTACTTTATTTTAGCTGGAATATTTACGTTATTAATCATGTTTTTTGAATTTGAAATTTCTTTCTAAACTCCACTCAGAAAGCACTTCCTTAAATTTAGTTCAAAACATTTACTTTATTGCAACTATATTTGAAGAATTTTTATTTAATCGGAGTACGCCTAAAGCGAACCACAAACTTGTCATTCACGAACATGAACATTAGCTATCGTTGATGATCATTATCGGTTTACCCCTCTTCTTAAGAATATAATAGAAGTAGTTCGCATCACTATCATGTTGATTTTTTCAAATTCATCAGTCAGATAAAAAGTTATCGATAAAGCTTATAATCGTGAATGACAAGTCTGTGGTTCGGTTAGAAGTAATACGGAATCAATACAATACAACAAACTTCCTTAGTTTTTCTACGACAAATTTCCTGAAAGAAAATAAAATTCTACTAAATTTCAGAACATTTTTACTTACATCTATGAATCTATTAAAATTTAGTTCATAAAATCCTAAAAAATTATTGTATTGACTCAAAGATTTTAAGTTAGGATCGAACTAACATTTATTACAAATATTGAAACTGAGTTAATATTTGTACCCATTTTAAGTACATACATATATATAATAGTTTCAAGTACATGTGTAATACATTTAAGGTATTGGGAAATTTGCGCGTAGGAATTACATATGTACTTAATTAATGAACCTTTAAACTAAACTGGAACAACAACACGCAGCATATGTTGATATTCAGTGTTGAGATTTGTATACAGGGTGTCCCCTAAACTTTTGTCTAAACTTAAACACGTGATAGCTGAGAACAAAAGCTACAATGTTTGTTCTTACGCCAATTGCCTAGGTGGCTTCGTTTTCGAGATATTCGTGTTTAAAATAATTGCATTTTTGAATGCATTTTCAATAAATGCATAATCTACTTTTTAAATGAAAAAGAAACATCATTGAAAATTGCTTCAAAATTGATTTTAAATCAAATGCGACAGGAAATGACTATTAATACAACTACAACTGAAATAAGAGACCGCTTATCTAAGTGCATAACGCAACAAGGCTCTCATTTTGAAAATTTTCGTTTATTGAAAACATTTAAAAAAAAAATTCGTTTTCATTTCAAACGAAAAAATAAATTATTTAAAATCAATTTTGAAGCAATTTTCAATGATGTTTCTTTTTCATTTAAAAAGTAGATTATGCATTTATTGAAAATGCATTCAAAAATGCAATTATTTTAAACACGAATATCTCGAAAACGAAGCCACCTAGGCAATTGGCGTAAGAACAAACATTGTAGCTTTTGTTCTCAGCTATCACGTGTTTAAGTTTAGACAAAAGTTTAGGGGACACCCTGTATATTACCTTCGAATTACCCTCGAATTTAGTTCATGGCGTCTGTCGTACAAGTTTTCGAATTTTGTTTGTTGTCGGTAGCACTAAATCTTATTATTATTTTAAAGACTTTATACAATGTTTTTAAGACAATGTATTGTTTATTCGATAAAATATTTCCTAATTTTAAGGTCTTTGTTCCGACGTTTTAAGAAGTACGTACATGATTAGTGAAAATAGTTTTCTTGAATCTGCGTCTATAAAACATTTGTCCTTCAAATGAAGAAATATGTCCCTAAAAAAAACGTTTTCGGTTACATCCAATGCAGGGATTATGGAGAGCTTCTCACAACCAGTGCGCAGTACTCGTTCTATTTTTACACTCACAAAATTGGGACCTACAGGTTTACACTGGTTCCGAACCGTATTTTGAGAAGCCATCGTCTCTAAGCGAGGTGACCGCCGTCGAAAGAAATTGAAAGTAGTCAGAGGATGGATCCACGTTCGCATGCACAAGATCCGCGCACACTACCATTGCACCACCTTCGGCCACAAATAGGTGTGAAATATACGGCTACTACATGAAAAATTGAACTATATATTTAACGGAATTGGTGCTTTATTCAAAGAAGTGTTTCCTCATTTTCCTCCATTCATATTAAGTCCATTTAAGTAACAAATGAGAATGATGTGCGAAAATAGTCGACTCGTTTTAAAGACCTATTGCTATATTTTAAGAATTATGCTACACTTTTTTGTAAAGGGCAAATGGTTTCCGAGATTATAGAAAAAAATTTTGGATGGAATGGGAATAAAATATCGTCCTCTGTTTTTGATTGTACCGTCGTTTTTCAATAACAAATATTGTTAAAAGAAAAATAAATTAATATTTCCTCACTATATCCTATTAAGGGACAGCAGAGAGCCACTCACAATCAATGAGCGACAGCCACAGTAAATACAGTCAAAATAAAAAATATGCATTGGAATGCAATACGAAACTTATATTTCTGCAACCGGAGCTGCCAGTTTTAAAACAAAATTACTTAATTTGGGGAGGAAACCTGACCGATTGATTGCACTTTCAGGGGGCAAAAAATATCAGAAAATGTTTATTCTTTTCTTGATAATGGAGAACAATAGCTTAAGTGCTCCTACAAAAAACAACACTAAATACAAGCATTGCGTTATGTTGGAAAAAGTTTCAACAGCTACGAATGTGAATATGAGCAAATTTCCGATGAGAATTTTAAGAAAAATTCAGTGAAACCCATTTAGAGATAAAATGTGCCTTAAATATTGATTTGAAGATGATCTGAATAATTCTTCAAATGCTTGCATCTATTTTTATGCTTTCCAAAAATTTAGTTAATTCTCACATATTCCCCTCGTAATAAAAAATTATTGTTTTCATCTCCAAATAAGATTATACAGAATAATGTGTCATTTCGAAAAATGTTTACAAAAATTTCAGGCATTACCTTAATGCAAGTAAAGTGCATTACACACTCTATATCTATCTGTCTTGCCATTTCTGTGGTAACCACTCACCCACATCATTAGCATTCATTCCTCTCCTCGACTCGAAGTAATATATACAGACAAATAAATAAATATATATAAATAAATAGTAAAACCTTGAAGGTAAACTATTTTTAATGGTGTGGTGGGAGAGTATTTCAGACTCTGAAAATTTGTTAACATTGACATTTCACAGGACTACCAGAGTTCATTGTTACTTTGTTTGCCTTTATACAGACAGAAGTCACTAACCATGACTTATGGCAGTTAATTAATTATTACACCTCACTCGTCGATTGTTTAGCAGCCTCTTTCGTCATGCTAATACGTCAAAAGTACTTAATCATTTAAGTACCATCGTCTTATCCAATGTATTCTTGATGTAACCAATATCGCTCCATTTTGTCGCACGTTAAGGCAACAAATTGAGTACTCGTACGTAAAGGAAATCAACAGCAAGTTTACTGCAAGTAAGGTAGAGCTTCCTTCGAAATTCAAGAGGATAAAGTAGTAATTAAGGTAAAAGGTAAAACTTTGTCTTTCTTGCAGGATGTAACATTAAAGAAAGAAATCGAAAGAGAAACTTAGCAAAAGTAGAAGTAGTAATTAAACAAATATACACTTTCAGCAAACATTATATTGAATCTTTTGGGGGATTACATTTTAAAATTAGAAACCACATATTTATGAAAATACGGCCATGAGTTGCAAAATTATAGTTCTTAAAAAAAACTTAAATATTTCAAAACTCCCAGTAAAGTTACTAGTAACTTTAACAATGTGTAACAGCATGAATTCTGACGAAATTTTAACTTTATAATTCCGAAATCTGTCAAGTAAAACTAAGACCAAACGCCATCAAGAAACAACATAGATCTTAAAATTCCAATCGATTTACAGGTTCTGTCTAAAATTTGAAGATAACGCTTTTAAGGCTCTCTTAAAAAGAGACTTCGGATTAAAAGCCGCATTAAGGATCTCTGTTTATTTTTACTTATAAATGTTAAGAGACTTTAACCATGAAATACGATATTTAAATATGTCAGTATTTCAAACGATTGATTGAATATTGGATAAATAAACCGTTAGAATAGTGTCAGGTGTTGTTTAAATTATTTTTTATCGAAGTTCGTAGGAAAAAGGTAAGTAAAATATTATAAAAATAACAGCTGTACAGGAATTGGCTATTCAAGATTTGCAAAGTTTTCACATCTACATACAATTATTCTTGATTTCTGCCAAAACGGCCAGATATCAGCATTTTAGAAAGAGGGACTTTGGTCTGGATCTACTAAAGTTTTCAAGACATCGCATAGTTTCTAAACTGCAAACAATTTTCCCGGTCCTTTGACGAAAAATTAGGATATATTTAAAAATGATTGATTTTATAAATCTAATCAAATCATTTGATATTATGGGGATCCGGATCAAATTATTTCTATCAGTTTTTTAATGAAATCGGTTTTTAGAACATCGCGTTATAAGTTTTAAAAAATGTTCAGACTACCTCAGATATTTCCAAATAAAATGTATTTGATGGATTTCCGCAAACAACTGAAACACAGTTTTTCTCCATATTTACATTACCAAGTAATAAGCAATTAAACTGTGTTGATTATATATTTTTTTTTTTTTTTTTTTTTTTTTTTTTTTTATCAAACCAACACTCAGGGGATGCCCCCTATAAATGCAGTGCATTGTGTTGGCGAAGGAAAATTGAGGTAGTAGAGGGTGGAAAGAGGGAGTAGTGACTGTTGACATTTGCCTTGAATGTTTGTATGTCACAATTGGTGGGAAATATACTAGCCGGAAGTTTATTCCACATACGGACTGTACGGCTGAAGAACGAATTTTCTCTATAGTGTGTAGTGCGGTCAATCGGCCATTCGATAAAAAACGGATGAGAGTTCCTGGAAAGCCGCGTACTTCGGCTAAATATCCTCACGTCCGGCATAAGTTGACGGATGTCCGAGGAACACATACCGTGGAAATATCGATAGAAAAGTGACACGCAACCCACATTTCGACGATGCTCAAGGGAGGCAATAGAGTTGGATACCCTACTGTCCCCTATTAACACCGTCGCTCTCTTCTGGACACGGTCGAGAAGCTCCAAAGAAGTCCTAGGAGCACCTGCCCATATATGGGAGTTATACTCCATCTTTGGCCTGATGTAGGTGGTGTAGATATTGAGAAGATCAGAGGGAGTGAAGTATTTCTTGCACCGCTTTAAAAAGCCTAGACACTTGAATGCATCTTTCGACACTTCAAATACATGTTTTGCCCAACGGACATCACATTGTATTTTCATGCCCAGAACATCAAGAGCGTCTGATTCATCAATATCCACACCGTCCATAGACAATGACGACACACCTGGGTCAGCAATACGTTTATGCGACAACAAACAACACTGGGTCTTACCCGCATTAAAATCTACTCTATTCTTTCGACCCCATTCAACAATGGATACCAGATCGCGGTCGAGTGTTTCATTCATCGTCCGGCGTTTGACTTCAATCTCTTGAAGACTTGGCCTACGATCGAATGAATAAGAATGGCAGAGATTACTGTCATCGGCAAAAGAGTAGATTGGATTCACAGTCTGACCCAGGAGATCGTCAATGAAAATAAGAAAAAGAGAAGGAGAAAGAACAGAGCCCTGTGGAACACCTGCAGTCAATTTATGCTCGTCGGATGAAACCCCATCTACAACAACTCGTATAGTGCGATCTCTGAGAAAACTCGATATAAATCGAGTGAAGTTATCACCGACACCAAAAGCAGCGAGCTTTGACAAGAGTGCATCGTGCCATACTCTGTCAAAGGCCTTGGAAATATCAAGAGCCACTACCTTACTCTCACCAAGCCGGTGGATGGATCGACTCCACTGTTCCGAAAGGAACGCCATTAGGTCTCCAGTAGATCTCGTTCTACGGAAACCATACTGCCGATCGTTAAGAAGGTCATTGGACTCAAGATACTTCACTAGATGGTGGTTAACCATGCTCTCCATAACCTTCGAGAGCGCAGAACAAATTGCAATTGGGCGGTAATTTGCAGGGTTACTTGCCTCACCTTTTTTAGGGATTGGCTGGACATTAGCAACCTTCCAACGCGCAGGGAAGACTCCGGCACGGTATGCAAGGTTGAAAAGATTGCGCAGTGGACACGCCAGTGTCGAAGAGCACCTACTCAAGACCAGTGCAGATATGCCATCCGGGCCCGGGGATTTACCTACGACGAGATTCGCAAGAACCTTTTTAACTCCTCGCGTTCGAAAAAATATCTTGGGCATGGAACAAGATACGTGATTGATCACGGGGAGTGGTTGATTGCTATCCGGCAAGGAAGAGTTCCTTGCAAACATTTCAGCCAAGAGGTTAGCTTTATCAACCGGTTCAGTGAATGTTATGTCATCTTTAAGAAGAGTTGGGATAGAGGAAGAACTATCCTTTATTCTTCTTGCAAATGACCAAAAGTTCTTACTTCCTCTAGGGAAAGAAAGGACTTTAGCACGAATACGCTGTTCGTGAAGAAACTTTTCGCGTCGAAGTACTTTGGCACACTTGGATCTTGCCTGTTTGCGTAGCAGTTCAGTATCAACGTTTTTATTAGAACGCCAGTCTCTGAACGCGTCCTCTTTGGATCTGACAGCATTCTTGCATGTCTGGTTACACCAACTTTTTTCCGATGTAATTAAGGTAAAAGGTAAAACTTTGTCTTTCTTGCAGGATGTAACATTAAAGAAAGAAATCGAAAGAGAAACTTAGCAAAAGTAGAAGTAGTAATTAAACAAATATACACTTTCAGCAAACATTATATTGAATCTTTTGGGGGATTACATTTTAAAATTAGAAACCACATATTTATGAAAATACGGCCATGAGTTGCAAAATTATAGTTCTTAAAAAAAACTTAAATATTTCAAAACTCCCAGTAAAGTTACTAGTAACTTTAACAATGTGTAACAGCATGAATTCTGACGAAATTTTAACTTTATAATTCCGAAATCTGTCAAGTAAAACTAAGACCAAACGCCATCAAGAAACAACATAGATCTTAAAATTCCAATCGATTTACAGGTTCTGTCTAAAATTTGAAGATAACGCTTTTAAGGCTCTCTTAAAAAGAGACTTCGGATTAAAAGCCGCATTAAGGATCTCTGTTTATTTTTACTTATAAATGTTAAGAGACTTTAACCATGAAATACGATATTTAAATATGTCAGTATTTCAAACGATTGATTGAATATTGGATAAATAAACCGTTAGAATAGTGTCAGGTGTTGTTTAAATTATTTTTTATCGAAGTTCGTAGGAAAAAGGTAAGTAAAATATTATAAAAATAACAGCTGTACAGGAATTGGCTATTCAAGATTTGCAAAGTTTTCACATCTACATACAATTATTCTTGATTTCTGCCAAAACGGCCAGATATCAGCATTTTAGAAAGAGGGACTTTGGTCTGGATCTACTAAAGTTTTCAAGACATCGCATAGTTTCTAAACTGCAAACAATTTTCCCGGTCCTTTGACGAAAAATTAGGATATATTTAAAAATGATTGATTTTATAAATCTAATCAAATCATTTGATATTATGGGGATCCGGATCAAATTATTTCTATCAGTTTTTTAATGAAATCGGTTTTTAGAACATCGCGTTATAAGTTTTAAAAAATGTTCAGACTACCTCAGATATTTCCAAATAAAATGTATTTGATGGATTTCCGCAAACAACTGAAACACAGTTTTTCTCCATATTTACATTACCAAGTAATAAGCAATTAAACTGTGTTGATTATATATTTTTTTTTTTTTTTTTTTTTTTTTTTTTTTTATCAAACCAACACTCAGGGGATGCCCCCTATAAATGCAGTGCATTGTGTTGGCGAAGGAAAATTGAGGTAGTAGAGGGTGGAAAGAGGGAGTAGTGACTGTTGACATTTGCCTTGAATGTTTGTATGTCACAATTGGTGGGAAATATACTAGCCGGAAGTTTATTCCACATACGGACTGTACGGCTGAAGAACGAATTTTCTCTATAGTGTGTAGTGCGGTCAATCGGCCATTCGATAAAAAACGGATGAGAGTTCCTGGAAAGCCGCGTACTTCGGCTAAATATCCTCACGTCCGGCATAAGTTGACGGATGTCCGAGGAACACATACCGTGGAAATATCGATAGAAAAGTGACACGCAACCCACATTTCGACGATGCTCAAGGGAGGCAATAGAGTTGGATACCCTACTGTCCCCTATTAACACCGTCGCTCTCTTCTGGACACGGTCGAGAAGCTCCAAAGAAGTCCTAGGAGCACCTGCCCATATATGGGAGTTATACTCCATCTTTGGCCTGATGTAGGTGGTGTAGATATTGAGAAGATCAGAGGGAGTGAAGTATTTCTTGCACCGCTTTAAAAAGCCTAGACACTTGAATGCATCTTTCGACACTTCAAATACATGTTTTGCCCAACGGACATCACATTGTATTTTCATGCCCAGAACATCAAGAGCGTCTGATTCATCAATATCCACACCGTCCATAGACAATGACGACACACCTGGGTCAGCAATACGTTTATGCGACAACAAACAACACTGGGTCTTACCCGCATTAAAATCTACTCTATTCTTTCGACCCCATTCAACAATGGATACCAGATCGCGGTCGAGTGTTTCATTCATCGTCCGGCGTTTGACTTCAATCTCTTGAAGACTTGGCCTACGATCGAATGAATAAGAATGGCAGAGATTACTGTCATCGGCAAAAGAGTAGATTGGATTCACAGTCTGACCCAGGAGATCGTCAATGAAAATAAGAAAAAGAGAAGGAGAAAGAACAGAGCCCTGTGGAACACCTGCAGTCAATTTATGCTCGTCGGATGAAACCCCATCTACAACAACTCGTATAGTGCGATCTCTGAGAAAACTCGATATAAATCGAGTGAAGTTATCACCGACACCAAAAGCAGCGAGCTTTGACAAGAGTGCATCGTGCCATACTCTGTCAAAGGCCTTGGAAATATCAAGAGCCACTACCTTACTCTCACCAAGCCGGTGGATGGATCGACTCCACTGTTCCGAAAGGAACGCCATTAGGTCTCCAGTAGATCTCGTTCTACGGAAACCATACTGCCGATCGTTAAGAAGGTCATTGGACTCAAGATACTTCACTAGATGGTGGTTAACCATGCTCTCCATAACCTTCGAGAGCGCAGAACAAATTGCAATTGGGCGGTAATTTGCAGGGTTACTTGCCTCACCTTTTTTAGGGATTGGCTGGACATTAGCAACCTTCCAACGCGCAGGGAAGACTCCGGCACGGTATGCAAGGTTGAAAAGATTGCGCAGTGGACACGCCAGTGTCGAAGAGCACCTACTCAAGACCAGTGCAGATATGCCATCCGGGCCCGGGGATTTACCTACGACGAGATTCGCAAGAACCTTTTTAACTCCTCGCGTTCGAAAAAATATCTTGGGCATGGAACAAGATACGTGATTGATCACGGGGAGTGGTTGATTGCTATCCGGCAAGGAAGAGTTCCTTGCAAACATTTCAGCCAAGAGGTTAGCTTTATCAACCGGTTCAGTGAATGTTATGTCATCTTTAAGAAGAGTTGGGATAGAGGAAGAACTATCCTTTATTCTTCTTGCAAATGACCAAAAGTTCTTACTTCCTCTAGGGAAAGAAAGGACTTTAGCACGAATACGCTGTTCGTGAAGAAACTTTTCGCGTCGAAGTACTTTGGCACACTTGGATCTTGCCTGTTTGCGTAGCAGTTCAGTATCAACGTTTTTATTAGAACGCCAGTCTCTGAACGCGTCCTCTTTGGATCTGACAGCATTCTTGCATGTCTGGTTACACCAACTTTTTTCCGATGGTTTAACCGAAATAATTTTCGTCGGAATGAATGAATTCATACCAATCAAAATTATCTTCTCGATCATTTCAGCAGCAGCATCTATGTCATTGTCCAGAAAACAAAGCTTCCAGTTAAAATGCTGATAAAAGTTGTTGAGCTCTGCCCAACGTGCCTCTTCGTAGATAAAAATTTTTCGCTTCGGGACTGTGTTTGAAGCGAGACGAAGAGCTGAATACGAAAAGGACGCTGAAATGATACAGTGATCCGAATTACCCAGAGGTGCAAGCGTGTTAACTTCGTACTTTTCAGGGTGCGAAGTTAAGAAGAGGTCAAGTAAATTTTGGTTGTGCCCTTGAACACACGGAATGTGCGTCGGTTCATTCACCAATTGCGTTAAGTTGTTATGAGCGGCGAAGAGCTCAGCGTATTGGCCCTCCGTAGTTGTATGGCTCGAATGCGTTAACCAGGAGGAATTATGGACATTGAAATCACCAGCAACAACGATTTCACTGTCTGGATAATTCCCCAATATCTCAGAAATGGAATCGGAAAGGGTGTCAAAGCCATTAAAGGATGTCTCCCTTCCCGCATTAGGACTTCTATAAAGAAATCCGAAATGTAGGACATGTGTTCCAATCTTGAATTTTAACCAAAGAGAGTTAAATTCTGGATCTTGTGAGTCGAAATGTCGCTGACTCTGAAACACTATGCCATTTTTTACATAAACCACAAGGCCTCTGTGGGAAATAAAAAGGGATAGAGTGTGGTACCCAGGAACGTGAAAATCCTGTGGATCAGAATCCTCGCGCACCTGGGTTTCACATAGAGCAAGAACATCAGGCCGATGAATATTAATATGAGAGTACACACCGAAAAAATTCGTTCTCAACTCTCGTATGTTACCATAATGTATAACAAAATTACACACCATTGCGACACACAAACACACAGAACAAATTCACAGCAGTAAACACAAACAGTGAGTCCCCCGCCTTCCCGCTGATATCCTTAAGCACTGAGCAGCAACGAGAAGACGAAGAAAACACAGTCTATGCTGTACCGTATAGGAGAGGGAGCGGGGGACAACAAATGCACCACACAGAGAGGGGCATAAAAGCCCTTCGCGTGGTTGACGTAAACAGCCTAGTTGATGTTATTGTTTCCTTATTTGTTGTTGTTTGATTATGGTTTGGTTTGGTTTGTGTTGATGTCGCGGTGTCAAACATGTTGCGTTGGGAACGGAGTGGTGTCGCGAGCATTTGGTGTCGATTATTGTTGTTGTTCTTGTTGGTTTATGTTATTGCACTTGTGTACTGATCGTTTTGTTTTATTTGCTTGCACTTTGATATTGTAATAATGTTTTGGTTTTGTATTATGTTTTCACGATTTTAAAATTTGTGATTCATGACAACGACGCGGACTGGATATTATGGTTTAACATTAAACATTGATCGGGACGCGGAGCACAACCAAAAACACGTATGTACGGGACGGCTGTCACACACTTCTTATCGACCTTCTTGGCCTTCTGAATAATAAAGAATAAAAGAATGTCTCTTTTCACCAATAATCCCATAAGTTATGACGTTATATTTCTTTATGCTGCAGACACACATTAGCGGCATTCATGCAAACGTGAAAGCCGAGAACTTTTGCTCAGCACAAGTTTCCCTCGCACCGTTGCATGAGGCACCAGGTAAAGTTGCTCAGCGTAGTTGTGCTCAAAACCATATCAGCTGACCAAGATGGATACATAAGGTGGTAGCAGTAGCAATTGCATGTATTATGTTTGCGTACTTTTTCTACTGTTCTAGTGCTATCACCTTATTTATCCGTCCTAGTCAGATGACAACGAAATGTCAAAAGTTTACACGTTTCTCCATCCTACGTTTGCGCAGCAAATTTGCCTCGAAAACTTTCCACTTTTGAGCAAGTCGCTTTGTATGGGAAATTTGTTTGTTTTGACGTTTGCTGTGCAAGTTTTCGATGTTTTCGAGTTTACGAAGTTCTTTCGAGCTTTCATGAAGACCACTATTGTGTACTCGAAAGACATCAATATATACATTTAAGATATCGTGAGTGGCTTCAACGTAAGGTAGCACTTAGCATCACGACAAATCCGATTGAAGGATAATGTTGCAAAAAATATAAAAAATGCCACATCAATCGATTTTCGCAGTTCATCATAATCAAATTTAATGGAATGAATGAACGATAGCTGTTTATAATATCTTTATATATTATTCATGAAAGCACAGAAGATATTAATGCCATTAATGCCAATGCCGGAAAAGGGTATTTAAAAGTTGATGAGTTCTGGTAAATACAAGACAACGGGTGAAATATCATATAAGTTATGCTAGATGTATGTACATTTGCTTAATTAGAGACTATATATGTTCTACAATACCGCTACATTTCTCCTTCAAAGAGTCAAAGAGAATAACCTTTAGAAAATTGTTTTTCTACCTAAAATAATTATTACGAGATAGTTTAGCTTAAGATGTGTAAAGATTTGCTGGATGCTCCATTGTTTTAGCCAAATGATATTTTGTAATACTCTTTCTTCTCCACTGGCTTTTTTTCTTTCAGAATTAGTTCATATAATGACTCCAAAGAACATATCTTAAGTTTGTAAATGCTATTGTCCTTGAAAACCCCTACGAACAATGACGAGAAATGCGAAAAGACAAGTTTATTTTAACTTAGGTCAACAATTAGGAACAAGTTGAAACTTTTTAGATTTTATCCGACGGCGGCGGCCTAAAACGATACGAGGATGAGGAGTGAACTAGTACAAAATTGGTGATGCCAGCGATTAAGTGTCTTATGTTGCCGTCATTTTGTCTTTGGCTTTGGCAGCAACAAAAGATGCATGTTTGCAACAAGTAGCCTATGACTTGGTACTTTGGTTTCGCTTGGAATTATACTTGTTCCTTTGGTAATTTCAACATTCGACGAATTCCCATTTTTCTTGCCAGGGTGCTGTGTGCTGGGGCTATCTAAACTGGAATCATGATATTGGATACTATACCAGCACAATATCCACATATTTTTCCTCGACAAAAAAATATTGAACATGATAATAATCACTGACAACAATAAAAAACATCATCAATGTAAATATATTTCAAATAGAATTGAGTTAATTGTACATGTAATGTCGTAGCGGGCCATAATATTACAAGTTATACAACCAAGTCAATTTATATCATTTCTCAAACAAAGAATTTTTGGAGCGCTACAGTGGGTAACAGAGACATAGTGGTTATAAATAAAACTTTGGATTAAGCTATTTTTCTATAACAAGAAAAAAAGTTAATCTGATGCTTGGTTTCGAAAGGAAACATTGTATCAATTCTATTTATTCCCTGGATTTCAGCAAAAATTCTATTAAGTACAAATTTATTAACTGAATAACATATGAACTATGTAACATCACAATAGTTAATAATTATTCCGAATATAGTTGAATCCTGTCTCAATTTAACTAGGGTTCAGAGGATTGGAGTCCTGAATTTAAATTGCATGTGAAAATTCTCTACTAAAAGGTTCTTAAGCGGTTGTCAAAATAGGAAACTCCATAAGACAATTTTAAAACCTCTAACAAGAATTTTTTAATTCGAATAAAATCAAGAAAATTTTACGAATTTTAGTAATCCAGAATTAAAAAAAAAATTACAGCAGACAATTGTCCGAGGCCTTCGGCCACGGACTGTCCCTGCAGGCTGTGTCAGAGACACGGCCATTCAGTTTAACGTAGAATACGCCATCCGATAAGACAGAAAACATATATAACAATAAATTCATTTGCTTATATTATTTATCATTTATTGTTATATATGTTTTCTGTCTTATCTCTGACACAGCCTGCAGGGACAGTCCGTGGCCGAAGGCCTCGGACAACTGTCTGCTGTAATTTTTATATTTACAAACGGCATTTGATTCAAGTCCGTTTAAAAAAAAATATTATGTTCAATTTTTTTAAACTTAATTTAATTTTTGTATTTTAATTACTATTTTTATTGAAATAAGTTCTGCGAATGTTGAGAGGGCCGCCCTAATATTAAAAAAGGTTTACCTTATCGAGTCTTCGCATTAGCATTCGAGCGTTGTGTGAAAGCTTTTTGCTTTACAATTCAAAATTAATGTTACCACAGCTTTATTGAAGCTTTCGCAAAAAAGCTTTATTAAGTTAGCTTACTGTTTGTTTCACTTTTTACTAGATACATGTTGCCAAGCAACATTAGCTTGCTGTTCGTTTCACTTTTTACTAGATACATGTTCCTATGCAATGTTGAGCAACCAAAAACACTCAACCAAACACCACACATATGTTTGAGTGTATGTGTTTAAACAATTTTCATTTGAGAAATTCAAATACTAGAAATATATCAACCAATATGAAATGTATATCAAACGAAAGATAACATCTTCATTTACCTACAAAAAAAATTTAAAAAAAATTCATCTAGCCGTTTCCTCAAATTCAATGAAATAAAGATTACAACAATAAAAACCTGACATGACTCCTCATACCGTAAGGTAAGACGTATTCTACGTCAAAAAATAAAAATGTTGTTGTATTTATGTGCTACATAGAATTAACAAATTAAAAGAAAAAACGAGAACAATTATTCGTTTTATTCGAACAAGAAGTGTCATAATCATTTACGGCTTAACCTACAGTTACAATTTTTATGTTCAATGTAAGATACCCAGAGAGGATGAAAATGAGAATAAAGATTATAAATCAATCTCGATTTTTTTACACACCCCCGAGAGAAATTTTCTGCTCAACAATCTCCTGATGATGCTACACAACGAAGTAGCGAAATATCGAGAATAATAATCACAAAAAAAGCATAGCTGACCTCATGCTCGGATAATACAGATTATTTAGTGGTAACGAAAAGGTCGAACAACAAAATACGAATATTATAAATTATATATTTTACAAACACGTAATGCCTTCTTCCTCGATCTTAAACGAAATCCAGTCACTCGAATTAGACTGAAATTGGGTTCTTTTGAGTCCAACTGGGGTATGTTCGACTGTCCTTTGATCTTTAATCGCAATAGGCAGAACATTCGAAATACAAAAATTTTACGACAGCCTTCTTATTTACTTAGTTAGATGGCCCCAGACAACACAGAGGGCTCAACGGGCTTTCGAAATGAGGATAATATGTTTATCCAACCGGCTCGATTTGAAGACAATTTTCCACATGGTCTTTAAAGCGAAGTATTTTTTGTCCTATATTTCGACGTCCTTCCAGTACGACTTCGAATATTTATCGGTCTGGTCCATTGTGATCCATTCTGACATGGTGCCATGATCTAGCTATTTTGATTCGTATAACTACGTCGATGTCTGGATACAGATTATACAGCTCAGGGTTCAGCCGTCGTCGATAATCGCCATTTTCTATTATAGGACGAAATAGTTTTCAGAACATTTTTCACTCGAAGATTCCCGGTGATATATCATCAGCATGCGACATGACCCAGGATTCTGCGCCATAAAGCAAGACAGGTTGTATGAGAGTCTAATAAAGTTGGATCTTCGTTTCCAGAGAGAAGGGTCTTATCTCTGGAGTGATTGCTTAGACCGAAATCAGGCGTGTTTGCAAGCACAATTCTTCGTTTGATTTCTAGGCTGACGATATTACTTCTATTTATGGGAGACCCGAGATAAATGAATTCGTCCACTACCTCGAGACTATTCAGTCTTTCTTCCTATAAGGGTGGATGCTCGGGTTGTAGAAATCATTGATTTTGTCTTGTCCTCATTTACTTTCAAACCCACCTTTGCTAATTCCTTTTCGATTTGCGCAAGTACGGCATTAACTTTTTCCAGATTTTGTCTAATGATTTCTAAATTGTCAGCATACGCCAGCAGCATCTGAATTTTGCTGTTGATAGTTTTATTTGTGTTCACTGCACCTTTTTTCACTTGAAGAGATTGGATGGTAGGGTGTCGGCCTGTCTGAGGCCTCGCCTCATATAAAATGGTTCGGTGAGGTCTTTATGAATTTTTACTCAGGATGCCGTGTCGGTCAGTGCTATTCTACTAAGTCGTCTCAGCTTAGCAGGAATACCAAGCTAAGACATAGCTTGGTACAATTTTCCTTGTATCGAGCTTTTAACCTTTTAAACTACAACGGTGGGCTATTTCCAAGATTTGTCGTAATGTAAATGTGTGATCGATTGATGACTTTCCAGGACTAAAGCCATACTGATAACGTTCGATCAGGTCTGCAACAAACGGCCTTAGTCTTTCGCGCACTACGCTCGAAAGGACCTTGCATACGACGGATTTAAGGCTTATTCCATGATAATTTCTACATATATTCAGGTCGCATTCTCGTATTCGTATACTTAGACCCCGATCGTCGGGCATGCATTCCTTTTCAACTCAAAGCTCAGACGTTAATCGGCCTGCACCAGCTTTGGTGTTCTTAAGCCCGGAAATGCGGTTTTAACTATGCATTGGGTAGGAGTAGGGCAGCTAACGCCATCATCCTTTATGTGCTCCATACTCTCATCTATATTGAAGTCTCCCGGAAAAAGTAGTGCAGAGAGACGTAATCTCTTCATATTCCTAACATACTCTGCACATCTGTGACGATATTCCCATCCTTGGGGGCACTGGTCAAACTTTCAAGGTTGTGGTGAAAAGATCAGATATCTTTCGGCTTGTATAATTTAGTACTCTGTCAGAAAAGTTGAGCGAGAAGGCTATAAAAAGCAAACCAATAGGAATTGGAAATTAAATAAGGTATCATAGGAGCTACATAAATCAGCAGTTACAGTGTTATAAGTGTCATTAAATTTACCTGCGTGCGTGATCCACATTTTTTCAAATATATATACAGTAAGCATTGCTTCAAAAATGCAGTATAAAACGCTAAAATACATCGATAATCATATTTGAAATAAGGAAACACAACTAGCTAAATTTATTACCACGTGTTGCTGTGTATTTTATCTTTATTTTATTGGCTATTTTACAACCCGATGATCTCAGATGTCTTACACATATTAATTAAATGCACAAATTTCAACATATTTTTCCAAATTCCGCTATCCTTCGCCTTTTCTCGCCAGTTGGTAACACCAATGATACGGAGGGATTCTTCTGCCTGTTCTTTCCAGCGGAGTCTTGGTTGCCCTCTTTTCCTGCTTCCATCGGGTACGTTATCGAAAACCTTTCGCGCTGGCTTATCTTCAATCATTCTGATAACATGTTTCATCCGCTTGCGATTTGGCCCAAGTTTGGGAGGCATATGCCAGGACAGGTAAACTGAGAGTCTGGTATAAACTGATTGCTGAGCCCTAAAATATCATCTATTTGCAAACACAATTCTCCTATTTATATCTGGGCTGACATTGTTGTCCTTGTTCACGACGGATCCCAGATAGCCAGATAGATATATTCATCTAAATAAATAAATTCCCATTACATTCCATGAAGGGGAGAGCTTCTCTCAACCAGTGAGGTGTGTGCTTTCTAGTTTTATTCTCACTGATTGGGATCTACAGTTTTACACTGGTTCCGAACGGTATTTTGAGAAGCTTTTTCATGGCTAAATACTCGATAGTGTCGCCGTCACTATGCGAGGCGACCGCCGCCGAAAGAAATTAAGGCAGTCAGAGCAGGAATAGAAACATGGATCTCACGAACAAGAGGCGCACACACTAACCATTGCACCATGGATGATGGTCCACCATCACTACCACTTCAAATTTAAATCATTTGTCGACGTTTAAGTGCGAACCAAGTCGAGGGGTTTGTCTAGTATTTGACACCATTAATTTTGTCTTTCCCTGATTAACACCGACACCTGCAGTAACCTCTCGCAAATTTCGCCCAATGATGTCTACGTCGTCAGCATATACCAGCAACATATGGATTTTTATGTTGATTGTCTGATTATTATCTCCAGTAATATGTTAAATAGATTGCATGAAAGTATGTCGCCACGACTCAGTCCTCGCTTGGTAAAGAATTTTTTGGTGATGTCATACCCCATCTTCACTGCCGAATTGATGTTGGTCAGCGTCATTCTACAGTGGCGGACCAGTTCAATTTTCCCCGTATGGGGCCATCGAAAGCCGCTTTGTAATCGACAAAAAGATGGTATGTATCGATTTGCTTTTTATGGGTCATTTCCAGACGTTTCTGATCTAAGACCACACCGATAAGCTTCAATCGGGTTTTCAGCAATTGGTTTTAGTCTTTCAAATGCATACGCTTGACAAGACCTTATGCAGGATGTACAAAAGACTGATACGGCGTTAGTTTCAACAGCCACATGGATCACCCTCTTTGAACACAGGACGTAATACACTGAGACTCCAATTATGAGGCATAGCTTGTCCAAACTATATACCGCATATAAGGCCCTCGACACCTGTCTGAAAAAGTTCAGCGGGTAGCCCATTCACACCAGCGGCTTTATTATTCCTAAGCCGGGAGATTGCAGTTCCAATCTACACTATCTTCCACAACCATTACTTCCTCATCTTCAGTGGAGGAATCTGAGTGTAGTAGTGATGGAAAGTGGTATGTCTACATTTTAAGCACACACTGCATATCTTTGACCAAATTCCCGTTCTCATTCTGCGCTACTGTGTATTCGAGAGGTAGAGTATTCTTGTGTATAGACTCCATTAAACCAATGTCATCAAAGCGAACAGTAGTAAGAACTTTGCAGTTTTAAGCGAAACCATTGGTTCCAAGAAAGTAATTTATTTGTCAAGTGAATAGGCAGGGTACCTAATTCTGTTACCTCTAGTAACTTGCCAACACAATACCCAGTTGGAACTCGTATGGTGTTATGTAATGTGTAGATACTACAATCGATCGAAATGTGAATTGCTGGGAAAAACAATTGACTACTACATATTCACTTGATACTTACCATACGCACAGAGTGGATTAAGTGGTATATGGTTATGCATCAGATATCGTCCGCCAGGTGGTTAAGATTTCCAAACTCATATTATCAGTAGAATTTTATTCGTGGTATATTCACATAATTACTTCCTTGCCTTCCCCTTATATTCATTGCTGTTTTTTTTTATAATATTTAAAAAAATATTTTAATAAAATTAATTAAAAATTTCCAAAATAATAAAAAGGGATAAAAAGGCTTATTTAATTTCGTAGCAACCGGGTATTGCTCTGTTAAGCAGCTTCTTTGTCTCAATCATGAGGCCACAATCAACTTGAAAACAAAGGCAAAAATTACAAAACCACGTAAGTATGCACCTGAGATGACGATATGTAAGTTGGAGGTACCTTTCTGTAATTCATGCCACTAAATATGCCGTAATTAATCTCTTGCAACACATGGAGACAGCACATCTAACCTGCATACGACCGACCAACCGAAAAACAAGTTGAGAATAAGGAGATCATTGCTAGCAGGTAAGAGAACGAGGACATAACAAAAAGTTAAGTTTTACAAGGCAATCTACTATTATTAATATTAATGGATGCTGGAAGTCATGAAGTGAGCATATTGGTTTTCGGTTTACGGGTTTCATCTGCTGTCGTTGATTCTATCAATAATTGGTTTACAATGTTCATGTTGCGCAAAAAAAATATTCCATCGAATGAGCGATCCCTTTGTTCTGGAGTTATGTCGGTCGCTGTTTTAGATACTTTGAATGTTGCAGCTTTTAGATCATCTCAAAATCCCCTAAAGGTCGGCTTTTTCTCTGAGTAATTGAAGTTTATAATATGTTTCGATTTCAAAGCAACAAAAGCATAGTTGTATTTGTATGAATGATGAGAAATGGGTTGAACTGCAAAACTAAGAAGAGAATTTCTATGGAAATTTATGAGTTCAGGAAATAGGATTTGAAAAACAATCACGTATAAACGATTATCATCCATTTTCCCAAGACCACTGAAATTATCTAACAGTTGTAGTAGTTCGTGAAAAACATTGTGCTGCAGGTTTGCCAATTTATGGTGAAGTAACACGGACCGCAATTTAACGTTTGCAATTATTTTGGAAAAAGATTGTTACCGATTTATTAAATATTAACTACACTACACGAAAAAACTGTCGTTTTTTGTTGTTTGGATGCAAATATAACATGTGTTTGGAGCTTGTTACAAATATAATATTCTTATGCCCAAACGCATTGTGTTTGCTAGTCAATATTACATGTTTGAGACACAATGATTAATATGATATAACATATGTGATTGCGTCCTAAATATATCTCTGTTTGTGATACAAATACAGCAGTGTTGGTTGCACCGTTTATGCTCTCTCGAGCGCAAGAGAATAAAAGAGGGGCAACGAGTGTGTATATCTTGTAAGTGTGCATCTGTATTTTTACATTATTCTCTCAGTGTGTGATTCATAAATATTCCTGAATGGGCGTGTAAACTGCAGATGAAGTCAGTGTTTCTCATTTTGGCTAATGTATTGCGTTCTAAATTCATGCATTCAGTCGTCAATGGTTCATCTGACAGAGGATATCAAAAGCGCTTGATCAGTGAAAAAAGAATAAACGAACGCTCGGACGGTTAAATGGTTTCTGATGTTGCTATGGTTTTTGTGTATGTGTTTCGAATATACAGGGTGATTCAGGAAAGTAGAAAAAAGTCAAATCGCCGAGATACAGAGCTTTCGGTAACAAATGGAAAAAAACATCACATAACCTCAATTTGCTCAGCCAGATGTTTTTCTGTTGAAAGATAGCCAGACCTCAGACCTTTCCAAAATGACCTAAACGAAGCCCAGAAGTCTTAACGTTCCAAAGTTATGACCATTTTACTGAAATGCAAAAATGTTTGTTTTTGGAAGCGAAATAACAGCACACATTTATCTGTTTTTGTAAATTAACACGTTTAGGATTTATTTTATTGAAATTTTCAGAATCAATAAAAAAAATTGAAAAAAGTCAAATCGCCGAGATACAGAGCTTTCGGAAAAATTGGGAAAAAATGCACATAACCTCAATTTGCTCAGCCAGATGGCAGAATTTTTTTTATTGATTCTGAAAGGCCTCTTAAAGACAAAAACATCCGACCACTGGCTCAGAAGTTAGCAACTTTACACTACTACCCCGCGACCGCCAATCCGAACATTTTGAACCCGCTGCCATTTCGCACCCTTGCATTTTCGGACATGGTCCTAGTGGACTTTTCTTCATGAAATGAGCCAAGGAATACGCTGGAGGAATACGCTTTGTCCGGAACTTCTTGAATCACCCGTATTTATGTGTGCTACCAAAGTGAAAAACAATTTTGAGGAAAGAAATTGGAATGGGCAACAATGTGAAAACCATTTTTCTTCCCAAGGCTCTACTAAAAAAAATCGGAATTGTGGACTATTTGTGAAATATAATAAAAAAATACAAGTAATTAATACACGTTTGTCGTTCATGAACTAGATTTGTATATAAGTATATTGTTTATGTACCAACGCATAGTGACAACAAAGGCAACCTTCTGAAAACAAAAAAAAAGCAGAGAGGTGTCAGTGGGACACCCGGTTGGAACGAAGTTCCTCTCGCTATATATATTATGTATTAAATAAGAGGCACAATTGCATAAATCAAAAGCTTTGGAGAGTGAGAGCCATATTCATAAAACTTATTTTAGGTTTATGAAAGGTTTATTTGGTAAATTTTGTATGGAAAATCGTCAAATAAACCTTTATTAAACCCAAAATAATTTTTATGCATTTGGGGTAATTGTTTGAAATTGAAATAAATGAAGGAATACGAAATGTTTATTACTAATATTTTTAAGAAATATAAATTTTTATTACTAGTAGTATTTACTGTACAAATATTTGCATGAAAGGGATTCTTGGGGAAACAAGCCGCTGCTCAATAAGATTCAATTTGGGCAAATGAGGAGGAATTGTCGGAAATGAAAAACCATTGTACGCTGATAGTAGCGGAATTTTTTCTTTATCCATAGCCGTCTTACAAGTAGAGCATACTTTAACAGTAGTACCGCATACGTAATTCTAAAATAAATTAATATATTTTGTAATAATGAATAGTGAAAAAATAATGTTACATACTGGTAATATATAATAAAACGAGTAGTATTAAATCAATTACTGTTAATATAACTTGTAGAATATCATCATGTACGTGAGTAGTTTTTTTCAAGACCTTTTCCCACCAAAGTCTATCACAAACAGCACAAGAATGACCATAAGTATTATTTTTAAATGAATTATGGAACTGCAGATGACCACTGGCATGTTCGTTATAGTTTGTGTAGCTTGTAATTGAAGCATTAGAGCCGTTGATGCTTATGTCGCAAGTGGCATTATCAGCATGATCTTCATCGTTATTATCAACATCATTTTCATCGTAATTATCTGCATAATCTTCATCGTAATCGTCTGTATGAAGTTAAACATTAGTAGATTTAGCATTAGATATAAACATTCGTACTTACCTGACTCCATCATCACTATCCTCAACTTGCACTATTTCACTTTCATAAATCATTTTATGTTATTTTATACAAAACTGCTGACAAAAATATTACTAAGTATAAGCAGTAAAGCAGTTCCTTCATGAATATGATTTGAATAGAACTGACTTAAAATTATTGCAAAGTATAAATCCAAAAATGGTTTACAGTTACTTTGCTTGAGGTTAGCAAAAAAGCAAAAACAAAACACTTACGCAAAGACACTAGATTCTAGTGAGTAGATCATCATGCCACAAAACCACTACGAGGCATTTAAGTTCTAACACCTACACCCAGCGGGAAATTGTTATATGAAATATATGAAATAATCGATCACTTAGTATGAAAAAACACAACATATCCAAACACAGGGAACACTAAACGGAGTATTAACACAATTTCGCGCTGGGCATGTGCTCAAACATAGAAGCAGAGCGACCGAGCTCATTTGGTTGTTTGTGCTTGCCTCACAGAGTATTAGGTCTATAAAGATGTTGCACTCTTAACAAGTAAAGCAAACAGATGCTGTTGAAAGAGAAGAATAATACAATGTACATGTTTCTCTTAGCAAAGAGACAATTTATGTCGCAATTTTTGGCTTAGCCCCCATTCAAAACGTCCATGGTACAAAGAAATGGTAGAAGCACTAGCCCAGCTGATTTGAACTTTTTTCTGGACTGAGTGTGAGTAAGTTTTTCTCTTATGTCAAAGTTTGTTTACATTTGTTTGTCAGCAACCCCCGTTCGCCAGCAACTGCTGTTTTTGAAATATTTCTCTGCAAAAATTACATAGAAACGTTTTAATTTTCACACTTACACACTTTCAATATATCAAATAACACTCAGTCATTTTGTAAATGGCACTTTTTGCAAATTTGTTTACATTTTCATCATTTTTCTATCAGCTGACTTGACACAACACAGACACTGAGCAAAAACAAAATGCCTGTTGTTTTTGGCTTGTTGTATTTGTTGTCGTACTGCATCTACCATTATATTTCTACCATGAAAACGTCCGATAAGGAACTTCGTTCCAACATGAGAGGCAACAAAGAAAGGAGAAGCATTTCGAAAAAAAAAGTAATGCATTCAATGCAAGTAAATGTAAACAGGTTATTATAAATATTTTAATTTTTTGTATTAATTATTTGTAAATGTGGATATATATGTATTGATAAAATTAATTATCATAAATATAGAAGGAAAGAATAATTTGTTTCTAAATACTATTATGTTTGGGAGAAAATACGCATATGTAAATACGTAAGTATATGGAGGTTTGGGGGAAACACGCGAATGCTTCCACGTAAGTATTTGGAGGTTTAGGATGAAGCACGCATATGTTTCCACGTAAAAGCATACATATTTGTCAGTAAACATGCTAATGTTTGCATTTAAATACACCTGCGTTTGGGACTTGCAAACATATAAATGTTTGAAGTCTGTTCCATACATATACATGGTTCCTGCAGAATATGTTTGGGAGAATATGTTACAGAGACCATTTTTTAATATTTGGATATCATTTTGGATAATACGACTATACTGTTCACACCAATCGACATCCATGCTCGTGTGTTATATTGGGATCCATTTCATAAATTTTTGGGGGTTACAATTACCAGAACTAACTCAGCCCCCTCTTTGCCAGACCTAAAGCTTCAGTTTCCCATTACTGTACTTAACTTTAACACGCCGACAAGGGTTAATTGCAACAACGCTTTTCAAACTAGCACTGTACTATCTTATACATATTCGCTCTCAGTCCCTCTCTGACAGTCTTTTTGTATGGTGTGTTAACATATTATGGAAAGTTATATAAATAACATTTTTAAACCAGTAGAGCTCTGTTACGTATTAAACATATATAATTCATGGTATTTGGTTTACTGGCACATTGACTCAACTCTTGGTGTTGCAGTGTGGTGGCATCCTCCATTGATATCTGTGTTTCTGTTTTGGGTTGTTCAAACATCATTATTCTGCTTTATCGTCTTCTGTTTGTTTACTCTCTATTTACTATTATTATTCTACAGCAATCTGGTTATAGAATTCAGAATTACTTCTTATTACTTTCTTTTGTTGTTGAAAACACAAATCCGTTTTTGTTATTTGTCTGTCATTAATTTAACAAAAACTGCCTCCGGCATTGAGACTGTAAGAGAAGAGGAGGCTTCATTCACATCATAGAAGATAATCGTAGTGTTAGGTATGTTGGCGTTTACGGCTCAGCAAAAAACAATACCGCCAACAACATCATAACATCGTGTGGCTATGTTGGTCGCCAATGATGGATATTGTGATGATGATGATGATGACAGTGTTTTAATAACAGTTTTTGGAAAGGGGGATCTTCTTTGTTGGCTTTCGTTGTTGCCATGTAGTTTGGATATTATTTTCCTTCTCTTCGTAGTCGATTTATATTTATGATCTTATTAACTTCATGGTCAAATTGGCGGATAGTTTTAATGATTAGAACTTGGTCAACACGTAAACATGGGAAAATTGTGCAGAGAACTAACACAAGACAAAAGCTAGAGTCGAATGTGGCCAAGAGAAGATACGGAAGTTCGTAAGCGTTTTACGCGGGTACTTAGTTCTCTGCCGGCTGTTTCTTCAGTTCTTGATTGTGATTGTTTACAATGGCATTTTCTTGTTCTTTGGGTTTCGTATTAAAATAAATTGTAATTTTCTTTCAAAATAATAAATTTGTGTTTTCCTACTCCAGCGTTTTCTCACGAAATCATTCATTCAGTTTTTTGTATCCATTTACATCATTTCAATTTTTTTCATTTACAATTTCGTGTGATACGGTCAGTTGAACGCGTTTGTTGAAACATAACATGGAGCATGCGTGGCCGGCAAATCTGCTTGCCCTCACTACTTTACACCACTTCGCCATTATGATTGTTGCGTCCTTAGGAGTTTATTTTCTTGTATTCTTCGTTAACTTTTCTACTTTATTGGGATATTTTTGAGGTTTTATACAAATTACAAAAACCGTGCGGAATTTTTGTATTTTTGATCTTATGCAGATAAGAGCGGAGTGTCGCCTAATTAATCAAAACACAAAGTGACCAACTATTTTAATACATGTAATGGATATGTGTCAGGTTTTCCCGATGGCTGATTTCTGAATCGCAATATTATTGTACTTAGATTTCCACGAAAATCACATATCAAGTAAATAATATTTTTACCAAATATTTTCCTCATAAAAGCTAGAAAGCGTCATGAACAGTTAAAAAATATATCATGCTTCGTCCCATGATGATTCAAATTCTTTCGTGTGTTTACATTGCTTAAATCAGTTGTGCAAGAAAGTGTTTCGAATATTAATGCTTGGAATTTTTCAAATATTTGCATGTATAAGGAATTCTCATTCATGTGATGGGTGTGTCGATACATATAAAATTGATGAATTCACCGAAAATCATAGCAAAAACGTTAGCTGATGAAGATCTTGGAATGATCCGAAAGTGCTATACAGACAGCCCTGCTTATCTTATACACTTTTTTGTGCTCGACTTTTTTGAAAGTAATATAAAGCTAATTAATTAATATTAAAAAGGTATTAAGCTTGAAAGCTAAATACTTATTAATATTTAAAAATTTGCTTAAAATATCAAAACAAAAGGTAATTTCCAACGAAAATATAATTTCATAACAAAAAACACGTAACCCAAAATCGAATTTGTATGGTCATCTAATAGCATCGCCGTCACCTATACCTTCATGAAGTTACTTGTAAACTGCGTAAGGTCGGTGTGTTGCACCGATGCTCCCTTTAGAATTGTCCAGAACTGCATGAGAAACAGATTAAAAATGTAGCGAAAAACATCATAGTTTCTTCAGAATTCAACCATTCCAACTCATTATTTTCGGTACGAATTCGGCTAAATTTCGGAATCGAAATCAAAACCTTTTACCAACTTTCGGACAATATAAAATGTTGGGTTTGCTAGGAAAAAATGCCTAAATTTCAACAATTTAGATACTTACTTAAAACAACTTTTGGGTTATACTCCTAGTGGCAGCCATTTTTAAGACCATTTGATAAAAGAGTCTTATCGGAATCCATAGAAATTTCTTGTAAGCACGGAATATTAAACAGGATAAACTATTCCTTAGCATTGCAACCAGCCAACTAAAAATGTTATTGCATTAACAGAACAGTTCCATACAGTTGAATAGTTCTTTTAGAAAATGTTAACATACTGCAGTAAAACTTGCATTTTTTCAGGACGACGTCAAACAGATTAACATTAATCTCTGCCTAGCTGCACTGAGATATTAATTTTTGTACTTATTAACAGTGATTTCATCTTGTGTATGGTGGAGTGCAGTAAAAACCACAATGTTAGACCACTGTTACGTTAAACTGTGGTGAGTATATAATAGTCTCAATGCTCACTGCTATTACGCTTATTTGTTACTGTTACTGCTTTCGCTGTTATGTTGCTTGTTTAGATGGGCTTCAGCTGTTTTCGTCTACAGTCTGGTCTGCAGTCGTTTTTGTTTTGGCGCCGTTTTTTGGTCTTGGCCACATTCTGTGAATTCAGTCACCTGCAAAGGCTCCAACGCGCCACAACGTGTTTCAGTATTAACGCGCTCATTCATATGTTTGCTTGCTCGCTCGCTCGTTCGTTGTTTAAACGTCCGTATAACGTAGAGAAATAACGACAACAAGAAAGTGCAACTAATGTGGCTCAAAGAAAAATATTTTTTTTTCGCAAATTTTAAATAAAACATATTGGAAATTTTTTTTTTTTTTGTGTGATTTTTGAGTTTCGTTGGTGAATTACTTTATGGTTTATTAAAAAGTGTTTGATCCATAATGTTTAGTTTTGCAGTTAAATGAAATTAAATTTATCATTTATCTTAAGTACCAAAAAAAATTTAGTATTGAACATCGATCGAGTTGGAGCCAAGCAAAACCTGTCCTCTGTGTGGAAGCAAAAATTTATAGAAAAAAAAAGTTCTAAATAAATCAGTGGAAAATCTTTATAACGCCAAATGGTTTAAAGAGAGCAACATAAGTACAGAACATAAAAAACTCAGCTCAAAACTTGAAAGTCTCGTACTCACAATGACTTCGAGAGCTTACTAAAGGGCAAAATAATACTAGTAATCTAGAAAAAATTATTAGAATTAATATTAAAAAAAAAAATTACTTCTAATATATTTAGCTTAAAATGTTTCCCCTCCAGTGACATGGTTCAATTTAATTCTATCTTCTTTTGCAACAAAAGCGAATCCCAATTTTTCATTCCATATCAATTTCGTTGCTGTTCTTTTCTTTTCTGGGTTCACAAGAACCTCTAGTGTATTTATATCTAGTTTTTCTCTATTAAATAAAAGTGAACAAGTAACAAATGTTATGTCTAACTAAATATACCATCATTTTAAAATGAAGGGTATCGGGGGAATAAAAACGTGGTCAATTCGCTTGATTCGCATAAGAGCGTAGTCATTCATTCACCGGCGGTTTGTCTTTCGCTTAGATGTTTAATTACCGTTAGCCGAACGTTTAGCGTTTAGACATTTTTAGAGGCAGCTTAAGCAGCTGTATGCGGTACTCTCTGGTGGTGGCTACATAATTACTCTCTCTATGCATGGTATTCTTTCTCTTCAATATTATAATCGTAAGCGACCACTGAGGATGAAAATAACGATGATGAAGTTTGAGTGAACATTCATATATATAAATCACAGTAGTGTCTCCTCCTGGAGAGGTTAAATGTGAAAAAGATAAATTTTTGTTAGCTTGTAAACTGTTAGTTATTTATATACTTTTACTATACATGTAGGTTTGTGAATGTGTTTGACACCTCATGTATATGTGTGAGTTTGTTGCTTAAATGAGCACACGTGTGTTGTGCGAATAACGAAATGATGTTGGTGGTTCTTTGGTTTAATGCTGGCATCGGATGCTGCAGTGGCTGTATGTGTGTGAGTTTGATTCCTGTTAATGGCCAACTCGTATTTATTTACTTTCCTTTAATTAATTAACATGTTAACGGTGCTTTTTTGTCTACATAACTTTGCTAAGTGTACAAGTGTGATTTCCTTTTAAGATCAGAAATAAATATCAGAAAATAAAACAAATCAGAAATAAAAAATACAACGAAAAAAACCATACAGGATTTAAAAAATTAATTAAAAATTATTAAAAAAATCCATTGAGTGTTCGAACTCACGGGCGATGTGTTAACACCTTTTTGCTACACGGTACCTGTTCGATTTCTATGAACACATTAGTAAATGTTACATTGGAAAATAAAAAACAGCGTTCAATCATATGATGACGTTACAGTTAAATAATATTAATACTTAAAATTATTTAAAGACCCAGTGCAAGCAAGCACATGTGTCATTATTTTCTTGCTCAATACTTTTTGTTTTATTCCCACAAAAGTCAAAGAATGCAAAGCAACAGACACTTGTACATACATACATACATACATTGTTATATTCGTACGATATAACCGAAGATCAACATAAAATACTTTTTTAATATTACTCCAAATTAAAACACTTCAATCTCGGCTCGCCGATATCGGATCGCCTTAATTTTTGGCCTAAACTCTTCGTCGAAACCATATTAAGAAGGTTGTATACGAAAAAGAAAAATTTCCAAACGTAGCTTGAGAAGTTAACGGCAACAAGTTTCTCTAACAAAGTTTAAAAACTTTAACCTCGACTGCAGTTAAATTATGTTGTATTGGAAATAATACCTGTAAACAGTTTGGCAATTTGAAATGTTTGATGTTGCTAATTCGGTTATTTTTCCTGTCGTTCCCTCACTATTTTCATATACATTGGGCTAAACTTTTTATCAGAATTTATTTCATACTCATTTACCTTAACCAGCATTAAATTTTAAGAACTAAAATCTTTCTTAAAAACGTATTCACAAAATATTCACATTTAGCGGGAAATCACAAAGTTACTTACAATTGTAAGACCAATATTCTATTAAAATACAAGTTATACGGTATTACTTGAACCTTAATATAACAACAACAATAGCAAAATTATCACATTATTCTTATCACAAGTACAAAAAAAACAAGGAAAACTGAGAAAACGTTCCTCTATAAATATCCGTATCACTCCCCTGCTACAAAATCTTTTCAAGTTACACGCTTAGAAAAATATTTGAGGGATGCCAAGAATTATGGAGGAAAAAAACTGAAAAAGATGGATTAAAAATAACACCCACAGAATATCGCAACTTTTAGGAAACCAATCAAAAGGGATTTTATGTGTGATAAAAAATGAGTAAAATAAATATTAAAACATTTCTTTCTTTATGTAAAAGAAGACGAAGGTGGTGAAAGCAGCGTTTATAGAAATAAAATCAAAAGTTGGGCAATGTAAACAAATATTATAAAATGAGTAAGATCCGAATTAACTGGAAGAAACACAGTTTTTCTACTAGATTCCTATTGACTTTACTACAAATCTTTGATTAAACTGCAGGCTGTTAACCTTTAAAGTTCTTCTGGTTAATATTCATTTGCATGAGCTTAAAATCTGTTTTAGAAAGGCATTTGAAAAGCTCAATTGATGCAGGAAGCAAAAATAACTTTGAAAAAGTATCCTTTACCCAAGGGCATTTCTATTAACTAGTTACTAACTTCTTCAAAAATCGTTAATACATAAGCTATAAGGCACATGCTAAAAAAAACATTTAGTTCCCGCAATCGAAGTTTCAAACACTTGAGACGTTATTTCCAGTAAACGAATACTTATGTTTATGACAAATGAATAACATTCCAATAACTTCGTGGTAGCACAACAGACAGGGAAAGAACGTGTAACGCAAGTAATTTTTACAAGCAATTTTTTGATACGGTTTCGCCAAACAAAAAATTACATGTGGTGTCAGGAGGCACCCGGTTGGAACGAAGTTGCTTTTGTTATGTATTATATACTAGTTAGTTCCAATACGTCTAAGGCGCCTGTTAAAAATTGGATCTTTAAGAAAAGATACTTTTCGTAAAAAGATAAACTTTTTTTTAAGAAATTTTGTATTTATTGAATGTATTTTTTTTTAAAAAAAAGTATATTTTTAAGTTCCTTATGTAAGAATGGTGTTATATTTTCCCGAAATGTTCCTTCCTTTGATGAGAGGTACTTCTTTTATTAAAAGCTAAAGTTTTTTGTAAGAAAACACCTAAGAGTATGAATTTTTTTTACAAAGAAGTACTTTTTTTATGAACAGGTACTTTTTAAAGAATTGGTACTTTTTTTTGGAAAAGGATATTTTTTTAAGTAAATTTACTTATTTTCAGGAAGGCTACTTATCTCAAAAAAAGAAAAGAAAACAAAAGGTATTATTTTATTTCTAAGAAAAGGAATTTTTGTGAGAAAAGGTATTTTTTAAGAGAAGGAGAAGGTATTTTATGTGGAGAAAACCTTTTTTTATGACAGAACAGTTAGAATTTTAAAAGTAGGTACTTACTTACAAAAAGGAACTTTTTAAAGAACAGGTAGTTTTTAAAGAAAAGTCAATTTGTTTTAAGAGAATGTACTTTTTTAAGAAATGTACTTCTTTAAGATAAGGTTTTTGGTTAAGTAAAGGTACTTTGTTTAAGAATATGAATAGGTATTTTTTTTGAGAAAATTTAATTTTTTTATGAAAACTCACTTATTTAAGAACATGTTATTTTTGTAAACTTCTTTCACTTTGGCTTTTCTAAATTTACTTTTTATTCGGTTCAAAACTACAATATGTGATAAACAGGCCTCATCTAGAAAATTTGCCATTAAACAAGAAATATTCCCCCATATGTTAGTCTAGACACAAACCAAACCAAAAGCACGAGTGTAAGAGGAATTGTGCTGCCAAATGAAATTCCATGCTCAGGGTTCATGAATTTGCCACTCTTGCACTTTCACTTTTCTAAATTTACTTTTTATACCCTCAACCATGGGTTTGGGGGCATATATCATTTAATATGTAACAAAAAGTAACACATAGAAGGAGCCACATTAGACCCTTAGTATTTGTGGACGAAATTCGTTTTAAAACTTTTTAGGACGTTTTAGCCATGTCCGTCTGCCTGTCTGGCTGGCTGGCTGGCCGGTCAACACGATAACTGCCGCAAATCTTTACAGATCACAATGAAATTTTGTCAGTGACTATTATTTGTCAATATTGAGTTTGTGACTGAAAATGGGCGTTTAGACCACGCCCCTTCTGGTACCTCCCATATAAATCGACACATTTACCACAAAATCATATTTCTTTCAAACCTTTCTTCTGGTAGATGTGATTAGCTTCAACTCTCACACCGGCTAATAATCTGTAAATGCCTACTTAACTGGAGGCAATGGGCGTTGTTGACGCTCCTATTCTGGTACCTTCCATACAAACCAGGGTGTTCGTCCGGGTTGTCAATCCGATAAATCGCGTGAAACACTTCCGACCTTAATGAAATTCGATTCACGTTATCAAACGCCAATCACCGATCAAAACAAGGGCGATTTTGTCACGCCCATTGTGGTACCTCTTATACAAAAGGTGTTTGGCCGTCAGGGTGTTCGACACGAGAAGTCCCGCAAAATCGAACCAATCTTTATGAAAGTTTGTACTAGTCAATATTTAGTCAAATAATGCTCTCCTGTAGAAAATGTGCTGTTTTGCCACAACCATTCTGGTACCTCCCATATAAAAGTTGGGCGGATGACTGGTTGACCGGCACGATAACTCTCGTAAACTACTACCGATCTTAATAAAATTCGGTAGTAGGCATAATTTTACTAAAAGCTACTGTGTAATTAGTAACTGACTATTGTGCTACGCCCAGTTTCGTACCTCAATACAAAAGTTTGCCGACTCGATATGTCCAACATACCATGACCAATCTTAAAAAAAATTGGTACTGATCAAAATTTTGGCAACGACTTGCCATGCCTATTTTTGTACCTCGCATAAAAATATTGGGAGGGAAACTAATTAATTAGGGTATTCAATAATATTTAGCGCAATGTCGTCAATCTGCTATTGAATATGGTCACTTTTGAGAATGGTAATTTTTTTAACAGAACTCCCATGGAATGGATGACTTACGGTGATTAAGTCGGTTTACCCGACTGAAACTTATGTACTGGTTATTGGGTTTAAAACTACAATGTGTTATAAACAGGCTCCACCTAGAAAACTTACCTTTAAATCAAACCAAACCAAAAGTACCCAATATAGTTGATAATAATGGTTATAAAGTAGTTAAAAAAAATGTTGTTGTTGTTTAAAATTTTTTCATTTAGCCCCCGTCCCGCAACGTGCGATAAGGAACTTCGTTCAAAAATTATAATGAAAATTACGCTGATTGCTATTCAGTTTGGACTTTTAAATTTGTTTTTAAATTCAAATTTATTTTCGGAAAACGGAGTTGAACCCTTCGCAAAATGAGTTGAACCCTTCGCAAACTGTTTTGTTTATTCGCTTTTATTGAAAAAGAAGAGAAACAATTCAACACATGAATCGCCTTTGAGTGTATGCATACACATGTTCACAAACTTTTTCAATATTTCAGGCAAAAGTTCGTTTAACCCTGCTGTTAGATTAGAAAAAACTTACGAATCTTAGATTGAGGGACCATTTGGTCCATACTGCAATTTTCATCCAAAATAATAATTTTATCTTATTCTTTGTAACTATTTTGGTTCAAAAATTTCTAAAGCAAGTATTTGACATATCAAAAACATCCGCTAACATATCAAAAACATCTTCTAAATATTTGACATGAATTTACATTCGCTTGGTAATGAAAAAACTTACGAATCTTAGATTGAGGGACCATTTGGTCCATACTGGAATTTTCATCCAAAATAATAATTTTATCTTATTCTTTGTAACTATTTTGGTTCAATAATTTCTAAAGCAAGTATTTGACATATCAAAAACATCTTCTAAATATTTGACATGAATTTACATTCGCTTGGTAATGAAAAAATGTACTATTGACCAAATGGTCCTCTAACCTAAGATTCGTCATTTTGTATTTTTCTCAGTCCTGAATAAAGTTAGAAAATTTAATTTTCGCACATAACATTGTTTTATTAAAAGACCCCATTAGCAGAAAAATTTAGTCAGTATATATCACCGTTCCAAAGTTACAAGGGAAAACAGAAAAAATTTGGACCAAATGGTCCTAATCTAACAGCAGGGTTAAGACAATACATACGATTTTTACGATAAACTATTTTTAATTGTGGGAAACATATCAACTGTTGCACTAATCGTTGAACAAACATAGCACAGCAAATATTTTTGCAGGAAGCGACCTCCAAACATTCTTTTTATTTGCGGGTCGTATTTAACTAGAAAAATACAGATGTAAGTCAAATCTGAAGCTCTATAAACTACGAACCAAATAATAACAAACAATTACATATATAAAATCAGTGCCTTATTTCATAATTCCAAATATTTTTGAGATTAAGGCTGAACCAAAGTCTTCTGGAATAACCCTAAAAATTATGCACAGCATTCATTTTAAAATTAGGCCCACCAACTAAATCAGACACAACTTGGAAGCCGCAGAATAAGTGTCTTCAATAATAACATAAACAACGGAAACTAAGCCAACAATTCATACTTCTTTTCCCTTGAATGCGTTTAATTGTTGTGTTTAACATTCGTCCTATCTAATCTTAGCCAAAACAAAGAAATCTCTATTATACATATTCAAATTTTCCCTTCCTTTCTTTTCTAGAGCATCTACCAGGAAAGTTACGTACCCTCTATCTTTCCACTCTAAAAAAATAAATTTTAGAACATAAAGTGTTTACTTCCGACCAACAATAGCAGAGAGAGATAGAGAAATAGGAAAATTACAAAGTAAAATAAAAGCCAACAAAATATAAAAATTGAAATAACAACAGCAACCTACAACTTATGGAAATGGAATGGCCGAAAACAAACTTCTCATGATCCGTGGCATTTATTCAGGTAAATATATAAAAATTAAAGATTATAATGCTGATGATACAAATGTACGCCTGGTATTCTTCAAGTTGGAATCTTCTGGATTTACACCAACTAAATATACCACTAAATATAGACCCTTTTAGAATGTAAAACCATGTGTTTATTTGTAAAATGGGATGGACAATATTTTTCAGCTACGAAAATTTCATAACTTTTATTTGGTTCGAAGAACAGGGAAATGAAATTAAGTTTCCACTTCTAAACCGTATTCATTTTGGCAGACAAATAGCCATTTTTCTTTCTGGTCATAGAACCATTTCTGGTTACTAATTCAGGACCCTCTAAATAAAAACACCAAAGAGAAGGAAAAAACTGCATGAAAGACTAGGACGCGATGCGCCATAAAATAGAATGATTGTGAGTTAGAGCCGGCGAGGTGTAGCAAAAAAAAATACTTTGCTGCATAACAAATGATGAAAGCCGTATGGAATTGGGTTGCATGATAAAGAAATAATTATTATAAAAACACCACGTGAAATTAGTTGGAGCTACAAGAATTAACACTCGGAGTGAAGAAATCCTGGTCTGAGATATTTTAATTAAGACCTGGCACGATTCTTTTAATTTATTATAATCGGTCGGTTTAATTTGGATTTCTTTGACAGGCAACTAAATAAAGCGGCGACAAATTTTAAATTGGATTAAATAAAACTTTATTGTTCGATGTTGAAAGTTGGCAATATTTATTAAGAGTGTGTGAGTGAGTGTTTTATTCTCTAAAATTAATTTAAAATTAACAACAAGCGCAATCTAATTTTTTTTTTTAAGTTTTAGTAACTTCTTCTTTAGTAACTAACTCACAAATTAAGTGATAACAATTTAAAACTTTGATCTTTCTCGCGCCTTGACAATTAAAAAAGAACTAAAAAACGGCAATTTCGTTCAATTTATAGACATGAAGAAATAAGTTAAATTACATAGGGCACCAATACAAGACAACAAGGATTTCGAAAATGAACCATAAGCTAAAATGACTAATCAAAATTTAAAAATATATATATAAAATAACATATCGGATATAAAATTCCTAAAACATTATTAAAATCCATGAAACCTCATACACTAATACCGGACTAAAGTGCCATTTGTGAATGAGAATGAGAGAAAAAGGTGGACCAATAAAAAAATAAATAATGGTTTCCCGTTACATCCCATGAAGGAATTAGGGAGAGCTTCTCACAAACCAGTGAGCTGTGCGCTTTCTAGTTTTACACTCACTGATTGGGACCTACAATTTTACACCGGTTCCGAACGTTATTTTGAGACGTTTTTTTATGACTAAGTACTAGATAGTGTCGCCGTCCCTAAGCGAGGTGACCGCCGCCGAAAGAAATTTAAGGTGGTCAGAGCAGGGCTCGAATTCAAGTTATCATGCACAAAAGCCGCGCACACTACCATTGCACCACCGTCTGCCAAAAAACGTGGGTCAATATCAATGTAATTTGTAGGAACTTTTCGAGTTCAACATTAATTATAGTACTAAATTTTTCGAGCGTTTGGCCGTATTTTAAATTAATTATATTCTTCGATATTTCGCTACCCTTGGGTCGTGTTTTAAATTAAAAAAAAGGGTAGCGAAATATCGAAGACTATAACTAATTTAAAACACAACCAAACGCACGAACAATTTAATTTTTGAATACAATACGAAAGGTCGGATAAATCATCAGTTATTAATTATAAGTATAGAATTCTGTGAGTTTAAAATTCAAATATGTATGGTGTTCCATCCGAAGAGGCGCAGCTATCCAATTAATCTCCAACCTTTGTAAACATCATCATTACTGTCTACTTCTGCATTGAAAGTTTTGAATACGAACTCGTCAAACTGATTGGGTCAAACAATTATGACTTTCTGTTTTTATGGTGGAAATTCTTAAGATAGAGCTGCGCACATTCCAATTCATTTGAATGGGACATGAATTGCAATTAATTTCTGCCAAATAAGTATGAATTGATTCAAATTTAACTAATTTCTTGGTGAACAGCATTAATTCAAAATTTTTACAATTCAGTCCATGAATGATTAAAAGAAATTGATGATTCGTTGACAGCTCTGATTTAGGATTTCTCATAATATGTTCTAAATTTGCCGTTTTAATTTTTTTTTATGATGGGCACGTGCTTCCTTCCCTCGATCATTATTATCAGAACTTCGTTGTTTGTTACATATGCAGTTCAAGGTATTTTCTATACACTTCTGTAGGTCCATAATTTAAATATTTCTAATCTCTTTACAGCCCCACCATGAGCCATTTTATAAAAATATTTTTCTTATCATGCATTGTTACATGTCTGTTTCTCCAAAATTCACAATAAGTGTATTCGTTGGAACGGCGAAAATGCAGTTGTTGTAGTTACGCAAGGACGAAGGGTCTATTGAAAAATTGTTTTATAATAAAACTACGAAATCAGTGGATGGATGAGGCAATTCACTGCATCAATGTAAATACACTCACCAACATATTTCGTCCTTGTGCCGAAGCGTGTTTCTTTCAGTGCATAGATTTTTGTTTGTAAACGATGCTGTAGTGAGCATTTACTGCAAAGTAGTTAACATAAATTTAATGTGCGTTAATCTATTTACGACCACTGACAATTTCTTCCCAATTCGTTGAGAGTTTAAAAGTACGTCAAGGGCTAAGAATTGTGTTAATATTCGTATAACGATATGTGTCCTATCGAATTATTCATTGAGACTTTATATAATTTAATTACTAACATCTCCGAAATAAATTTTTAGGGGAATGTGATTCTCTGTAGGAAATCAGACAATCCGAAATGACTTCGCGGGAATATGAATTAAAATTAAATGTATGAAAATATTTTTTGTTCAATAAAGCTCAAAAAAAAAATAAAAAATTAAATGTTGCCGGTATCAACCCATGACTAGTGAAAATAAATACCAAGGAGTTGAAGCTATTTGTTAAGTTAATAAGGGAAACCTGGTTTTGCTTGCCTTATTTATTAATTTCTCGAAGCCTTTGAAGCTTTTGAAAAACATAATAGTACTCAACATGTACTATATCGTATATCGAAATAGTCGCATATTTGCTTGAATGCGAGTACTCGCATCCACTTGCGCATGTTAAGGTTTCCCGTTTAACAAAAATGTCAAGTCAAAGGAAAAATTAATAAACAATATCTTGTCTCTTTTAATTTGAAGATCAAAGTCAAATTCAAACCACGAACGACAAACGTCATCATCTCGTGCTATCTATCTACTGTTGCTGTCTCTAACAAGTTGAGCTGACAATAAATTCAACACAAGACAAAGGTGTGTAGAGAAGACCTTCAACTCTCGTTTATTTTTCATAGAAACTACTTAGTCTTCTTTATATTTTTGTAAATCTGAATGTAATCAAAGCGTATGATGATGTTAAGTCACTCATATATGAAGATACAGCCGATTAACAGGTAGCAGCAGTTGACTCAAATATGTATGATGATGATGCATTGAAATGTGATACCTTTTGGTGTTCATACTTGTAACTATTTATGGCCAGTGGAACGAGGGACAGTATATCTTATTCCAAATGCATATAAAGTGATTTGCTTTTATATGATTTGCTTTACTATTAACGTGAATTAATAGCGGTGAACCATTAAATCTGTGCGTCTGGTTTCAGAGTGTAGTTTTTTATAATTTGCTTCCTCATATTTAAAGGTTGTTATCTTTGCTGTTGTAGTCCTTATTGTCTGTAACATTTCTAACATAAATCGACTTTTATAATCATTTTCCCTATTCAAAACTGACATGTCTTGAAAGTTTAGAAAATGATTTAAGTTCGCACAGTGTGATGATAATGCAGGTTTTTGTGTTGAGACGTGCCTATATTTTCGATCTGATTTATGTCCTGCAACTCTAGTCTTAAGTTTATTTTTAGTTGTACCTACACTATTTAGTAGTTTTACTTTCACTACCATTTCCTGCACAAGGTATTTTATATTCTATATAAGATATGCCAAATATATCTATTCTATCTTTGGTTTTACTAAACAATCCACCTGTTGCAAGTGTTGTTTTCTGGGTCATTTAGTATTATATATTTTTGATTTTTCGAAACGCTAAAAGAAAATACTGGCACATAAGATAATGATTTAAACGTTTTCGGTTCCATCGTTGGGTGTTGCCCATTATTTTCAAATTGCCTTATTAGTCTAATGATTAACTATATTGGAAGATTGTTGTCGATTAATATAGTTTCAATCTTCTCCTTTTTCTTTTTGTGAAAATTCCCGTCACTTATCTGCTGAATATAATACGAAAATACCTCATACTAATAATATATGATATGAAAGGCCGGATAAATCGTCACTTTTCGACTAATTTTATAGTTACCAAAAAGTTTGTTTTGATATTTACAATATTTGATTTTTGTTTCTTTTTTGTCGAATCTCATTCACATTTACAAGAGAATTATAAGTAAATAAATACTTTACCATTACATTCCATTAAGAGACAGAAGAATCAGAATTATGACTGGTAAAATGAGAAACACAAAACGCATTACACTACATTTCACAATATTACAATACTACAACTAATTTAACACCTACCACTATTACCACTCACCAACATCAGCCACAAATTACGATTCTCAACCATGCAGCAACCAACAGCAAAAATGCATCCATGTACTCATTCCAGACCAATTGAACCGAACAATTTGAACCGCTTTGCAAGAAACGAAAACCCCAGAAAAAAACAACGACACCAGCGAACATGAAAGCAAAAATATATTCCAAAACTTAGAAAACTGAATGTAGAGAGTGATGAGGAGAAAATCGCAGCAACAGCAAAACATTTGTAGGTGTAATGACCCGCGTTTTTGGAGTGTAAAGTATATAACGAGAACAAGCAGGAGGCGGGGGAGCAGTGCAGTATGCAACTAAACACTGAAATATACGTGTAGAGAAGATGCAGTCAGGGATGGGTGTATTCTGTAATTTAGAAACAAAAGATGCACGTATTTATGTGAATAAGAAACAAAATATGCACGCAAATTTATTGCTCGGTACCATAGCAAACTCTGAAGACTTTTTCCAAACGATACGGTATTATAGATGCAGGTTAGATTATTAGGCACTTTGTTTCAAATTTTTTTAATGATCTTTGATGTTGTGCAATTAGCCGGTGGTGAAATTGTAGTGTGCGCAGCTATTGTACGTGAGATCGTGGGTTTGATTCCTGCTCTGACCACCTTCTAATTGTTTCGGCGATGGTCATCTACCTTAGTGATGGATACACAATGGGGCACTCTAACACATAAAAGCATCTCAAAAATTGTACAACTGAGGGTCCCAATCAGTGAGCGTCAACTTTAAAACGCACAGATCAGTGATTGTGAGAAACGGAGATCTTCTTCAAGGGATGTAATGGCAAGAGCTTTTTTTTTTTGATTGCCGTCATAATTATGTTTCATAATTCAGTTTGGTAACCTCAAATTACCTACTCCAATTTTTGGCCAAATATGTCCTAATCCAGTCCTAAGAATCGTAAGTTCTTACCAATTTGTTCAGTGACTTTGCATTATCGGAACCTTACCAAGTCCAGTGAAACTGTATGTTTTAATATGAGGTGTACTTTTTAATTACACTGAAAAAGATCATTCACAGGGAAGAAACATTTTCGACAGCATTTTAAATTACTGCAGTGGCAAGTTTCGCGGATCTTAAGATTTTGTCAAACGAAGCACTTCATATAAGATTTTTGCTCAAACAATAACATAATTTTAGTTGCTGCTATGAATACATTGATTCTCCAATTCAAGAAAACAAAGTTAAATAATAAAATTTTTAACTTCTTGAGATTCAGACCATTACAATTGGGATGAGTACCCTCACTAAAACAGTTTGACATTCCTGAAATCAGATTTTCAATACGAACGGGTAGAGAAATTTCAAGATTTCAAGTCCTCTTTTCATGTGACGGTATTTCTAAATTGTCGTACTGAAAAAAAACGTAACATTATATACCCACTGATATGGAGGAAGTTGCTGCTAAAAAGTGTGCTGCCACCAAGATGGCGGTCATTAGCGGTAGTGACTTTCAATGCTAATTACTCAAAATCAATGGCGCCTGTGAAAATGCTGGGTTAATAATATGATAAAAGATTTGTTCTTCTTTTCCACTTATGACTCATGTCATACAAAATCCATCGAACGAAATAGGAAAACTGTTCAAAAAAAATCTTGAATATCCGAATAGATGAGGAACTGCAGGATTCGTTGCGTTTTACACAGTTGATTTAGGGTATATTGTGTAGAAATTCAGTTCAAAAATTCGACAGGTAGAACAATGTTTAACTGCGCTTAAAAGAGCGCGGTCGAAAATCCCGGTGTTAACCCCTCTATTTGTGATTTTACCAACCCATAGGCTTCTCAAATTACCGTTCGGAATCGGCGTAAAACTGTAGGTCCCAATCAGTGAGTGAAAACTGGAAAGGGCACAGCTCAGTGATTGTGAGAAGTTCTCCCCGGTCCCTTCATGGGATGTAATGGGAAACCATTTATTATTATTTTTATAGGTATCAAACCTGTAATGTTTTTTATAATACAATCAGAATTGACCGGTTATCAAAATTGTATCCGTCTTCTAAGTTTTCAACTTTCCATCTCTGACTGCACATGTGCTTGAAAGATCTATTCGGCTGTGAACATTTTGTTGTGGATTCGCGTACACGAAATACAAGTTTGCCGGCACAGCAACTTTGTAAGTGGCCCAAGCCCCAGATGATAACACACTCCCGACCAGTACACGAGTTAGCTAAATACGATTACATACTATTCAGACATATGTAAGACGATTGGCCCAAGTTAAAGAAAACTTTTACATAAAGTGTTTAGCCTCATCAATGTTGTCGTTAAATTCTCATTAACAAAAAGTGCTTGGCTAATACTCCACTAGTGCCTTAAGGTTGGTTCTGCTGTTTCTGCCGAAATAATGACGGGAAATGCATTAAATATGCCCAAGTTTAAACAAAAACAGAAAAAGAATATCTAAATTGCAGCACGAATTTCGGAAAATCATAACGAACTTCTATTTCTACCCCACAGCATGTCGAGATGATGCAACGGATACGAAGGATATGCGAGAAGGAGAAAAATACAACTGCACTAGAAACTAAACATTCGCATTTTAGGGCAACTCTAAAAAGAATGACGGAATCATTTACAAACGATGATACTCTCTAGATAGCTGCCTCTATCGTTTTTGCTCAAGTGGTTTTAGATGCCTGCAGTTAAAATGTGTACCATAACGCCTCGCTTTAAAATATCGCTAAAAGCACAATCTACCCAATGGATGGATGGCTGAATCCCCAATAATTCTCGAACCAAGCACGATAGTGTGATGTATAAGTAAACTTTAAATTATGAACTCTATAAAATTAATCCATTGGAAATGTTTTGTGGGAATGTTTTACGTATTCCTTGTTGTGGTTGCTAAGCATATCTAGAATGCATTATCATCACCGTAATCACCAGCTTCAGCACCAGCACTGCGAATAACAATCGTTGCTACCATAAATAACCTCATCCTCAGGTCGCTACCATCGCCGCCACCACCTGTGGCATGAAGTTGTAATGATTTCATGTTGTTCTCTTGCCAGCCACAACTAATTTTGAAAAGTAGTTGATGGTGGTCATTAGACTATTATATTTATAAATATTTGAATGCACTGATTTTAAATAACAATTGGGGGATGCTGGGGAGGGATACATTTTACGAAGTATATATTAGTTATGAAAGCCACTTATGAGTAATTTCTACACTTTTAAATGCCTTTCCATAAATTTCACTAGAATTCTCTTTGTTATGCTACAATACTTTCTGTTTTTATTCTTTTAAACACATTTTTTTTTTACAAATTGCCTATGCAATATTTTAAAATTTGTAAACTGACAGACTGCAATCTAACGACTCGTATGTGAATATATAAGGGAACTTTTCTATAAAATTGACAGACACCTATTCAATGGAATTTGCAAAAAAATTGCTCGCAACCGAATTATGTGCTTGCCAGCTGAATTGAAAAAAGTTGACCGAAGCTGCAACATAGTTGACAAATAATTTATCAAAATCCTTGGTTTAACACCTTTCAATTTCAGTTTAAGAATTCTGTATATTTTTAGTCGTAGTAATTAATTTTGTTCAAATCTCATTATAGTAGTTTCTTTATTCGGTATTGAACAAATGAACGAATGAAATCAATTTTAATCGGTAGTGCAATATGTAGGGCACGAGACTCTTACAAGCAATATCTACGGTTCTATTCCCGTTCTGGAATAATATTTATGAACACTCTTTATTAAAAATTCTTCATCAATTCTGTGAAGTTTTTCGTAAATTTCGTAGATATTATAAAAACTTTTCACAAAAACTTTAAGAATTTACAAAAGGTATCCATTACAATGTTTCTTAAAATAATCTCCAATAACTGAATGGAAATATTTTTAATTTTCAGTATCACCTGTTTGGATTCCAGTATTATATTTGGAACAACTGTATAGTAACCCATTGTCACTGCCTTTGGAGATTTCGATACGTAAATTTTAATAACATCATTCAGAAAACTCTCTTACCAAGGATCACAAAGATGCATTCTACTTATAATTCTACGGCAGATCTCGTAAACATATTTAATGAATACAGTTTCATAGAATTAGTACAAAAGTTATTTATATGTTATGGACAAATTTCATAGCGTCTATGTATATGATTCGAAGATTCAACGAAAAAAAAAATCGATGAACGATTTCATAGTTCAAAATTTTCAACGATTATTTTTTTGTAATGGATTGTCGGTCGGTGAGCACTTTTTGGGTGATATTCCAAATAATTTTCCATATTCCCGCAACGCAGAAGCTTAACCTGACTTCCGTTGGAAATGTCACACGCTAATTCCGATAAGTGTACCATGACAATGCACGGTTCTACAGGGATAGTTGAAAATTTAAAGATAAAATTGATTATGGAATCAATTTTAAGATCCATAGAATTGATCCCATAATTAACTTTATCATTCTCTGTCATTTCCGAACTACCAACTCATGACAGATTTTATCAAGCTGCAATTTTTGCGATTATCCAAGTAGCCTATAGGCAGGCTGAACTCAACGTCGTCCTAGAATTGCCACCTACCTCTTGACATGTTGACTAAGCATTACAATATCCATCTACCAGGAGCGCAAGGTTACAGAAATATTTCAAGCAGCTAGAGAGCGGAGGGCCTCCCCAGAATAGAACCATATTATACAGGGACTAAAATTGTTACTACGCTTCTAGCGAATGCTAAAAAGTAATTGTGGGGAACTAGTTTGGAACTAGTATTTCTGTACCATAGAGCTTAGTCACTACATACCATGAAGGAATACGGGAGAGGTTCTCATAACTAGTGAGCTGTGCGCTTCCTACTTTGTAGACTCACTAAAAATATATTGAGCACTGAAAATAAAAACCTCATCACACATGTGAAGTTGTTCGTCACCTCCATGAATATTCGAATCATCGAAACTGGCCTAACGAACAATTATATTGCTGCACCGGAAATAAGTTCATAAAAACGCTTACACTTTGCGGCTAATTTGTTTCATTCCTGCGATGAAAATGTTTCATTACTGATATTAATACATATAGCTGCTAGTACGTACCAAAATAGGTTTCGAAGCTGAAACAGTCACTTTCACTGTTTACCTTTAAATCTGATGAACAATCAATATTTGTATAACCTCACCCATAGGGACGGGGGTATATATCATTTAATACGTAAAAAAATTTAACACATGGAAGGAGCCATATTAGACCCTTAGTATCTTTGGACGAAATTCGTATTAGGACTTTTTAAGACGTTTGAGCCATGTCTGTCTGTCTGTCTGTCTGGTTGGCTGGCTGGTCAACACAATAACTGCCGTAAATCTTTACAGATCACAATGAAATTTTGTCAGTGACTATTATTTGCCAATACTGAATTTGGGATTGATAATGGGCGTTTTGACAACGCTGGTACCTCCCATACAAATCGACACATTTACCACAAAATCATATTTCTTTCAAACCTTTCTTCTGGCAGATGTGATTAGCTTCAACTCTCACACCGGTTAATAATCTGCAAATGCCTACTTAACTGAAGGAAATGGGCGATGTTGGCACGCCCATTCTGGTACCTTCCATACAAACCAGGATGTTCGTCCGGGTTGTCAATCCGATAAATCGCGTGAAACACTTCCGACCTTAATGAAATTAGCTTCACGTTATCAAACGCCAATCACCGATCAAAACAAGGGCGATTTTGCCATGCCCATTGTGGTAGCTCTTATACAAAAGTTGTTTGGCCGTCTGGGTGTTCGGCACGAGAAGTCCCGCAAAATCGAACCAATCTTTATGAAAGTTTTTACTAGTCCATATTTAGTGAAATAAAGCTCTCCTATAGAAAATGAGCTGTTTTGCCACAACCATTCTGGTACCTCCCATATAAAGGTTGGGCGGATGGCTGGTTGATCGAAAAGATATTTCTCATAAACTACAACCGATCTTTATAAAATTCGGTAGTAGGCATAATTTTACTAAAAGCTACTGTGTAATTAGTAAGTGACTATTGGGCTACGCCCAGTTTCGTACCTCAATACAAATGTTTGCCGACTCGACATTTCCAACATATCATAACCTATCTTTAAAAAATTTTGTACTGATCAAAATTTTGGCAACCACTTCCCATACCTATTTTTGTACCTCGCATATAAATATAATAATAATTTGGGTATTCAATAATATTTAGTGCAAAGTTATTGAACATGGTCACCTTTGAGTATGGGTGTTTTTAACAGAACTCCCACGCAATGGATGACTTAGGGTGAGGGTATGATTAAGTCGGTTCACCCGACTGAAACTTTTGTGCTGGTTTGTTCTTATTTTGATAAGTAACTTACAAAGGGTTTCCACAAGCTAATAGGCAACATAAAACCCCATTTCCACCACAGCCTTTATACAAACACTTTCGGCAACATTTAAATCATATTCCTGTCGTTCAAAGTGTGACTCTGTATTGAAGACATCTATTGAACATATCTACGCGTTTATATCTACGCACTTTAATACAAGAAACTTTTCGGTTGAATGAAAGCAATTTCAAAGATAATCCACTTGAACAAAACTTCGCCGGCAAACTGAAACTTCATAGAAAAACTAACTCCAGCATGAGGAAAATAACTGATATTTGTTGTTTTAGCGAAATGAATGCGGAATCCTTTTCGTGTTAATTGAACTGAATAGAATATCTTTACCAAGATGATAAATAGAAAAAGGAGTATGAATAACTAAATGAATGAGTGAATAATTGGAACCACATTGAATTCGCTAGAAGATGTGGGGATGGCTTCCTTCGTTGAAATTACACACATATGTATATATACTGATAATTTAACCTTTACCTGAATGGAAATATTTTACCTTTAGTGTTTTCAATAGGTTGCATAATAACGTAATAGACACACCTAGTGGTGTTTGCAACTAAAGAACTCTGGGTACTCTGAGTATCTAGTACCTCCTGCCTCATTTCTTTTAATATGTAGCAAAGATGATGTAACAGCAACAAGATCATTGAAAGAGAAACTACAAGTTTAAAATAAACTCTTCAAATTTACGTAGTGCATCATCGTTAGAACAAATGAATTGGGTGTGGGGATTCGATTCTGTCAATCGGATACTGGGAAATATTCTTATCCAACAACTTTATATTGAGCGTAAATTGATGATGTTTGTGAGGGGAGGAAGATGATATGGTCTGGTATTGATCCACTATTAAGTTTTAAACAATCTACTGAACTTTGAAAGTGTTTTAAAAACAGATTATTTCAAAGGCATCAAAGTGAATTGACCCTAGGGAACTTAAGAGCACTGTAAGTTACAATGACGGAAGTTGGCATAAAAATATTAAAAACATAAATATTTGTTATATTGCTGCTTTTTTCAATCTTAATCGTGAATGCAAACTTAAGTTATCCCACAACATTTATTAGATCCTTTCTTTTACTACATCTCCATTTATTCTCGTATAAAACTTGCTCCTACATTTTAGCCACAAGCCAATTTTGAAGTAAAAATGTATTCTATAAGATCTGCCATAGAAGTTACCTTTTCGTTGAATTTTAGAATTGAATCTAAGGCACTATTAGAAAATTATTCAGATTTAATCCAACAAATTTAAGGCTATAAACAAACGTTGATTGAAACGTGGTTGCAAAAGGACTCCAAACTATCTCCATAACTATACTTTACTGGAGGCATGAATTTGCAAAAATTCTTAAATCATTTATAAGAGGTTTTTAGCACCTTTGCCAATATCTCAAGACATCCATAACTCAAGAGGAATTCGCATTCTATTTCAGGAGTTCAATTATTTTTAAGGTTCTGTCCAGCTGATGAGATATCATATGATCTAATGTCAAGTAATTTTTTAAATATCAGTTATCTACAACAACAAAAAAAAATTGGTTTCCCATAACATCCCATGAAGGGATTGAGGAGAGCTTCTCACAACCAGTGAGATATGCGCTTTCTAGTTGTACACTCAATGATTGAGTCCTACAGTTTTACACCGGTTCCGAGCGGTATTTTTGAGAAGCTTTTTCATGGCTAAGTACTCGATAGTATCGCCATCACTATGCCGACAGAAATTTTAAGGTGGTCAGAGCAGGGTTCGAACCCAGGATCTCATGTACAAGAGCCGCTCACACTATCCATTGCACCACCACAACTAATTTTTGTAACTCCGCAATGGAAAGTCCACAAGGTTTTAATATTATTACGAGTACTCCACTGTCTTCCTACATCCAATCATTTTCTAATTTTAAATGTTACCGGCGGAAACTGAATAAAATGCAGAACCGCGTCCATAAACATTTTATAAAGTGGTTAAACATGCTAGTTAATAATTTAGACCGAGTCACATTGTATGATGAAAAATTAGACAAATCTCCGTACCGATATCTTAAAAATGCAATTTTTTGCAGTTTATTCCTGATAAAAAGTATGTTTTAAGCCATACTTTGACATAATTTATATACTGTTAGATGCGCCTTTCATTTGATACCAATAGTCTAAATATTGTATATTAAAAAATTATTGAAAAAACTAAAAAAATACCCTTTTTAAAAATGGTTCAGCTCACGGGATCTTAATGCTAGACACGAAATATTTTGGTAATCATCACAAAACAAAACAAGGAAGAATACGCGGGGTGGATAAAAGTAACTTTTTTTGTGAGTCGCTCTAATGTACATATAGCCCAGACACTTCGGTTGAAAAGGACGAAGTCTCTGTACAATAGTAACATTTGATAAATGAGAAACTGTGTCATCACATGTCGGTCTTTGAAATCATTATGAGGTAAAGTGGCGATAAATCACGACGATTCCAGCCAAATCATGGGAATAATGAGCGTTATGACTATGTACATTTGCAGTTCTTCACTTATTTGTGTGACCGACATAACAAACAACATTACATTAAGCAATATTACATTATTGCAGTCCTATTTTGCGAGAGTGTGACGGAAAAAATTATACATTAAGTACGAAATATCACTCCCACCTAGCAACTATTCACGCGCAGCAGACCACGAAAATTGATAGGAATTAAACATGGTAGCAGCATCTAAAAAAATTTAAATAATATCCAGTAAAGAGGTGTTAGAATTACGATCTACATTTAGTTTATTCATTCAAATATCAAGGATTTTAATATATTTAATATCTAAAATAGTCATATATATTTTTTTTTGTATTTTCGCCCAAACGATGGATGTGACTGCGGAAAACAAAAGAATCCAAAGTACAGTGATGCGATTTTGATGCGTATTTTGCGGTGTAGTTTTAATAGCATCCTCTGTAGGATGTGCCATTATTATCTCCATTAAGATGACCAATATATCGTACCATCCTGCTCCTTATCTAAGACAACTGTTTCACTATTTCGTACGAATAGTATCACTCAGTTATAGCAGTAGATAATTTCCCATATAGGCAGACAGACACAGAAATTTACTATCTTCATTAAAATAAGGATGAGATCTTGGTCTTGTTAGGAAGACTATTCTAATTTACATTAAAGATTTATTGCCGCCATAACTTTAAGCTAAGTAGAATTTTGGACAACATTTCCAGCAGAAACATTGCTTACCAATCAGCTCAACTATTTGAGCAGATGTAGTAGAATTTTAAACTGTATTGTCATTAAACGGATTTACTTAAAGATAACCACATTTTAGTAAAATTACCAGTGTTGTTGAAAATGATATTTGTTGTAGTGCGAATGTGCTTTCTTAATAACCCAAAATCATCATTCGACGATTTATGAAAAAGTTTCATATTAATTACACCGATTTGTTTTAGCTGGGCTTTTCGGTCCACGTCTTTCCAAGGGTATGAACACTTGAATATATTCCATTAATTCAGTCAAGGTTAACATGCACTAGGGTTTATTCTAAAGTCAAACATCTAGCAATATGTTCGCACAATAACCTTGATATGATCTGCTCTGCAATTACTATTTGTGTGCTTCCGTAGCTTAAGTATGGTTTAAGCGTGGAGGGTATCATCTGTTACAAAAGCCGTTTGAAACAGCCTGTTATAAGCTGTTCCAGAATTTGACATCCCTGGTTTAAAGGCCAAACCTTTACTTAAAAATGTTAGGATATTACTGGTATTGGAATGTGGATCATTATCACAGTTTAGCTTATCCCTAATCCATCCATGAATATCTTTATTGGGTTATTTACACAATCCGGCTCACACACTAAACCCCCGAGAACATAATTGTTATGATTTCTGTGTGAATTACCCGCCATAATCCTTTCTAACTCCATCAGGTTGATTTTCTCTTTCCATTATGTCAAAATGTATACTGAAATTATGTACGCACGCCCGCAAGAAACGATGGTGATAGTGTTGTGGTTATTGTTATGGTCCTGGTGATGATGATGATAATGGTGGGTCGTGTCCGTTGTTGCTTGAGATTGAAGCAGGATATAAATGTGAAAAGAAAATGTATTAGAAAGATGCTAAGGTGTAGAAATCTACTTTGTAGCACTAAAATATGTTACAATCTAGCAGTGAACATTGTAGTTTTAATGGAACCTATTTAGTTTTCTAGTTATGATATTGCAATGTAAATAATTTTTACATTTTTTTATCATATTTTCCATATTTTTAAGTAAGACAAAATGGTGTTATTACTAAATATTTAAAATTAAACATATTTATATTGGTAATAAGTGAGTTTAAACAAGTCTCATTTTTCAATTATGTCTCCATAACTATAGTCTAGATTGTAGAAAACCAGACTTGAATTAAGGATTAAGGAATTCCTGAAAATGGGCAGCAGCAAACTGGCTTCAAATTTTGTTAAGGCGTTACAGTGCTAAAGTCTATTGTGCGTTCCCTTCAGTATCTGTGAGGAGATATGAATAAGAAGGGCAACAGGAATCTCTTCTTAGCTGTTGCTCGCGGTACAACAAGAGAATATATGTATATATAGATAGATAAACAGACTGATATTGGTTTCAGGCGCTCCACCTAGAAAACAAAAGTACCGAATATGGTTTATAATACTGGGATGTAATAAAGTTGTTAAAAAAAGTTGTTTAATTTTTTTTCGTTCCAAAAGTTATTCTATAAGATTTGTCGTAGAAGTTATCTTTTTGCAAAATATTAGACACGTAACTAAAGCCTTTGACATCACCACTTGAAAAGTATTGAGATTTAATCCAACAAATTTAAAGCCATAAAAAAAAGTTGAGTGAAACGTGTTCTCAAAAGGACTCCAAACGATCTCCATAACTATAATTTGCAAGAATTCTGATATTTACCAATATCTCAACACATTCTTTACTCAGAACGCATTCGCTTTATATATTAAAGGAGTTCACTTATTTTTTATGAAACCTGCCCAGCTGATGATATACCAAATTATCTAATGTCAAATATTTTCTAAATATTAGTTATATATCGTTAACCACAACCAACTTAGGTAAATGGGCAATGGAATGTCCACAATGTTTTAATATTATTACAACTACTCTACTCTCTTACTACATCCAAACATTTTTAAATGTTAAATGTCACAAGCGGCAGTTGAATAAAATGCAAAACCACTGAACCACATTCATAAGCTATTTGTCTGTACTAAACATGCTACTTGATAGTAACACGTATGTTCATATGTCCCAGACACTTCACATGAAAATGAAATGAACTAACTCTCTTTCCAATAGTAACACCTGATAAATCAGAATCTGTGTCATCATATGTCAGTGTTTAATATCATTATAAGGCAATTTTGTTACACAGTCGTTGGTTTTTTTGAAATACTATGTTTTTTCATGGTGACGATTCCAGCTATAGAGCCTGATGGGAGTAATGAGGCTGCTGACTATGTACATTTGCAGTTCTTCACGTAGTTTTCTTATGGTCAACACAACAAACAACATCACGTTAAGCCAAAATACATTAATCCAGTACTATTTTTCAAGAGTATGAGGAAATAAATGATACATTAAGTACTAACTATCACTGCCACGTATCAAACTTATATATGCAACGGACCACGAAATTGTGATGGGAATTGAAAATGACAGATACACTTAAAAAAAAGTACAAAAAATACGGAGTGAGCATTTGTTCTTTCTTCTGAATCTTACGATTTACATTTAGTTAATTCAAATGTCGAGTCGTGTATCATTCTTTATTCAGGAATCAAGATTTTCCGTTAAACGTATTTTTCCCCCCAAACGTTGATTCCAACATTGAATTCTAACATTGGCTTGTTTTTGATATGAAGTTCCCGGTCTAGTTTCAGTGGTAACCTCGGCAGGAAGTCGAATTACAATTTCCTTATCTTGACAACATTTCGTACTGTGTCATTCAAATCACTCATTTAAAGCATCTGATAAACTCCGATATAGGCAGATTGATACAAACAATCTCCATTAAGTTATTTATCAGAGCATAGGCCATGACTCGGACAAAATTTTCACCCAATTCCATTTAAAATTTATTGCCATCATAATATTAAGCTCGATAGAATTTTTTACGCGATAAGCCCAATACTGCTTCAACGGTTAGGATTACATAGGGGTGAGTTTTTAAAATACTGAGAATATTTCTAAACCCTAGGTTTCAAAGTATCACATAATCACCGGCGTGTTATATCCTGAAAAAGGCAGAGCATAGTCACCTTACAGTTTTGAAAATCTACACACCTATCTACTAACTTCGCAATCCGAAAATGGAAACTTTGGCCGTTGCGAATAAGCACAACTATTAGATGTAGTAGTGGCACAGCCATGGATTATAAATGATATTGTCATTTAACGAATGTACTTCAAGCTTTACCACTATTCAATACAATTTCAACCACTTTGGAGAGCAATTGAAGTACTGAGTACTTTTCTCATTAAAAATATCAATTTAGTTGCTTTTTTGGGAGCTGGAAATCGGTGGTGCAGTGGTAGTGTGCGCGGCTATTGTGCATGAGAACGTGGGTTCGATCCCTGCTCTGACCACCTTAAATTTGTTTCGACGGCGGTCTCCACGCTTAGTGACGGCGACACTATCGAGTAATTAGCCATAAAAAATCTTCTCTGAATATCGTTCGGAACCGGTGTAAAACTGTAAGTCCCAATCAGTGAGTGTATAACTAGAACGCGCACAGCTCACGTGTTTGTGGGAAGCTCTCCCTTATCCCGTCATGGGATGTAATGGGAAACCATATTATATTTTTTAATTCAAATTACTCAATTTGATCCCGCCCTCGTATTTATAAGAATAGATGTGTTTGAATATTTCCCACTAATTCAATTTAGGTTAACATTAAGTTAAAAATATAGCAAGATGTTAGCACCACAACCTTGGCATGATCTGATGTAAAAATGATATTTGTATATCCCAGTTATAACAATCCTTCACGTTATTTTAATCCTTATTCGCATGGATTATCTCGTTCCTTATTTCATTTCATTCAATTGCATTTAAATTCCTTACAGACTACGATTTAGCAACAAATTGTACAATAAAGTATTTTATATAAAATTCAAACCAATAATGTCAATATCGATGTATATACTTATACAATGTATTGTTATAAAAATTCAATCTGGAATTAGAAGCAAACGTTTTTTGAAGCAATATTTGGATATGCAAAACTTTATTTGTGGGCTTGATTTCTTCTGTTGATTAACATTAATAGCATTAAGATAGATTAAAGCTTGTGCCAATGTGCTATTAAGCCCATAATTAGTATGGTGGCAAGGCACATTAAAACTTTCATTATATCTAAGACTTCTAGGAGGAACATTATTGAGCACAGCTTTGTCACTCTTCCTAGTGCAACTGACTACAGGGTGACCACATACTTATATGAGCATTCCCTGCCCAGCAACCCCTTCCTTGTGATAACATCCCTTCTTTACCTATTCTGTCATTGCATATTCCCCCATTTCTTATTTTGTGTTGCTTCCTCGTAACCGTCGTTGTAGTTGATTACAGCATTGCCATGTATAGAACTTTTGTTTTCTACCGCATTAATCCACTCCGTTTTCAAATTGTGTAATTCATGTTTGAGTTTCTAAGTCTACCAAAGTGTGGATTGTGCGTGGAGACGTTTGCTTACATATGTTAGCGATAATTTATTACCGATAATGTAGTGAAGTATCATTACTCCAATTTAGCTTATCCTTATTACTGTGGACCACAACTAAAAGTGACAAGGTTCTGACAACGGATTCTGGTCGAGGCGTAAAAAACAAAATAGATATTATATCTAGATCTTTTATATCTACAGATTTTATATCTACGTCTTTCTTTTGTTCATTAACTTGTAGTGAAATTTTACGTAGAATATTTTCTCCATACACACCATCCCCCTAAAATTAATTTTTTGAGACATTTTAGCACCAAATCGGAATAAGTACGAAATCAACCCTTAAAAGAAAATTTTAGTTTTGAATTATTTCTGGCATATAGGTTGTGCTTTAGTGTATTCGGGGACTTGTGTACTTATAAAATTTTACGAGAAATATTTTTGTTGTACATGTTAACTCGTTACGTCTCTGCTTTAGGGGTGTTTTTACCCTTTCCGCAAAAGGGACATAAAAGACCCATATCTTGACGAGCTAGAGGGTTAAAATGTTCCACAAAAATATTTTCCGTAAAATTTTACACAAAAGACATCCTATACCTAAAATGTAAGGATCACATGGTTACCTATGTTGATTCATCATAAAAATGTACAAGAGTGGGAAAACCCCTTTAATTACCACAAATATACAAACTTTCAGAACGCCGATATACGTCAACCTTTTGTTAGCCCCTCTACCAGAATCCGTTGTCAGAACCTTGTCATTTTCGAAAAATTTGCATTTTGTTCTACAGTGTAAGCAATATGTTTGTTGGGTTATTGACACAATCCCACTCCCTCTCTAACACATCTGATGTTAGTGGCGGGCCATTATTGTTATGATTTCAATGTGAATTGCCCTTAATAAATCTTTTTAACTCCACCATTATAGCAAAATTTACACACATAAAATATAGTCAGTCATAGTTCCTGGTGATAATGATGATGATGACCGTTGACGATTGAGAATGATGCCCTGGGGTTCTAAAAGGAAAATTACAAATTTAAAATGTGAATAGAAAAGGTTTTAACCGTGGGGTAGAAATCTATTTTTTACCACTAAAATTTATAACAATTTCGCAGTGAACATTGTAGTTTTATTTAAACCGAATTAGTTTTCTGGGTTATGATATTACAATGTCTATATTTTTCAAAATTGTATATACAAATTTGTATTTTATATCTTTTCAGGTAAGACAAAGTGATGTTTTTACTGACATTTATTAGTAAAAATTTTAAGTTAAACATATTTATACAAATCTATCCTAAGCTAGAATTGTTTCTATAATCTGGCGAAGTGAGTTTATATAAACTTAATTAACAGACGATTTTTAGCGCATTTTGTATAAATAACATTTATTCTCACAAACTAGGGATTCAATCACATTAGATGGGAGAGCCTCTGAATTACTTCCTGAAAATGGCGAGCAGTAGCATTGAGGCTGAAATACCTTCTGAACTGTACAGGGTTTTTCAACAGAGACGTTACAAAAGTAAATCGATAGGGACAGCAAACGACGCCATATTTTTTCCCGCTCTTTTGACATTTCTCTTCAGTAAGGTTTGCCATTTCATCATGGAAAGATATACGAGCCAACAACGAGTCGAAATTATTAAAATTTACTACCGAAATTTTTAGTCCGTGGCCTCAACTTTAAGAGCTAAATCATCTTTAGCGATGAGGCTCATTTCTGGCTGAATGGCTTCATCAATAAGCAAAATATCCGTTATTGGTCAGACAGCAATACACACGTAATCCATGAGTCATCATCGCTTGAAAACCGTCGAAAATTGGGTTCAGCGTCTGGACTTCTGCAAGCGTGCCCGTGGTGGCCATGCAAAAGAAATCGAGTTCCACACATAATGGCATCGAACGTACTTTCACAGGAATAAAGAATTTCATGGGTATCTAAAACCGGTTTTGTTTTATTTAAAAAAAACTTTTGTAGCGCTCTTATTGAAAAAACCCGTTAGAACATATCCATATAAGCACTAACTGACTTTAGATTATGTTAAGGCTTTAACCAATATACAGTGTCAAAATTTATTGTGCATTTCCTCCAATACCTGAAAGCAGATATGAGGAAGATGGGAAGCAGGAAATATGGCCTATCTTGAGCTGTTGTCCACGGTACAAAACAGAATAGGATGGTCAAAATTGTATTACATCAACACAACTTTATCGATCAAAACGAACAGTTTGGTTTACTAAAGTTACAATCAAAGCTACTAACGACGACAAAGGGTAGTAGGGGAAACTAGATTTTCCTATGGTCAATATTTTACAACTGAAATATTTAATAATAGTATTAATTTATTTTGTTGTTGCGATTTATTTGAGGTCGAAGGGGAATTTAGACTTCTTCTTATATTTACGTTCGTGTCGATTTAAATCCTTGCTTTCCCAATAACATGGTCTTTAAAAACTTCTCAATTTATAAAAAGTTCGAAATAGTGTGATTCGGCACGTCCTTATTTAGTTAGGAAGAACTCATTACAATTAGTGAAAAATGCAATTTAATTTCAGTTTTTTTTTCCAAACAGCTGCGTGTTGCCTTCAAATTTTTTCTCTGCTTTTCGATGTTGACCGAAAGACAGTCATTCGAATTCCACTGAAATTGTGTTTCTCAATGTCAAAATATTTCGTTCGACTGACTTTATTTTTGATCTGAAATGAGAGCTCATTCGAAATAGAGAATTCGTTCGACATGTAATTCGCATCGTTCTCATTTCGTTTCGCCATCGTTCGACATGAAATGAGAATTTTTTGAAATTCAGATTAAATTTCTATCAACTGCAACACGATCAAAACCTTTCATTCGATATCGAGGAGCAGACACTTTGGCTGAAACTCACTAACTATCACTTGACTGATAAATCGAATCATTCACGTCTCACTCGTGAACTATTTACATTTACGCGGTATTCCTGGGGCTTAATAAAATATTACTCACAATCACGCGTGACTCGCTCAAATTTCATTAATATCCTTCGATTAAACAAGCAACGAACCCCATTGAAAATGGGTTATATCGGTCTCACCTTTTTGGTCGAAGCTTAGTTCAAATATTCTACATCGAGGATTTAAGTAAAAGTGCGGAAACACGAAATGAAAGGAGCACGTAATAACTGAACATAATAATTTACATATGGGACAAGTTTTCACGTAGCCCCAAAACAAATGCCTCGATTACGCTTGTCACTATCGGGTACATAAGTTACAACGAAGTTTGGCTGTTAAGTTTGCCATATGCCAAGCATGAACGCTACTGCCAATGAGAGGTATAGGTTCACGTTTTATAACCCCATATAAATTTTCCTACCAAGCTAGATAGGCCACAAATAAGTACTCTAAAATTACTATCGACTAAATTTATAAATATACTTCAAATTATTCAAAATCTCACAACTTTAAAACAATTATTCGAGTTCTTGTTATTACTACAATTCAACAACCTATTTCAGTGCTCTTTAGCCGGCAATGGCATTCACATCAATCTTTCCACAAATGTAAAATGCTTCCTTGTGGAAATTATAGGTTATAGGTATGTATAACCGAAAGATAAAGTACCTGGGAATATTTACATAAAATATACTAAAAGCTATACACACAAATACATACAGCTCATACTTAACCACACTCACAAGAGTAGCCTTTTATGGAATGTTAAATTAACAGTGCAATGAACGTTGTTCATAAAGCCATATGAGCATCCTCAGATGACTCTTTAACGAGTCATGAACTCTCGTTACAATTGGCATAATTTCGGTATGAATAGACAATGGGGCTGCGAAGAAGAAAAAAGAAACAACATCAAAACAATAGTATTTTGTTTAATTACAGTCTACTACAAGAACAATCAGAAGTTTGTATTATTTTTTTCTCTTTGGTGGTGATGATATGAAAGAAAGAGACACTTTTTCATTACATCTGAGCATTTAGAGAATACAATAAATAAATAAATGGTTTCCCGTTACATCCCATGTAGGGATTAGGGAGAGCTTTTCACAACCAGTGAGCTGTGCGCGTTCTAGTTTTACACTCACTGATTGGGACAGCTTTACACCGATTCCGAACTGTATTTTGAGAACCTTTTTCATGGCTTAATACTCGATAGTGTCGCCGTCACTAAGCGAGGTGACCGCCGTCGAAAGAAATTTAAGGTGGTCAGAGCAGGGATCGAACCCACGATCTCATGTACAAGAGCCGCGCACACCACCATTGCACCACCGACGGGTGGTATAGAATACGGGTAGAGAATACTATATATTATATATATCCCAATCCTAACGTGCTAGTATCTATGTACTATAACGGTACACCCATGGTTTTGTAGCGAATCACAGCGGAGTTTAGTAACACTGACTGAATGGCAAGCGATACAAAAGAAGAAGATGAATTTCGACTGAGCAAAACAATAGGTCAGCGAAGAATATTATTGAAAGAGCAAACGTATTAACGCCCATCATAATCAACGCGGCATGTGAGTTTGTCTTCCTATTCTTTGACTACAACAATATGGGGAATTTAAAGTCTATTATAGTAAATTGTAGTTTTAAGCTCGAAAAAATAATTTAATCAAAGGGAACACTCGAAAACTAAGAATACACTTCTGCCACGCAGTCCTGAAGCTCTAAACTGTGATGAACTCTGCCGAATCAATTGAAAGAAAATAATAGGAAACTAAGTTAAGTTGGACCTCATATCTGCTAGAGCGATACGATATTCCGATTCAAAAAGAGCAATTTGCGTTTCCTCTACATCTCTAGGAGGGATTGGAGAGAGCTTGACACAATCAGTAAGAACTTATATCCACTGATGGGGTAAAATTGGTTATATCTATATAACGTATCCATAGGTTATGGACCAAGTGCACATTATAACCCGGCTAATAGCAGTAAAGCGCGAAATCATGAAGGTTTATTCAAATTTCCTGTCAGACACAATTTTTTATCAGCTGGTGTGAAAAAGTACTCACAATGAAAAACGACAACAAATAATTTGTCCAGGAGACTAATTGTGCCGAATACGTTCCAGTAGAAAAGGCCAAAAAATCATACAGATCGTTGAAGTCAGAGCATATTTCCTATAGTGGGACAGATCTTGCGTAATTCGATCGCTGGAAAGTGAGATATTACAGACTACAATTTCTGCAAGGTATAAATGGGAAAAGATCAAGTATTCCCACTAGTGATTTTAATAATAAAGGCGATGATAATCTACCAGTGGACATAGCAAAATTTGAGAAGAGAGAAATGGAATGGAACTTTCTTCCATTTGAAAGAAATCATATTAGTATTGCATTTTTGGTTTACACCCTTAGTTTCGGAACAGGAAAAAAATTAATGGAAGAACGCAGAGTGGCAGCCAATCAAGTTCTTGGGAATTAATAAAGATTAGACAAAAATAAATTTGTGAACAAAAATTAAGTATTTGAAAAAAATCATCGAAATGCAATATTTTATTTCCATTGTTTGTTTTTGGTTCGGTTTAATTCAAATACAACTCTGATCGCGTAGTTTATTTGAGGAAAATCAAAAATTAGGGAAATCTAACAGGCGTCTCATATTTACACTATATTTACACACTCATATTTACACTATATCATCAACTCACTCACACTTCGTAAATGATAATTATGACAAACCCAACGAATTATATAAGAGTTTAACATGGCTTTAAGTAATTTGAATATTCTACATCGACTACAGAAGGACAGTAGTCATCTTATGTCGTAATAAACAAAAAAAGAAGAATCTTTTAAGTTTTAAGTGATGTATTGAGTTTCCGGTAATTTTTCTGGATTTGTTGACCAGTGAAATTTAATATTCGTCATTTGAATTTTTAGGGAATTATATTTTTTACTAATGTTATTGAGCATTTTACTTGGCTATAGCCTCTACTGCATTTTAATTTGAGAAAATTTTCCAAGTTTCACACGTTCCATTTTCAATTAATAATCCTTGAAACATTTTGAACCTGAATCTAAATAATTGAATTAAAATGTAATTTACATGTTTCTCCACAAGACCATAATCTATTTAAGGATACCTTTGCAAAATATATGTAATTATGTAATATGTAATTCACTCCGTATCCTTATGGTAGTTATGATAGACCCCAAATTAAAATACCAATTCCTACCCCACATCCCGTGGCAATTTGACTATTCTCACTAAAGATGCCTTATAAACTGATGGCAGTTTAGTGAAGTCTCAACATTGTGAGTCCACGAGGGTGATGCTACTCATCTGAGAATTCTTTTTACATCCTAGTTTTTTTGACAGCACTCACACGTCATCATCATCTGTGGGTGACAAACGAGAACAGGAATAAAGAGACAAAGCTAAAGATTAGCAACAACTCCTACTAGTACAGCTTTAAATTATTATAGTTTGCGCAATAATCTTTATCATCATCATTGGCAGCAGCTTAACCAGATTCAAAAACGGATAAAGATGGAGCACAGTGGTTTACTGTCACAGAAAGAAATGTAACAATGAGAACAAATACGTACAAATACGAGTACAATACGGTTAAAAATATTGTGCACTGCGAGAATTTTATATAAAACTCAAGCAACATATTGCAGGAACCGTGTACATGTTTGTAAGCATTGTTTTCCTTAATTGAAGAACAGCTGCTTTTTGTGTCTTTGGTGTCTGTCACGTTGTGGTTTTCAACAGTTTTCATCAACAAAGTCACATTTGAGCCACAAAAACATATGTTATAACCTACTAATTATTGTGTCTCGAGCATGTAATATTTAATTGCAAAAACAATGTGGTTGGACACAAGTAGTACATATTCTCTATTTGCAACAGTAAATATGAGAGTGAGAAAATTGAGACATACAGAAGGAAGAACTAAGCCCAAAAATTCTACCAAAATGTTAAAAACGGAACTAATGGACATGGTTCAGGGCCCCCCTTCTGTAAAGACAAGGACGGAAATCTCGTCGCAGATGTGCAGAGCATGTTGGGAATATGGAGAGAGCATTTCTCCGCGCTACTAGTACCTGAGATATCCAATGACGATGGGACAATCGATCACAATATGGACGACGACGTCGATTGCCCCCCTCCTAACCAAGACGAGGTCAGAACAGCTATTGCCCGGCTTAGGAACAACAAAGCCCCAGGAGCCGATGGATTACCAGCGGAGCTGTTTAAGGCTGGCGGCGATGAGCTGATAAGGTGCATGCATCAGTTCATTAGCAAAATTTGGTTAGATGAATGCATGCCCGGCGATTGGAGTCTCAGTGTACTATGTCCCATATTTAAAAAAGGTGACCCGAGTATCTGTGCCAACTACCGTGGAATAAGCCTTTTATCCATAGCATATAAGGTTCTATCAAGTATAATGTGCGCAAGACTAAAACCAATTATCGCTGACCTGATTGGACCAACCGGTGTGGCTTTAGGCCTGGAAAATCGACAACTGACCAGATTTTCACGCTACGTCAAATCCTGGAGAAGACACACGAAAAACAAATCGACACCTATCATCTATTATCGATTATAAAGCGGCCTTCGATAGTCCGATACGGGAGAAACTCTATGAAGCAATGTCTGAGCTTGGTAGTCCTGCAAAACTCATACGCCTTTGCAGGATGACCTTGACGAACACCAAATCCGCAGTGAAAGTTGGTAAGGATCTTACCGAACCTTTCGAAACTAAGCGAGGCCTCAAGCAAGGCGACACCCTATCGTGCGATCTCTTTAACATCTTAATGGAGATCATTATGAGAAAAGCTGCAGTCAACATGAATAAAACCATCAGCAGCATAAGTCACATGCTGCTCGCGTATGCTGATGATATATATATCATTGGGCGCACAATTAGAGATGTTACTGCGGTTTTTTCGAGAATTGAGAAGGAGTCAGCAAAAGTGGGTCTGACGGTGAATGAGGGCAAGACAACATTAATGGTTTCAACGAACAGGGCCTCCACGCGATTAGACCAAAGCGTGAACGTTGATAACCGTTATAACTTCGAGGTAGTGGACGAATTTATATACCTCGGATCTGCCGTGAACAAAAACAACAACGTCAGCCTTGAGATCAAACGGAGAATTGTGCTTGCGAATAGATGTTATTTTGGGCTAAGCAAGCACTTTAGAGATAAAGCCCTCTCTCGAGTAACAAAAGTCCAGCTGTACCAGACTCTCACTCAACCTGTCTTGCTTTATGGCGCAGAATCCTGGGTCCTATCGCAAGCAGACGAAACATCTGTAGGAGTCTTCGAAAGAAAAATACTCCGAAAAATTGATGGCCCTATAGTGCACAACGGCGAGTATCGGCGACGCATGAATCATGAGCTGTATGAGCTTTATCCTGACATTGATATGGGTAAGCGGATCAAGATAACGCGATTGCGCTAGCTAGGCCATGTCAGTAGAATGGATGAAGACGAACCAGCACGAAGGGTTTTCGAAACCGAACTCGAAGGAAGACGAAAAATAGGAAGACCAAGACTCCGCTGGAGGGATCAGGTTGACGAATCCCTGCGTACACTTGGTATTGCCAACTGGAGAAATAAAGCAAAAGATCGAACTGGTTGGCGAAATATGTTATCTTCGTTTAGTAAGGTCCCTGACACCCCGAGGTTGTCCGAGACCGGATAAGTAAGTAGTAAGTAAATATACGAAAACCACCCATAAATACGTTGGTCTGAATTTTTGAGCATGTAATTAATATAAACAATTTATTTACAACGCAAAAAATAAAGAAATTTGAATCTCAGTTCAACGAAATGCAAAACACAAGCAAAGAGCAAGAAATGTGTCACAAAACCACATCAAAAATGTATTGGTACAGTGTCCGTGTGTGATGATTTTCGTCTTATAGCCCCGTAATCAGTTCTTGCGAAATTATCGTAAGAAATTTTGTAATTTACCTCCACACGGAAATGTATCTGGTTTCCCGTGCAAATATTTCATGAAAATTACTTCTACTCACCAATACAATATATTTCTGGATATAATGAAACACATTCATCGTAGCAATGAAACATGTACGTCGCAATCATGAAATTTTTTCAGTTAATGCAAACATTGTCGTCACGACGATGAACCATTACATCAGCTTACTTTCAGTGAAAATATTCATTGATGGAACATACAGTTTCACATGTGTGACGAGGCTTTTCTTTTCATTACATTCAAAACTTAATATGTCACAAAGACACGCGACAGAAGTGGAACTTAATACGTGTAGTTGGAATTATTTCTGCAATTTGCTTTATTGCCAGTTGAATGTAAATATTCGTTGGTATGAATAGATGTGTGTGAATAGATATATAAACACATTTGTATATGTTTTTAATTCATTCGGTGATCAGGGGATACTTTCCCAGTTGGGTCTGTCTCCCGTAGTCTTGGTTGATATCGCAATGAAATCATTGCGGTACATCTTGTACAGTGAGTGATTCCGTATGTGTGTAGGTAGTTACTGTGTAGAAGTATATTAGGGTAAGTGTGGCTGTTTGTATATTATTGTGTTTGGTTGTTTGCCTTAATGTGTTTAACGCTCATAGAATATTTTTAACAGGAATTATGTAACCGACCTAACCGTTTTTTGGACTATTATGCTAATACACCGTTTTTCCTTTTGTGTACATTTTTTTTACTATTGTATACAACTTTAAAAGTTATCAGAAAATCAATATTTCTGTATCACTGCAAAACTGTACGTCAACTTGGCCCTATCTATCCATACACCTGTTTAGCATTCACGTCACAAGAGGGGTAAAATGACTCTCTGTCGATTTAAATGCTACTTCAGATGTTGATGTTAATACGAACTTATACATAATTTCACATTTTAGGGTTATTTACCCAGTGTGATTCGCTGTCTCTATCGTGAAAATAATCACTGTCATTGTCATCATCACCTCTGTATTTCACTTCATATGGCAGTATATCCTTACAGCTAAACACCACAAAATATGATTTAGAACATTATAAGCTTAAAATTTATTTTCATTCTTTCTCTCTCTTATTTATATTCCTTTCTAAACTCCAAATCCTCCCAGACACCAATTCGCATGCAATCTAAACTAAAGCTGTTTAACTCATACAATATTAGGTACAATCGCATTCCCAGCAACTTACACTGTCGCTTGCACATAAGAGGAAAGATTCCTAGTCACAAATGCATTATTACCAAAAGACATGGCCACAGACTACGACACAGTTGACTTCCACATAGAACACCTAGTACAACACTTATGCCTGGACCTCGCCAACAGGATTTGCTAGGTAAAATTTGATACGTAACCCAAAATGCAACTCAACTTGAATAGTTTAAATTTGTAAGTACTGCCTGAACCCAGAATAGTCAAAGTAACAGAAAGAAAAAACGTGAATAACAAACAATAAATATTGTACCTTTACTCGTAACGATACCTATGTACATGTATAAATATATGACGAAAAATATGTAGAAAAAAGAAATCTATTTGGAACTGCAGTAAAGTCTGGGAAATTTACAAAATGTTTAAGCAATTTTTTGCTCGCTTAAACCTGGTCTTATTTGCTCAAAATATCTATTCAAAACTAAGTAGTTGTCAGATTATGGAAATGCATGGAATTGATGGTATCTGACAGATGGTATGCATGGAACTGTTTAAGAGGGCACTAAACATTTAAAGGGTGATTCACTAATAGGTACTTTTTTCAAATCATGGCCGTAAAGCGGCTGATTCGTCAATAATAGCCGGCTTGTATATGTAGACCTTGGAGTTTAAGTTGGGAAAGGGCTGATACTGCAGTATCACGACCGGTTATGGGTCCGAAGGTTCAAATTATCTGATTGCGGAATTGTTTTCGATACTTGTTATTGTAGCTTATTTTTTTTACAACTATAGCACTATTTACATACTACTATATTATATAGTGTACTGTACACTTTCTGCACTGCTTAAGGTGTACTTTAGGATTATATACCTACAACATCACGTTTTTACATTTGAAATGGCACATTAAGCGTACATTAATGTACGCTCAGAATTCTGTAGTGTACTGTTGGTGTAGATTTTAGTGTACCGTAATTTCAGTGTACTTTACATCTATAAAACATTTTTCGTACTTTGCAAAACAATTGTTAATACTACTAGTACTTTTAGTATAGCGTAGTTTTAGCCCATTTAGTGTAGTTTAGCTCTTTTTAGTGTATTTTTGTGATATATTGTGTGTACTTTTAACAATTGCACAACCCACACACACTAAACTTTTATGGTAGTACATTAGAATTTTATTGTACGCTTTCTACACTTATACTTGCGTATACTCAGGGTCAGGGTCAGGGTCATCAAACACACCTTTATAGGAAAAATTTTTAAAACATAAGACAGTTTTTTTTTCTTTCAAAAATTATTTTTTAAATTTCATTTTCGTCGTTCCCAGTTTCACAATTTTGATTTTTTTTTTTGACAAAAGCATCTGCGATCTCAGTTTGAATACAAGCATTCAGTAACTTTGTAACAATAAAACTCGGTAGTTAAATTGACAAATTCCAACATTTTGTAAAAAACTTTTATGAATTTTTATAATTTCACTGTAAATTTTTATCATTAAAAAGTTTCAGAATTCCGGTGCTGAACATAATAATTAAGTCGGCAAAGTAGTTCAAGTACAGTGAGTAAAAAGGGTAGAAGAAAATTTTTTTTATGAGGAAAAAATATCCCGAATACGAAAAAATATAAAGCTAAAACATTACTGACAAAACACTGGCAGGCACAAACTACCGATGGTACAAAACTACTCTGCTGAACAATATAATGGCTTCAATTAAATTACAACCCTTTACTCGCCAGAAAAAGGAAGACATTTGTAATAAAATTAATCATTTCTGGGTTATTTTCTCTGTTTGTAGAATGACGGCAATAGTTTTCATATGTTGCCTTATACTGGAACAACGTTAGTTTTAAGAATACAAGTCACGATTTGTATTTTAAATAGAACATATTTCACGCCACTCATCTTTCAACATATCAAAACTTATTATAACACGATCTTATTGGATTTGTACTTTGATTTTAACTGAAACCCTTTTTCACCACTCCAACAGACGTACGTGATAAAACAAATGTAAAAATCAATTTTTGTACTATCACTCTGTGTTCACTCTATGTGACGGTATTTGTAACTCAGCCATTTCATATGTCCGGTCATTGTTTTGATATCAATGAGTGACACATCTAACTGATGAATGCAAATACAATGTCAATAATACTGAAAAACTAATGTCAATAATGCTGAATAATAACGCACCCAAATTTTCCGAACAAATAAACTTCCATAGAGTAATGTTGTATGTCATTCTTCTCATCTGACATTTCTGAGTTATTTGACGTAAATTGACTAACACCAGGTGGAATTACAAAAATTGACCACTTCAATTTTTCATTTTGTTTTGATGAAAAACTGGGAAATTTAAACGTATTTTGGACGTTTTTGTTATGTTTTTATTGATAGTATATATTCGTGGTGTATTTACACAAAAATTTTAACGCATAAAACGAAATTCCGTTGCTGATATATTGTTGGTTGGTTTGAGCCATTGCCTGTATCTGATATTAAGAAAGCAATTGTACCAAAAATTTCAATGGCCCATTTTTCCTCTGAATAAAATTCAATATTGATTTTAATATACAAATTCGTTAGTATGGGGTAGGAAATTTGACAATTATACTTGGATTCACATTATTCCATCTACTACGAATGTACCGAAGTCTAAAAGTTTATTTAAATGGAATGTGTGTGAAGTTATCCACAGTATTCCATCCATAAAATTTTGTGAAACATGTTTGTGATATGTATGTGGAACGTAAGTAATTTTTCAAAACAACAATCTGTTCACAAAACAATCTGTTCACAAAATAATTAAATCTTAACACAAAAAATATTTTTAATAAAATGCGATTTGAATTTGATTATTATTATTAGTATTTACTAAAACAAACGTGATTATTGTGGGCGAACAGTCAGCGCTGTTTTCTGTGTCCCTCCATCAGTTAGATAAAGCAAGCACTAACAACAAAATAAATATGAGTCCAGTATTAATATTTGGCAAGTGCCCTGACGGATATATTCGAGAGTCCACAAGGCCGTCAAATATGGTCAAAAAAGGATAACCGTAACCTGACCATATTTGACGGCCTTGTGGGTAAGGACTCTGGAATATGCCCCAAGTGCCACCTATCAGATGTGTATGTGGGACTCCAATAGAGTCCATTTATACCAATCTTTTCTTCCAAATGATCCGATCATTTATATCCTCCGATCATTTATATTTTTACACATTATTTCTAAACTTAGTGGCTTAAAATTTGACACAGATTGGAATTTTATAAAAAGAATATTTGTGTTTAATTAAGAAATGAATTGCCACGCCCATAAATTTGTTTTAAATAAGAGGAGAATTTGAATAACAATATTGGTTTAATATGATCGGAATACAGCGATTTCAAGGAAACGTTAATACATTGATATGGAATTCAATGTAGTCAGTCCATGTACTGCTTTAATTCTTAACAATATATGTGAAATTTATAGTTAAATTCATAATTATATATCATATCAAATCATATATGTTACAAGGTTTCCTTTTTTTTTTTTTGATTAAATTGTGTTGGCTGTTATTGCGACTTTTAACTGACACTGACAGTCATATGGTAAATTTGATATTAATTAAAACATAATAACAAATAATTTACATAAGGACACACAAGATGATGACATGATCGCCGATGCTATTTATATTTCATATCTGATATACTATTTATTCATGTGAATATCAGGGGTTTAATCGGCGCTCCGGGCTCTGTCATTGTTTTGTTACTGCGGTGTTGCTCTATGGGCGAAGGTGTTTTAAAGGCGCCTGTGCATGTAAATATAGTTTGCTAGTTAGCAGTAATTGAGGTAACGTGTGTTTGCTCATGCATTTACAGTCTGCTTTGAGTGGTATACACTTTTAATTGGCTATAAATGATGGGCAGTAAATATAATTAGATTTACAAGAAAAAACTATTGCAAACAGAAAAAGCAACCATTAAAACTACAACCAAATGTAGTCATATGTTGTTATAATAAATTTTAAATAATTACAACATTCATTACATTCATAAATTTGTAAGTATAATTACAACATGTATTACGAATGTATCAAAAAAGTGTAACATCTATAAATGCATGAATGAAATGTAATTTACATAAAGCGCTTAAACATTTGCTGGGACTGTGATTGGGTGTATGTGCATTCATACCCAGTTATGTTAATTGTTTTTATATACGCATCTATTGTACCAACATTTAATTATTGGATTTGTTTTTCTCGTAAACAAATTGAAATTTGAACCGAAAGATCTGTGGCTAGATCTGAAATAGCTATACGGTTTGCCAGGAATCATAGGGAAACAGTTGCAAAACTCCTTTTTTAAAAAAACTATATCTCTAGTATTGGAGATATAGAATGGCCTCGAGCTTGAACAATAATATTAAAAAGTACCAATAAAAAGGCCGAATAAACAAAAATCATCCCTCATGAATTTGAATAACATGGAGCACGACGAAACTGCATGCAATTGTTATTGTACTCACTAGTAGGAAATTTTACAGGGCAGAAATAAAATTTACTCCCCGTGATGCCATCGCAAATAGTTCAATACTTACTGCAAGTACATACATTTACTAAAAATAAAATTTTCAAATTGAGTACAAAATTACTTCCTATGAATTTAATTTATTCACAGGGAAAAACATTTTATTAATAACAAGAAAATGTGGTAATTGTGAGAAATACATTCGAAAAAAATCAATATTAGTACGCTTTTACTCAATTTTTTCGAAAATACTTGACTTGATAAAATTTTTTTATTCTGCCCTGGAGTATATATTTTAGTTGCGTTGAGTATATATGGGGTATCTGCTTATTTTAATTACTCTTTACTTGGCGTTATGCAGTTTTTCCTCACTGTGAATACTAATTTTACTATTGTGGGTAATATTTATACTAACCTTTATTCCAACAATTTTATTTAGTGGGAGTAAATTTTTAAAGAATTGGTGGAAAATTTACTACTGATAAGATTTTTTTTTCTTAAAGTTAAATAAAATCCATAATCACGGTTAGTAAGACAATTTTATTTGACGGAAGTAAATTTTAGTCAACTGTAGATAATTTGATTCCTATTGGCGTAAGTAACACATATACTCACGATTTACAGAACAATTTATAGCAGGGGGAGTAAAATTTTACTCAGAGGAAAGAAAATTTTTTTCATTACAAGAAAAATGGTAATAGTGAGAAGTATATACGAAAATTATTAATGTGAGTACCTTTTTACTCAAATCATTTGTCCTCATGTCTAGCCCCCCCCCGTTGACTTCCCCGTGCGCAAGATGATAGCTTTAAGTGTCGACGACAGAACCCAAAGAAGGCATACATACACACACACATATATTCATCCACGGCATGCACTTAGGGTTGCCAGACGGTCGACTTTTCGCGTATATCCAGAGTCCCGAGTATTGAAGTAAATTAGGGCAAAAATCCCGGTTTTTTACAATTTACCCTCTATAGGTAGGGAAATCAAGGGGCAGTAATGTGTAAACGCGGTCTTAAAACGGGAAAGGTAAGATTTTATTGACATATTCATCATCTGTCATACAAGTCTGTTGTAAAAGTCAGAAATAGTTTAGCGTTACAAAGTTACATTACAGTAAACTGAGACACAGTAGTTAGAAATGGAAAATCAATTTGGACTTAAAAGAAACAGAATGGATAGAGGTTAATAACAAAAAAAAAATTTAATTCGAGAAAAACGAAGAGTACAAACAGCAGCAAAAATAAAATTAAAATTTTAACTGCCGTATTCATAAAAATTATCAATGCCTATTAATGCCTTAGGTTTCTTTTTTTTCTATGAACTTTTGCTTATTAAACCTATAATAAAGCTTTACTAATTTTTATGAATACGGCAGTAAAACTCGCATACCAAAACACTGAAATTTTTTTTAATATTTTTTCTAAAAAGAACAGAAAAAAATAAACAGATTTAAATGAATAAAATTCCAAGTCGGACCATTATTGAGGAAGTTATGACCCAAAAATCCGAAAAAGTTTAAATTAAACAAAATTTTATTTCAAATTTTAAAACTGGAAAGTCGCATAGAAAAACACTTTGAATAATTTTTTTAATATGACATATTACTAAAAACAAAAAGTATAGAAAGAAACAAACAGTTAAAAAAAAAATTCCAAGTCTGACCATTATTGAGGAAATTATGATCAAAAATCTAACAAATCCAATAAAAAACAAAGATTTTTTTTAAAAAATCGGTATCATTTGAAAGAGTAATTACAACAACATGAAAGTGGACCTGGCACAGTTGTTTGGTGGTTTCCACAAAATATCAAAAATTGACGGAAATCAAAGGAAAAATTTTCAAACTGTTCGATTTGGTTTGGAATGCCCATATATTTGGATATTGTTACGTTGTTTTTTTGTTTATTTTTTTCTATCCATTATAATATATAATGGTTGTTATCAGTATAAAACTGCAATATGTTTTTCAATAATTTTTGTAAATATAAAATGCAAAATCCAATTGAATATGATATTTTTTTTTGTCCCGAGATATCCCGCTTTTTAGTCTCGGTTTTGCAGACTTTTCGAATTCGGTGTCTGGCAACCCTATATATATATATATATATTTTGGTCTAGGGCTGATTGTCGGAGACAACTTGGCGCTAAATAATATATTAGGGTTTTCGGGTTCCTTTGGAGCTAATTTCTTTTGCAGGCAATGTAAGATGCATAAAAGGAAAACGCAGAAAGCCACTAAAGAAGATCGTTCTGAATTAAGAAATATTTCGAACTATAATGACGATGTAGTTTTAAATGATTTTAAAAAAACCGGCATTAAAGAAAATTCAATCTTTAATAAAATATCAAACTACCATATTACCGAAAACTTGTATGCTGATTTACTTCATGATTTGTTTGAGGGTGTACTAAAGTACGACATTTGTCACATTATTATTTTTTTTATAGAAAGTAACTTATTCGACTTGGAATTACTAAACATACGGAAGCAAAACTTTTACTACGGAGAAACAGAAAATGGCAATCAGTCACCTCCAATCCAAATGGAACATTTAAAAACCTTTCGTTTGAAGATGTCTGGCAGAGAAATGCATACATTTATTAATTTTTTCCCTCTAATGGTAGGAGATTTAGTAGAAGATACTAACTTAGTTTGGAAATTTGTAGTAAATTTAGTAAAAATGCTTGACCTTCTTCTTTTGCCAGAATATTCGTCATTAGACCTAATAAACCTTCAAAGTCTTATAGAATTCCATAACACGGAATATGTTAGCCTTTTTAAAGACACTTTAAAGCCAAAGCATCATTTCCTTATTCATTATGTGGGAATCATCGAAAACGTTGGACCTTTGAAATACTTATGGACATTTGGTTTTGAATCTAAACATAGAGAATTGAAAACGTATTCAAAAAATATAATGTCTCGGAAAAACATAACGCTATCGCTGGCCATTAAATTTAGTATGGCATTTTCAGAATTTATACTTCATTTTAAATGTAATTGCTACGAGTTTGGTGTTTTAAAATATAGTGCCCAGAACTCAAGTTTTTTCAATGAATTGCAAATTCAGATGACGGAGGATGATCTCAAAAAATTAACCTGTTTCAAATCGCTTAGAAGATATGGAACACTTTATAAAAAAGGGTTCGTAATTTTTTTCTATAATCCGAATTTTAACCCATTTGTTATACAGGAAATATTTTTAGTAAACCGAAAAATATATTTTCTTTGTCAAAAACTCAATGTTTTATCTTACGAAAACCATTTTTTGTCGTATTTGATCAATCGGGAACCTACAGAACAATTTGTTATTTATTCAATTGATTTAATAATCTCACCGCCAATTCATTATACGAATTTTGGGGGAAAATGTTATTTGAGACCAAAGCCGTTGTATCAAAATGTGAATCCACATTGTAATCACATAGATTATGCTTAAAGTGACAATTTGTACCAATTTTTTAGTCAATCCAAAGCCCTACCTTAAAAAAATCATATTTTTTTTTTAAATTCTTTTTTTTTTTTTTTTAAAACGTTAATAAAAAACTATTCGCTGGATAAATTTCAAAAACTGCTCATATTTTTATTTATTTTATTTTATAAATGAAATTATTTATTTTATTTTATAATTAAAGTTTTTTTAATTATATATTTTAAAATAATTTTTTTGTAAGTTAAATACATTTTTTTTATCAAAAAAATTGATTTTGTTTTTAGATTTAGTAACCTATGTTCCTTCCTTGTACAAAACATTAAATATAACAAGATATTTTTATAAAAATTATATAATTAAAAAAATAGTTTTATAAGATTTATAAATAAGTTTAATAAAAGTCAATTGCAGTTCATACTGCTTTAAATGCTTTAAATATAATCATAAAAACTATAACAAATTAATATTATATAATATAAAAAATAAAAATATAAGAGACATTAAAAAGTTTACAAACACAAATTTGTATTTTCATTTTTTCTACCTTTTCTTTACTGGAACATGATAATATAAAAATCATCATTTCTTTCTTGTGTCATTTTAATAAAACAAATGTTTCTCTCGGTGCAATTGTATGCAAATAGTAAAACATTCACCATGACTACTAGTGAACTACTAGTAAGTATATTAATATTCATCAGCAGTACGACTTTTTCAAATGAGTACTTGCTCCGGTAACAAATATATTCACAAAAGGTATATTTTCTTTCACGATAAAGAAAAAAATACTGCAGGCAATAAAAAATACCTCTGGCAAGTACACTCTCCTACAAATATTTATTCACCTGTAGTATGTTAGTATTTGCCATAAAGCTAAGATTCCATACGTATTAGAAAAGTTTTACTAAATAATATAAGAACTGACATACCGGTGAGTAAAAAAATTAGTACCCGTAACAGAAACTGGTACTTCTTGCGTATAAAAGTGTGGTTATATGTAGTTCAATTTTACTAACAGTTATTAAAAATATACTTCTGGTGGGTTGTCTTAACAATTAAAATATATTCACCAGTAACTCATTTTATGCCATATGGAGTATCACAGTATTTCCCACAAGTAAATTTTTACTCACCAGTGTAAATATTTTACTAATGGTGAATACAAATCTTGTACTATACGGGACGATAAGAGTTACTTCTTATTAGTAAAAATGTCTTTGGGGATATATGGAGATAAACTTTACTCACGGTTAGTAAAAAATATACTTCTTGTGGGTTGTTTTAGCAAATAAAGTTATCTTCACTAAGAAGAAATCTGTTGGCTCACCTAAAGTTTTTACTGACCATTACAAATATTTTACTATTGGTGAGTACAAACCATTTACTATACGGAATGATAAATGTGTACTCCTTGTGAGTAAAAATGTCTTTAGAGCCATATGGAGATCAATTTTACTCACGGTTAAGACATTTTACTCATGGCAGGGTTTACTTTTTTTTGGGTGTGTGGCTAGATCTGAAATAGCTATACGGTTTGCCAGGAATCAAAGGGAAACATTTGCAAAACTCTTTTATTAAAAAAACTCTATCTCTAGTAATAGAGATATAGAATGGCCTCGAGCTTGAACAATAATATTAAAAAGTACCAATAAAAAGGCCGAATAAAGAAAAATCATGCCTGATGAAATCAAAATTTGTTAAAGCAGTTGAATTTAATTTTAGCTGTCAATTCTTTACATTTTATGATTTTAAAAGCGATGGCAAAACCAATATATACGTCTTATACTCCTACTTTTTAAAGCTAAGCCCTTTAAAGTTTGGAAATCCTCTTAAAATCTGAATACAAAAAAAGGAGTCTTGAAACTTAGAAGAATTTGTTCATTCTTTATTTAATGGTTGTGCACGGGTTTGGAATTCGGGGCGGAAAACTTACTGCACTCTGGAGATAACTCCAGTGCATAAATATTTTGTATATGTGAAATCAATAGAAAGTTATAGGCTATAAGTTATAAGTTAAAAATTTTGTCTTTACATTTTTTTAAAGAAAATATAACTATTAGGAACCCTGAATATACTGCTGAGATGACCAAATACAATACACTGTAAAGCTTGTGCCATACGTGATTGTACTTGCGAACCATACACTTGCATCTTCACACAGTTTGACATAGTATGTTTTTTGAGGCACTGCATAGAAACAGTCAAAACATAAAACCATCAATAGCTGGTCCATTGCCCTAGTCAAAATTCAAAGAGGGGTTAAATCTCTGAAATCTGTATGAATTATAGACTTAAAAACATCAAACGGTATAGACAATATTATAAAAGGTAATGCATAGAAACAGTCAAAATTATAAATCAATCAGTAGCTGGTCCTTTGCATTTTTTTTAATGCAGAGGGAGTAAATATGGTTGTAGTCCTAAACTACGTCGATGACGGGATACAGTTTATAGAGCTCGTTGTTCATACGTGATTCATTCGTCGCTGATAATCGAAATTTTCTATTCGAGATTTCGAAATTTTCTATTCGAGGACCGTAACATTTTTTTTTCGAAGACTCCCAGTACTATTTCGTCATCGTGCGATATGATCTAGGAATTTGAGCCATAGTGTCGGATCTTTGTTTCTCAACAGAGTGTCTTATCTCTGAAGTTCTTGCTCAGCCAAACTTGTTGCTCTTGCTATATTTGTTCGGAACCATAGTTCTCTCTTTGATTTCTAGACTCAAATTATTGCCATTGTTTTAATGCAGATCAGAGTCAAATCAATTCGTCCACTACCACTCCTCTAATCGGGTGGATGTTCCCCTTGTTGAAATCATTAATTTTGTCTTCTCCTCATTTATTGTCAACCCATCTTCTCTGATTTCTTTTCGATTTTCGCAAATACTGTAGTAACTTCTAGCAGATTTTGCCAAATGATGCCTATTTCATTAGCATCTGCGAGACGCATTAGCATTTTACTGCTTATAGTTTTATTCGTATTCCATACAGCTTTTGTCATAATGATCTCTCTAAACCAATGAAAATATCGCATGATAGTGTGTCGTCGTGCCTACAGCTTGCCGCGTACTAAATCCAAATATGGCGTACAAAATGGATAGGCAAATGTTTTTGTCTGTTCTAATGTGGCATTGGGTAACTTATGAGCTGCTTCTGCTCATTTAAACTCCAATCAACAAATCGTGTCCATAAACAAATTGAAGTTATTTATATTATAGTACAAAAATCTCAGTCCAGCTAATCTTTCTCCCACCATTGAAATACAATCTCGTGATAATAAAATCGTGTACCTTTTCACAACATTGTCCTTCATTATAAGCCTTTAATGTCCTAGTATAATCAGAACAAAGATGAGCCTTTATTAAAACAATTTATTAAAGTCGCTAACTATAAAGCAATTATTTAAATTTGTACGACATTTAACCTCAGTTGGAAATTTTGTCTTGAATAGATTTCAGTAGTATCTCTTTAGGACAATGTCAGTAGGTAATGACAATTCATATAAGCTATCATCATGAGATGTCGCTAGTTTTGCCTTAGGTGGTGTAAATTGTAAAGGAACTGACAATCTAAGTTAAATCGTCCTGTTAAATTATCAACATTATATAATGGCTGACTGTCACTAAAGCCAATGTTGAATGTAAATATATAAAGGAAGTCTTTATCATTCGTCAACTGTAGGTCATTTGTGTATATTTCAAGTATTTCAAAAAATTTCAAACTTAAAAATTTAAATTTATTTGTGGTTATTGAATGTACATATGTATTAGGGTGGACCTTGTGTCGATATTTTGGTAGATGAGGGCTCTATTCCGTGCCTTTTTGAAAAAAAATGACAATGCCGAAAAAAAAAATTAAAAAAAAAAAACATTAGGGGTTGCGCACGAGCCGAGAAAAAGGTCCACTTTGCCAAAATTAGGGGGGAAATTGCCATAGGTCATCAGGGGTCACCCGTAGGGGGGAAGAATGTATGGCCGACCCCCATTAACTTTTACCGCCAACATTTTCCCCCAAGACACCCACCCCCTATCTCCTCCCCTTAGGGGGTCACCATACAAATATGGAGGTTGCTCAGTATTTTCGAAAAACACCATAGGTCATCAGGGGTCACCCCTAGGGGGGCAAAATATATGACCGACCCCCATTAACTTTTCATCCCCAACATCTTTTCCGAACAAACTTACCCTCTATCTCCACTCCTTGAGGGACTCCCCATACAAAAATACTGAAAATCTATGTATTTACAGTTGCACAATATCGAGATTTTTTTGATTTTTTTTGATTTTTTTACAGAAATTCCACCAATATTCAAGAGTGGTCATTGTTTGGAAAGTCTTGAAAATTTTGAAACGCACACGTGCTGAATCAGGTACATAGGCACCCTTAGCAGATGCCCCCATTCATCAGTACCTGGCAGTAAAATATTGCAAAATACGTAGTAGTTATAAATAGCAGTTCATTCATCGATTGTTGTCATTCAACAAGTGCCGACGACCGCGAAAAGTAAATTGATTTTTCTCCCGTTTTTAAAAGTTAAGATGACAACACGACTTAGATCGCGCGACGATATTTTTTTGATTGGTTATCCAAGCATGAATATTACGGGGAACAAATTACCGTCGAAGAAGCAAGTGCTAAGAATGCATTTCTTCAACATTCGCAAACGAAACATGTCGAAGAAAAATAGTGCGGTTATAGTCGCGGACGCAGTGATGATTTTTTGGCGCCAAGCAGCTATTCCGACGAAAGCCAGAGGAGATGTTACAAGAAAAATAGCTGCGCTGCACGATGAGTGGGATGCTTTAAGAAAGTCATCTCACAGAAAGACTGAGTCCACTAGAGAAAAAGAGAATACGTTTTCTGATAGCTTGGATAATCTTTTCGACATCGCACACGCCAACGCCCTTGAGAAAATGACAAATACCGAAGACATTGAGTTTCTGCTAAAGCAAAGAGAAGATGGCCGGCCAGGAACTATGGGAGGTGTGGACGCTACTGATACTCGAACGTGGAAAAGAAAAGCTGAGCGCGAAGAACAAGAAGAGTTGCGACGCAAACGTGCAACGGAATCTAGTAGAGATCGGTTCGCTAAAGGCTGTAAGCTATTTCGCGCTTTGTGTGTTCGTCCAATGTTTATATTCAAATGAAATTCGTTCAATTGCAGTGGTTACATTTTCAAGCAGTGATTCAAGCGATGATAATGGGAGACAGGACGAAAACTTCCCGGCAGAAGCTGGCCCGTCAAATGTTGGTGACAGAAGAGGTTACAAACAATGTTTTACTGAACGAGTCCTATCAGCTTTAGACAAGTGCAAAGTGACTGACCGAGACGCGGTCGGCATTATGATAGCGGCGGCAGAAGCATTTGGACGTGATCCTCAACAATACACAATAAACCGTACGTCGCTTCGGAGATGTCGGCGTTCAAATCGAGAGAACATGCTGAGTTATGTGAAAGACAATCCAGAAGTAAGATCGCATAGATTTATTTGCTCTCATTCAGAATTCTTATTCTTCAACGCGTTTCATTCATCTCCAGCTTGTCGCAGCTAAATCCTTCGTAGTCCATTGGGATGGCAAAATGCTTTTGGATTTTGTGGGTACAAAGAAGGTGGACCGTCTACCGGTAATTGTCTCGTACGGAGAAAAGAACAACTTCTTGGAGTTCCCAAAGTAGAAGATGGGAAAGGAAAAGGCCGGAGAATAGCACATGCCGTTTATCAACAGTTGGCATCTTGGCATATGACACATCGAATACAAGGACTTTCTTTCGACACGACATCAACGAACAGTGGCCCATTCTCCGGAGCCGCAGTTGCTCTTGAGAGAGAAATCTTATATTTACCTTGCAGACACCACGTATACGAACTGGTGCTAAGGGAAGTTTTTGAGACAAAAATGGAAAAGACCAGTGCACCAGGCGTTCCTTGCTTTGACCGTTTCAAACAGGAATGGGACGCTGTAAAGGTTAAACCATTCCATTCTGGCTTGATAGACGATCAAGTCGTCAGAAAAATTCCTGTGGCAATGCAAGTCGGCATAAAGAAGTTTTGCTTAGATCAATTGAAGGAGAAACACCCTCGCGATGACTACAAAGAAATGCTACAATTAATTCTTTTGTTTCTGGGTGAAAAACTTGAGAATTACCATTTCCGACCTCCAGGACCCGTTTCCCATGCTCGATGGATGGCAAAAGCCATTTACAGCCTCAAGATGTTTTTGTTTCGGAGAACTTTTCACTTATCTGCATGTGAATTGAATGGTATTCGACACGTTTGTATTTTTGTGGTGCGACTTTACGTCAAGGCATGGTTTGGTTCTTCTCGAGCAGCTGAGGCGCCGAATCAAGATTGGAAGTTTTTGAAGGACATCGTCGAGTACAAGTCCGTTGACCAGGATTTATCTCGGGTAATGATAAAGAAATTTATCGGTCACCTATGGTATCTCGCCGATGAGCACATAGCCCTTGTCTTTTTCGATGACAAGGTTTCAAATGAGTTGAAGGCCAACATGGCCCAAGCATTGCTAGAAAATGAGAATGACGAAGGTGAAGAAGATGAAGAAGACGAAAAAGGTGAAGAAGACGAATAAGGTGAAGAAGATGAAGAAGACGAAGAAGGTGAAGAAGATGAAGAAGACGACCCGGTTCCCCCAGCTCCTCGCGTCGTAATCAAAAGCACCAGCGTTAAAAAAATCGAGGTGAAATTCAAAGATGTGAATGAGGAATTCTTGGCTAAAGACTTGAGCAACTTCGTCTCTCATAATACCAAAAATTTATTTGTACGATTTGGAATATCGCAAGATTTCATTCTTGCAAATCCAGCAACCTGGGTCGCAAGGTCGTAGAATTGTAAATAACTTGCGCGTTGTGAACGACACTGCCGAAAGAGGAGTAAAAATGATACAAGATTATAATAGAATACTGTGTCAAGGCGAAGAACAGAAACAGTATTTACTACATGTTATCGATTCTTACCGCAAGAAATACCCATCAGCGAACAAAAATATGTTAATTTGACTATATTATATTAAGAGTGGTTAGTAGTACTACTCAATTACAGCTTCTTTTATTTTTGTATGGGGAGTCCCTCAACGAGTGGAGATAGAGGGTAAGTTTGTTCGGAAAAGATGTTGGGGATGAAAAGTTAATGGGGGTCGGTCATATATTTTGCCCCCCTAGGGGTGACCCCTGATGACCTATGGTGTTTTTCGAAAATACTGAGCAACCTCCATTTTTGTATGGTGACCCCCCTAAGGGGAGGAGATAGGTGGTGGGTGTCTTGGGGGAAAATGTTGGCGGTAAAAAGTTAATGGGGGTTGGCCATACATTCTTCCCCCCTACGGGTGACCCCTGATGACCTATGGCAATTTCCCCCCTAATTTTGGCAAAGTGGACCGTTTTCTCGGCTCGTGCGCAACCCCTAATGTTTTTTTTTTTAAATTTTTTTTTCGGCATTGTCATTTTTTTTCAAAAAGGCACGGAATAGAGCCCTCATCTACCAAAATATCGCAAAAATGTCATTTCAAGGTCCACCTTAATATGTATGTCACGAATTTTTAAAATTTGTTTCAAAATTATTTGAAAATTAGAAAAATAATATGCACACCTTCAGAGATTCACATCTATGTATGCCCAGTGTTTATGATGCTAACAACTCTTCTTCCAGATTTTTATCGGTCAAGCCCACCCAATACATACAGAAAGAGTATAATAAGGTAAGTAGTTAGAAGATGACACATGAGCACAACATTGAGTGACGTATTGATTAACTGACCTACTGATGAATATTGACTCAAGGATGTCTTGTGCATAAGTCATATCGTGCTCACAACCATTGACAAACTCATGACGATTCCTGCTGACGTTTTACCAAATGTATGAAAATATCGGAAGGTGTCGTGAGGTTTTTTGTATGGGAGTGGATCGACAAGCCCGCTGGAACTCAGCCATTGATGATGTCTTCAGGAAATTTCCAACTTCGTATATTTATAAAATAATAAACGAAGCAACAAAAGTTCGCATGAATCAGGGGCATCAGATTAACACTTCCTTAATGAAAAAAATCAATTCAAATACGAGTGCCTGTGGAGAAAGTGGGACAAATTAGAAGAAAGAACTCCAAAAATATCAAACAGAATCTAAGTTTAGGAGATCCTACGACCAAACATTAAAACGACACTCTTTCAATAAATGCAATAGTAGATTCTGGTACGATATAACAAAAATTCAAAAAGGACTAAATTGTATAGCAAGTACATTGTTTACACGGGCAACAGTTGTGCTTCCTAGCTATTGTTTAAGGCCAAACAATAACATTTAATTAGTTTTCCCTGGTAATTACAGTTGATGCTTTAGCATATCTCATTGGCACCATGTCCTTATGACCAACACTGGGGTAGAAATTCGAAGATTTACCTGATCATCACGGGAGGGCATTACGGTGAAGGCAGTACACAACATTACTCGTAAAATTATTGTTTGTCAACACTTTGGATTAAATTCTTCTGGTTGTATCTACTGTAAATGGCAAAAATGGGAGCATATAACGGCAGAAGGGCAATGAAGACAATTGTAACTGCATTTTTCCACATTAATAATGATGTCGTTACTATAAGTGGGTGAAACCGTATAGGACAGCTGTAGTTTTGATAGCTGTGGATATGATTTCGGAGATACCAACACTATTTGGAGTGCTACTTTATCTTTAATCTGTAAGACGTGATATCGCGCACAACTGTCACAGTATTTAAAACGATGATTTATAATGGGTTTCTCGCTTAAACAGCTTATAAAGAATTCGTGCTTTATTGATACACGCAACGGGTAAACTCCTATCAGGACACTCCTACTGATTCTCAGTATTTTGCTGTCCACACTTTATCATTAACAAATGGTTAAATTAATTTTGTTTACAAGAAAAATTTAAAATATATTTTATTTTAACAACATTCCGATTTAACTTTTTTGTTGGGAAATTTCAAATTAAGTGCTTATGTATGAAAAGTGCAGGTAAACTGTTTCTGTGAGAAAATTTATGAGGAACTTTTCTCTAAGTAACGTTCAGAGTAAGGAACTGTCAGAAAATTGCAAATAAACATTGTGCATAAAAAATTTTTCTATAAGAAATTATCCTAATTTTTATATGAAAATATCAAATAAGCCTTTTCTATATAAAACGTTCAATTGAAAATTTTAAATTCACTTTTTCTACTTATAAAGGGTGTCTCAGTAAGGTTGCACTTTTAAAATTTTGTGTAATTATTTTTGTGCCAGTGACAACTCTGAAATTTGCCATTGGCCATATAAGTTTATTCCGATTATAAAACTGGAGCGCTTTACGAAAGAAGAATGTGTTATAATTGGGAAAACTTATTACAAAAAGTTATTAATCAAACTAATTGTTAAGGAAATTCAAATGTTTTTTATTTAATGTGAAGTAAAATCGATACAATTAAGTTCTGAATAAAGCGTCTTTCATGGCCTCCACGTCTTCATTTGCACGAATGAATTCAATGAACACAATTTTCGAGCACATTTTCCACTAAATCAAGTCGTATGTCATGATTGGCATGTGATGCTTGAGGAGAGACCAACGACTTCAAATAACCCCACAAGAAATAGTTAAATTGTTTAAATCATAACTTATTGGAGGCGATTCAATGTCACAATTTCTTGAAATAATCGAATCTCCAATTCTTGAGTTCTTGAGTGATAACAATTTTATACGGCTGCAAGCTCAAATTCTTTCTCAAAATCCGCCGGGTTGTGGTTTGAGACAGTCCCGATTGTTGACAACGTCTTGGAGTCGATTAATTTGCGGTCTTCAGCAGCACTTGCCTGAACAGCAGCAATATTTTCATTACTTCGAGCGGTTCTTTGTCTTATTGGCACTTGAACATTATGCGAGGAATATGTACGCTCGTAATTTGCAGCAATTCGACGAATAGCGAGCACAGGTGGACGTTTATTACGACCATAAAATGACAAAAGCGCACGAAAAATTGCAATTGGAGAACGATTATTTTGATAGAAAAATTTAATAATTTGTAAACGTTGTTCTTGCGTGTATCTCTCCACGATGAAATTTTAAACATTACTGAATACAATGAAAACAAAAATGACAGATCGTGACATACTACAAATGGCCGGAACGTCGCTTAGAGATCATATCCCTCAAATTGGACACCTCTTTATTTGAAGCTGAGAACGAAATTGCAGTGATTCAACCGGAAGGCATGGATCTGGACGGCATGTGATTTCAGCATGACGACGCCACCTGCCACACCGCTGATGCAGCAACGATTTTCAGAACAAATTGTCTCAAGAACTTCTGATGTCAACTGGATACCAAGATCATGCGATTTCACACCGTGAGATTTCTCTCTTTAGGATTTTGTGACATCGTGGATTTATGCGAACAAACCATAAATAATTCCTGAGCTCAAATCCGTGATTCAACATGTCATCGGTGAGATACAGCCACATCTCTGTGAAAAAGTTATAGAGAATTTCATAAAATGAGTGATGGCCTGTCATCAGAGCCGTGGGGGTCATTTGACGGATATTTTATTGCATAATTAATCGGAACATGTCTTGTTTAAAATACAATAGAAAAACACAACCATCTCAAAAAATACGTTCTTTTATTTCAAAATGAAAACGAGCATTCTTACTGAGACACCCATTTACTACCCCATAAAATGTTCATTTAGTAAAGTTCAAAAGAACGTTTTCAAGAGGAAAATTTCTAACGAACTTTACCAATCTCTTTAGATTGGAACATTTTGAAGTTAACTATTGCAATAGGAAAGTACAAATTAAATTTTGCTATGAGAACATTTTATATGAATTCTTACAATCAAAAAAGTTCAAATTAACTTTTTCAACTAGAAAAGTTGAAGAGAACTTTTCAATGCGGAATTTCCCAGAGAGCTGTCCCCTAGACAGCATTTTTCAGTAAGATATGATCAAATGAGTTATTTATAAGATAATTATAAGATAAATGAAATTCCCATAAGAAAAGTTTAAAAGAAAAGAAAAATGCAAAAAAAATCTATAAGAAACTTCAAAAAACATCGTTTCTTTCAAAAAAAAGTTAAAAATAAATATAAGAAAAGTTTAAAGAATTTGACAATTTTTCTATAGAAAAAAATTAAAAAAAACTTTCTACATTTTAATTTTTTAGTTTAATCTAAATAAATGTAAGTATAAGTGCAAATAAATTTTTGGTATAGGTAGATTTCAAAATATACTTCAATAAGAAGGGTTCCAAAGACACGTTAATAATATCATTCTATGAGAAAAAGCCAATGAGTGTTCAAACTCACGGGCGATGTGTTAACACTTTTTTTACTCAGTACCTGTTCGATTTCTATGAACACATAAGTAAATGTTACATTGGAAATTAAAAAACAGCGTTCAATCACATGATGACGTTACATTTAAATAATATTAATACTTAAAATAATTTAAAGACAAGTGCAAGCACGTGTATCATTATTTTCTTGCTTAATACTGTTTGTTTTATTCCCACAAAAAACAAAGTGAATGCAAAGCAACAGACACATGTCCATACAACCATCATACATATTTTGAGGCAGAGACTATTGTTGTACAACAACCACATATTATCTTCAATGCTAACGCTGCATAGCCTCGACGTAGATAACGATGTGTGTTGTTTGCATGTGTTGACTTTGTTAGATTGCCTATATAGGTTAACATATTATCAAACATAAAAAGTCCAATACAAGACGATGATTCAACTTTTTATATTTTTAACATTGTAGACATAATTTTTGAGTGCAGTATTTCGACATTTTCACTGAAACGTAATATTTCCACGCCTATAATTATACCCACGTTTATGTTTACTACCAATATGTCACTGTTGCATTTAGCATAACGTCCCTTCACTTCATTTTAGTTTTCCTCGACATTAATAGAATTAAAATTGGTAATTTAATTGTTTTAATTTCCAATATTTTACAATGTCAATAAAGCCACCCTAACCCTAAGCCACATACCAATAAACTAGCAACCCTTGCCTTTAACCCTAGAAAGATAACCTTATTTTTTTATACATTAAAGATAACCATACGTCTTAAAGACGTATGCTAGTTTGATGTCTAATTAGTAAATGTTCCAAAATATTTTAAACTAAAATTTTTTTCAAATTAATAAAATTAAGTCTTGCACTATAAAAAAATGCTATCTAAAGAACAGCCCTCAAATTCTAAACTGCAAAACCTACGAACAGTATTCCCTTTAAAAATCAAAGAAATAAATAAATGTTTATTTGTCATACGTCTCAGAGACGTAAGTTATCTCACTAGGGTTAAGAACCCATTAGAATGCAGCTACACGAATTTTCAACAAATATCGGTTACAAAATGAAAAAATTTATTATAAGAAAATTTATTAACACCACAATCCTCCTACTGTTGCTGAATTCAAAGTCGTCTTTTTATCTTCGTTGTGGTATTGTTGTCCATATTCCGCATTCGTGGCTGGTGTTGCTTTGTCCTTTTTTAATAAGATGACATAAATGATAATTTACTACTTCTTGCGTGCGTATTATGGTAGTGTGAGCAATGTTCAAAATTATTTAAAATGCGATATAACATTATTTAATTTTGTACATATTTGCGCATGAAACGTTCTCTTCCCTAAAAACTTCGCATAGCGCAATCAGAAAAAATTTAAAGCTAAACGAAAACAAATGTTTTTCGAGCGATAAATGATTAAGGAAAACAGTAAAGATTGTAATTTCCAGTAAGATTAGTGATGTTGAAGTACTATAATTTATTTTTCGTGTCAGGTAAATTGGCTGGATATGTTCAATATTCATATATTTAACATGAAAGCGAAACTTGAGATCCCCTAAAATATTTGAAGGATACTTAAAGTACAGAAGTTAATTTATGGCAACATTAATAATCCTCTGTATACAGGATTTAAAAGATTTAAATATATCATCACTTTAAACCAATTGTTATACAAGAATTATAATCTCAATGACGTTTAATTTTGAATTATATCAACGACATAATTCGGAATATTGCGAGTCAACGGGTTCTCTATGCACGCAAAGAAGTATTTTTCGAGCCCTTTTATACAAAAAAAATCTTATTGCAATGAGTTTTCGTTTGCACTTAGCTTAATGACTTTTTTTATTAGAATGATTCCAAAGATCCGCTTATAAAGCTCTGGGGCTAGACCCAAAAGATCTAATCGGCTTGCGACGACTCATGAGGATGCAGTTTGCAAAAACTTATTAAACAAAATATCTCTTTTGTTGATTAATCAAAAATTACGAGCAACCGCTTCAATATATATTCAGAAAAATTCGGAAAAACTTTTCTTTGTCAAAAAATACAAAAAAAAAAATGTTTGAAGTAGCTTTTCGATATGTAAAGTCATAGAATAATACATACGTAGATAAACTTATTCTCTCATCTGACGTTTCATTTCACACTCTTCATCGTAGGTTTGTGGGAATGAGAGCAATTAAATTTAAAATTATCTTACACCAGGTGGAGTTACAAAATATGTTCACTTAACTTTTTCCTGTCGTTTCGGTGTAGAACTGAAAAATTTAAATGTATTTTGCACTTTTTTGTTGACTTTTATCGTTGGTATACATTTGTATTGTATTTAACACAACTAGTTTGCCACAAAAACACGAAATTCGGTTGTTCTTCCTTTGTGGATCTGTGTATACTATTGCCACCATCTGGTATTATTGAACCCATATTTTCCACCATCCAATGTTTACTTTCCATCGTACCTATGACGTTTAATTTATTGAGCGAATAAAAGCTTCTATGGTATGTATTATTCTATGTGTAAAATTCACAGAAATTTTATCCGAATATTAATAAACTCTCATTACAAGTTTCACATCCAAAAATATCTATATATATAAAAACAAGTTGTAAAAAGTGTATGTAACCGATGTTAGCCTTAATACTTTGACGGATTTTCAAATTATTTTTTTTTTTGAAAGGTTGCATCAATGCGGTGGTTCTTTTATATATGCGACATCCCTATCTCTTTTGGTACGTTAGTTATGTGCGTTTGAATGTGCGTACCTGCTTATGTGCGTATACGTGTATACGTATACACAAAGGGTGGTGGAATCGCTTCACTACTGTTTGACTAATCCCTGTTTGACTAATATAAAATTGCAACTCTGTAATATGAATTGTTTGAATTGTATGAAGTTTAAAGAGAAACGTCAAATAACTTTACAGCCGACTTCATTGCGAATAACAACAAAACAGAATTGCAGAGCATTGCGTACCTGCTTATGTGCGTATATATATCTCAGTGTTTCTTCTAATGTCACATTTCAAGGCTACGAATTCTGCTTTTGCTACTTCTGCTAATCGTCGTCGTGCAACTATTCGAATGCAACAAAATCCTATTCGTCATGTGGTGCTTGAAAGAGCAGCATTTGCGTATGACTCCAGTATTGATTATGCTTCATATCAAAGTGTTTCGATTGGTGGAATGGATATTGTATGCAAGCATTGTAAAGCATTGAAATTCAAATCTGAAAGACCTGGAGTATGTTGTGCAAATGAGCAAGTAAAGTCACTTGATTTGATGGCACCGCCAGAACCGTTGCTGTCTTTGATATTGGCTGGCGCACCGAATTCAAGTCATTTCTTGAAGAATATTCAAAAGTATAATTCATGCTTTCAAATGACGTCATTCGGTGCAACGAACATTATTCGAGATAACTTTATGCCAACGTTTAAGGTAATTTTACATGAATTAAAAAATAACGATTTTTTTTGGTAATAACGCAACGTACGACTTTGATTTCGATTTTCAACAGATTCAAGGCTAAGTATACCATCGACTTGGTTCTTTCTTACCCTTCTCTGATCAAAGTTATCAATTCTTGCAATTATACTTTGTGGGTGACGCATCTGCTGAAGCAAATCAACGTTGCAATATTTCCTCAGATTTGAAAATATACATTGCTCAAGACTTGCAAACCATGTTGCACGAAGAAAATGAATTGGTCCGTTTATTTCAAATGGCTCTTGATCGAATGCCGTCTGATACCTATTCCATTGTAATTCATGCTGATAAAACACCACCAGGTCAGCATATTAGAAGATTCAATGCACCGACAATTGATGAAGTAGGCATTGTAATTGTTGGAGATGAATTTAATTCACGTGATATTGTGTTACATCGACGAAATACGGGGCTTCAGCGAGTTCCTGAAACTCATCGTTGTTACGATGGATTACAGTATCCATTGCTGTTTGCACGTGGTGAAGATGGATATAACTTTAACATTAAATTGATCAATACATCCACCGGTTAGTATTTTCAATTTCTATTTTGTTATGGTAATTTTTTAAATAGTTTGGTTTCAATTCATTATTTTAGGAATGGAAACGAATAAAAAGGTCAGCGCAATGAACTATTATTCATACCGGCTCATGATTCGTCAAAATCAAGTCAATCACATTTTTTATTGTCGTCGGCTTTTCCATCAGTATGTGGTTGACATGTATGCCAAAATTGAAACTGAACGGTTGAATTTTATTCGCTTCAACCAATAAACAGTAATGGTAATGTTCAAGATCTGGGTAAAATGATCATATTGCCTTCATCGTACACAGGAAGTCCACGTCATATGCACGAGTACGCACAGGATGCAATGACGTATGTGCATAACTATGGTCGGCCGGATCTATTTATAACGTTTACCTGCAATCCGCAATGGAGCCATATTACAGATAATCTGTTTGCTGGCCAAAATTCCACTGATAGTCATGATATCACGGCACGTGTATTCAAACTAAAACTGAAAGCGCTTATGGATTTCATCACTAAATCACAGATTTTTTGGTGAAGTCAATTGTTGGATGTATTCTGTTGAGTGGCAGAAGCATGGTTTGCCACACGCACACATCCTAATTTGGTTGGTTGAAAAAATAATGCCAGAAGAAGTGGACGATGTGATTTCTGCTGAGATTCCAGATAGCACTGTTGATCCAGATTTGTATGATGTCGTGCTTACAAATATGATTCATGGCCCATGTGGTGAATTAAATATTCATTCACCTTTCATGATTGATGGCAAATGCAGCAAACGATTCCCGAGAACTTTAGTTTCGGATACAGTGACAGGAAATGATGGATATCCATTGTATCGACGCCGTTCGACTGAAGACAATGGCAGATCAATTACGATTAAAGTAAGAAATACTGATGTGGAAGTCGACAATCGTTGGGTTGTTCTATATTCACCATTGCTTTCTAAGACATTTAAGGCACACATTAATGTCGAGTATTGTAATAGCGTGAAATCGATAAAGTACATATGCAAATACGTAAATAAAGGAAGTGATATGGCTGTTTTTGGTGCATCTGATCCAAGACGCAACGATGAAATACACCAATATCAAATGGGACGCTATATTAGTTCCAACGAAGCAATTTGGCGCATTTTCTCATTTTCAATTCATGAGAGACATCCTACTGTTGTTCACTTAGCCGTTCATCTCGAGAATGGCTAACGTGTATATTTCACTGCTCAAAATGCAGCGCAAGTTGCTCAAGCACCACCTAATACAACTTTGACTGCATTTTTCTAATTGTGTGCATCGGATGTATTTGCTACAACTTTATTGTATGCAGAAGTGCCAAAATATTTCACATGGAATGCATCGAAAAAAGAATTTCAGCGACGCAAGCAAGGAAATCGAGTTGAAGGTTATTCAAATCTCTTTTAAAGTGATGCATTGGGACGTGTCTATACTGTTCATCCAAATAATGCCGAATGTTATTATTTGCGATTGCTTTTAGTAAATGTTCGTGGTCCAAAATAGTTTCAATCATTGAGAACAGTAAATAGAGTAGTGTGTGCAACGTATCGTGAAGCATGACAAAAATTGAATTTGTGGGAAAGTGATACGCATTGGGATCAAACTCTGGCTGCTGTAGCTGTTTCGGCCCATCCACATCAAATACGTGTTTTATTTGCAATCATTTTGTCAACATGTTTTCCGTCCAATCCTCCCGAATTGTGGATTAAATATCAGGAGTATTTATCTGAAGATATTTTGTATCGAGTTCGTCAAATACGTGCTGATCTAGATATGGAATATACACCGGAAATTTACAATGAAACTTTAATTCAAATTGAGGATTTATGTTTAGCAATTGCAAATAAGGCATTGATACAATTAGGGATGCCATCTCCAAATCGATCAATGAACGATCTACGCGAGTTAGAATTTCGACGTGAGCAGCAGTACGATCGGAACGATTTGAATGCATTTGTTCAAGCAAATCTAACGAAATTGAATGCTGAACAGAAAACGGCTTATGATAAAATCATGCAAGTTGTTAGTAATGGTGTTGGTGGATTTTATTTGCTGGATGCTCCGGGTGGAACTGGAAAAACGTTTTTGATTTCATTGTTACTGGCTACATTACGTGCCCAAAGTAAAATTGGATTGGCGTTAGCTTCTTCCGGTATTGCTGCTACTTTGTTAGACGGTGGTCGAACGGCTCATTCGGCTTTGAAACTACCATTGAATTACAACGTGAACAAAACTCCAACGTGTAGTATATCAAACGGATCTGGCACAGCTAAATTGTTGCAGCAATGCTCCATTATTATTTGGGATGAATGTACGATGGCACACAAGAAATTAGTCGAAGCTTTGGATAGAACTTTCAAAGATCTTCGAGGTAATTCGGAGTTAACACCTGCTGATGAAATTAATGCTTGCTTAAAATCATCATATTTATGGAGACACGTGGAAACAATGAAGTTAACCACCAACGTTCGTGTTCAGTTGCAGAATGATCCATCTGCTGATACATTTTCCAAGCAATTGTTGAAAATTGGAAATGGTGCTATGCCAGTCGATGAAAACGGATTGATAACTTTCCCTAATGATTTTTGCAGTTTTGCTCAAACCAATGAAGAATTGATTGAAAGTTTATTTCCAAACATAGGACAACAGTATTAATGTCATATTTGGTTAAGTGAAAGGGCAATTTTAGCGGCGAAAAACAAAGACGTCAGTGAATTGAACATGGTTATACAGTCTAAAATTCCTGGCGAATTGGTTTCGTACAAGTCATTGGATATGGATGTTGAGGAAGAAAATGTGGTTCACTATCCAACTGAATTCTTGAATTCTTTGGAATTGCCTGGATTACCACCACATAATCTACAATTGAAAGTTGGTGTGACCATTATTATGTTGCGTAATATCAACCAACCGCGTTTATGTAATGGTACGAGACTCGCAGTGAAAAATTTAATGCCAAATGTGATTGAAGCGACCATTTTAAGTGGAAAATTCAAAGGGGAATATGTATTGATACCACGAATACCAATGAAACCATCTGATATGCCATTCGAGTTCAGGCGATTGCAGTTTCCAGCGCGTCTCGCGTTTGCAATGACTATCAATAAAGCAGAGTTTTCGGTGTGTATTTAAAATATCAAGTATTTTCACATGGACAGCTTTATGTTGCATGTTCACGCATTGGAAAACCATCTGTTCTCTATGTATTCACGAACAATACAAATTCGAAAACGAAGAACGTTGTTAATCTAGAGTACTTCAATAAAATCAGTTTCAATCATTTTCATTTCAACAAAAATGTGTTTCATTTTTAGTTTTGTTTCAATTAATTTTATTCCAATGCACTACGAAGTGTGCACAGGGTACGCTAGTGTTTTTATAAAAACAAATAATTTTACCCTTCTTTACTCTCCTTTGGGAAACACTGCTGGCATTCAGTAAAACATTTCCCCAATGCAACACCATCTGCAGCAAGTAAGTATAGCTTAGTGCATTAAAAAACCGGGTATTTGAAAAATGTCGGTTTTCGGTTTTCTTCGAATATTCCAGTTTTAGCCAAACCGGTTTTCGGTTAAATCGATGGGTAAAACCCGGTTAGTAACCGTTTTCGGTTTAAATGTCGAAGTGGAAAACTATACGTTCTACAACATTCGGTTTTTTAATTTAGTCTTTCTGATATTTGAGATTCATTTTATTAAAAAAGCTATAAAATACTTATAAAAAACTAGAAAAATATAATATACCACTATTAAAATAATATTCCACTTGCTTCTAAACCACTTCTTTGTTTACTTTAGCGTAAGCTGAAGTTTAAAACACACTATTGCTGAAAGTAAACCTGGGCTAGTTGTATATACTCGTATGATACTATACACTTTATTCAACCCAGGTTAGGTTAGGTTAGTAAAAATTTCTATTGACACATTTAGTCCAATTAGGACCGTTGTGATAACGCGGAACGTTATGTCCCGTCCCCATCGTTGAACCTGTAAATTAACCTTGTGCGGTTAATGGTTGATTAAGACATATTATACATCATCCCGATATGTCAGGATGTGGCGGCAGAAGTAACATACAGCAGGCTCTGTCGAACCAAGTATTTCACTACAAAAAGTTCCTAAGATTCTTCGTCTTAAGTCCTTGAATGTCTTTTAGATCCAACATGAAGTAAGATCATCATATAAAATGCCGCTCAGTAGCATATGCCTTCTTTATCCCCACAACTTCTGCAGTAATCATGTGCTAAGATTCCAAGTCTCGAAGCGAAACTACCTATTAAACAGTGACATCGGCTACTAGAATATAAATATCTTGCCTAGGAATCGACATCAAGTTTAGTGTACGATTCAGGTCATAACATGACCATACTTGCCTGGGGATCCTATATTTTGTGCAGCAAGACCATATGTCATTCGTATGTCTGGGAGCATCGGTTTTAGGCATGAGCTTGTAGGCAGATAGATGCACACCCACATTCTCCATATCCAGTGGAACGAGTTGGGTAGTTCCTAATCTCACCAGCTCAACCGCGTTAGGTTTCCCTGAAATGTTTATTAGCTCTGGCGCCAATATAAGGTTAATGTGAAACTGCATGGTCATCTCATTTTGGGATGCGCGGCAGTTCTTGAGGTCAGGAATACAAATTGTTAGAGTAGATGTAGAAACCCCAGGCGGTGATGACGTTTCCTCCCAGCCAAAGGGCACCTTCTCCGATTGCTATGAATTCTGCAAGAAATACACTACAATGGTCTGGTAGCTTTTGTACGAGGTCTAAACTCAGATCTTTACCATAGATTCTAAACTATACTTTGCCATCTTATTTGGAGCCATCAGTGTAGAAGCCTAAACTGTTTTTATGACCTCAAAGGTAGAAGTGGGCGTCTTAAACGTCTTCTATCGTGCTGGCTGGTGATGCATCCCGAAGAATATCTTAGGCGGATTGCCGATGCTTCAGTCATTATCCTCTCCAGCAAATTTAGGGGTAATATGTGGCTAGCATGCGGACAGCTGAAAAGTACTTATGATCTTTCGCAGATATGAGTTAATCATCGTCACCAATGCCTTCAGAAGAAAAGAAGAGAGGCTGATTGGTCTAAATAATTTTGGACTAATCGGCTTTCGGATTTTTAATTCCCCCCATTTAACGGAAATATAGGACAGCTTGATGCAACTCATATAAAGTTGCAGAAGCTAGGTGATTTGTAGGGCTTAAAACTTCCTATTGCCCATTGTAGTGTTTCTTTTGCCACCATATTTACCACAACCAGCGACATTACGTGGTTGCTCTGCCGCGTTCTCATTGCCTTCGCAGAAATGCTTCCAAGACCTCCTCTTTGACGATTTTAACTCTTCTATTAACTTATATTATTTATGTCTAATTTTATATACATTCTAGTCTCACTCTGTCCTTAAGGATCTTAAAACGACTTTTTCAGCATTTTACATGTTCCTTGTTTTCTGTCTGTCTGATGGCTTTAGTAACCATAGAGATCAATTGAACAGGCTATAGGTTTGTTAAAGGTATATCAGTTGCAAATAAAAGTTCATTAAAATCCGAAAACCGGTTTATCAATTTAAAATAACCGGTTCTTCGATAGTACCAATTTTTACAAAACCGAAGTATGGTTAACCGAATACACTAGTACAACATTCTCTTAAAAAATCTTCCTGTAAAAGCAATAAGACTAATGGGTTGCATTTTTAACAGTTGTATTCTCTTAAATTATTTCCCAAAAGGCTTCAAAAAGGCCAAAGTAATTCCGATACAGAAGCCAAACAACCCTCCTGACAACCCTAATAGTTATAGACCCATCAGACTTTTGAGCAACATGTGCAAGATATATGAAAAGATTATCCACAATCGACTAAGGGATTTCACATCAGACCAAAATATTATATGCCAAAAACAATTTGGCTTCAAACAAGGTCACAACACGGTCCACCAAGTGGACAGAATTAAAAACATTATAATTGGAAACAAACGCCACAAAAAATCCACAGGATTAGTACTGTTGGATATAGAAAAAGCATTTGGCACTGTCTGGCATAACGGCCTTCTCTACAAATTAGCAGCCGTAAATACCCCAAAATACATCTACAACATTATAGCGGATTTTCTGAATAATAGAACATTGGCAGTATCAGTCAACAATAGTATATCTTCATTTAAAATCCTACCAGCAGGACTCCCTCAGGGATCTATTCTGTCCCCTATTCTGTATTCTATTTATATTTCCGGATATGAACGTATCAACGATTTCATAACTCGGTTGAACTTAAATTGTTTTCCAAAAATCTCAGACTCTCCTTATGAAATTCTTAGAGAGTGTTACGAATTATTATAAGTACATCTCAGAAATTTACCAAACCAAAACATTGATAAATAGAAAATTATTTTAACAAATAATGACACTATCGTTAATATTTTTATCCATGTTTGAATCCTAACATTAAGAATATTAAATAAGGTTTTTATCCTTTTTGCCTTAAACTATAATACGAATTATAAATAAAAACAAATGATAAAAATGCTATTAAATGTAAATACAAGGTGGCGCAAAAGTAAACTTCCGATGTTTTTTGGCTGTAATTTAAAAAAAAATGAAAAACTTTGATTCTTCTTGTGGATTATTTTTATTTGGTCTGTTAATTTTTTTTTCATCAAGTCGAGAATATGATGTCATGTAAATGGCCGCCGCCACAGTTGATTGTCATTTGAGCCCTTTTTATTGCATTTTCCATCACTTTGGCCAAAACTTCCGGCGATACGTCGTCACATTCTTGACGGATATTGTCTTTAAGAGCTGCAAGAGTCTGAGGCTTGTTGATATAAACCCGCGACTTCAAAAAGCCCCACAGAAAGAAGTCTGGAGCGGTCAAATCAGGCGATCTTGCTGGCCAGTGCAAATCGCCAAAACGGAAGATTAGGCGCCCGGGAAATTCATCCTTCAGCATATCGGTTGTGGCACGTGCAGTGTGTGCCGTTGCACCGTCCTGTTGGAACCACATGTTTTCCAATCCCAATTCATCAAGTTGCGGCAAAAAGAACTCGTTGATCATTGCTCTGTAGCGCTCACCATTCAGAGTAACCGTTTGGCCCGCGACGTCTTCGAAGAAAAAAGGTCCGATGACTCCTCCAGCGAAAACAGCACACCATACAGTGACTTTGAGCGGGTGTAATGGCTCTTCGTGGATTAGACGCGGATTTTCAGTGCCCCAGAAGCGTAAATTTTGCTTATTTACGTACCCGCTAAGATGCAAATGGGCCTCATCACTCATGATTATTTTTGATGAAAAATCATCTTCCTCTTGGTGGTGATTAAGGATGGCTTGAGCGTATGTTAGACGCGATTGGCGGTCAGCAGCTAACAGCTGATGCACCGTCTGGACTTTGTACGGAAACATCTTCAAATCTTGTACCAAAATTCGCTGTAAAGACCGTCGACTGATACCCATTTACGTGGCACGTCGTCTGGTCGATGTCGACGGCGCATCCATGACATCCTCGACTACAGCAGCAATATTCTCTGCAGAACGGCTACTCCGGGGTCTGCCACGCCTGGCAGCATCTCGTGTTGTGCCAGTCTCTTCGAGGCGAGCGGCTAAACGTCGCAGTGTTTCACCACTGGCGTTGGAAGGTCAGGAAATCTGCGACGAAATTCACGTTGTGCCCAAGACAGCGACCGATTATTGGTCAAATAAATAGTCAGCAATATTCCGCGTTCTGGAGCAGTGTAGCGTAACATTGTTTATTAACGTATATTTCGCATGTGTTTACTACACAAATGTCAAAACAGAACTGACATTAGGGGCCAATCGCAAAATTTATAGCATTCTCTGATAGGAGGATTACTTTTGCGCCACCTTGTATATACTAAGTTCCAGTTGCTGAAATATCAAATGATAAAACTCACAATTATGTAACATATCTCTGTAAGATCAAATTGTATTTTTGGATTAATAAATATGTTGAATTGAAAATTGAAAAATTTTTCCATGGTCCAGAGTAACAAATAATCATCGCACTGTGTTGATTGCACACTTGTTTTATGAAAAGGAAGCATCAACAATATTTCAAACGGGAAAACTATGAAAACCGACTACGGCGACAACCCTGCCACCAACTTTAACAACAGCCAGTAATGTCTAAAACGGAACAAGTAAATAAACCGGATATAAACGCATTTTCTTGTCCCTAAAATCCTACGACAGCAAAAAGCGTGTGCGAGCAGTCACACACAAATACACAGTAGAATGAAAACGCAAATAATGCAAGTGCATACAGCATTTCGTTTATTTTTTGTAATTCTGTTGTGCGTTTTCTGTGTGACTTAGCTGTTGTCGTTGGACTTTAGTGAAAACTAAACTCACTGCTTTATGAATTTTTGCACAAAATACATTTGCAAAAAAAAAATTTTCCTTCTTTGCTGGTCTGGCCTCTGGTTGGGTGCGTTTTTATTTCAACTTTTTGGAAGTTAAATTGTTATTTTTTCTTTTCCATTTTCGAAACATTTATATGAAATTTTTTTTTTATTCCACATTAACGTAGAACGACCATTCGAATTTTGTTTCTCATATACAGTAAGTAAAATATCAAGCGATGAAAGTATTTCCAGTTTGGGAGTAGGGATTTCAGTAGCCTCCATCATTTGAAATTTTGGAAATCTTTAGACCAATTTAAATCAAACCAATTGCAACTCCCATCGATATGATCTACATCATTTGGTTTAATGAAAATACGTCAAACAGCCCCGCGAAATTTTATAAAGCGTGCCAAAGATAATTTGTTATGAGCAGCAAGAACTTCCACAATATTTGTGTAAAGGCCCAACTATAATATGCTTACGCTGGTTTATGGGCTTAAGCGAACTCAACGAAAAGCCTGTCAAATGCTTACTGGAATTCCATGAGACTTTTAGGTGGCTGGAATATACTTTCGTGACTTTGAAACTTTTAAGCCACCGCTGCACATTTATGTACTACTTTGGAGCAAAAGTACTAAAAAACACAGCCGTGGCAACACAATAACATAATAAAACAATCAAAGTACAAAATAAAAACGTAAAATTTGGTAAAATAAATGTAAGCAAAATTCAATAATTTCAACTAGTAAATTTTTTTTACAATATTTATTCAAAAACACGCACAATCGATAAACTTTTGCAATATGCGAGTGTCAGAACATGGACAGTTTTTTATTTTTTTTTTTTATTTGTGATCTTTATGTTAGGTACCACGCACCTTTGTCCACTTTTGAGGGGCATTTATTGATTGTTTATTTTGTGTCACTGTCACTGTTATTTATGTACTTACCGGCGAGGTGCGAGCGAATCTTTTAGAAACAGCATTTGCTGCAAGAAGGTCCATTCTTCCAGGTAGCACATGCCGCTACCTGATGGAGACTCCATCTTTTTCATCTCCTTCACCAAACGCTCGCGGAGCAATTTCCACCGGTGTTTGCAATCCGGTACTTTAATTGAGAAGAATGTTCAATATTAATAAACAAAAAACAACTAATAATATATTCTATAGCTCTGCGAATAATCGCCCAACATTTTTGGGGTCACTTTCCGCTTTTGGGCAATTTTTACTTGGACGGTTATTCGCATAGCCATATTAAATACTTACCACTTTTGTTGCACTTATCGGCAACATCCATCCACGTCCTTTCTTTAACGCCTTTGTTAAAATAAAACGCGTCCCTCTTGTCATACAGACATTTATGTTTTTCAACATTTTCAATAAGGCACTGTATAAATTCAGTTTCAGTCGACATTTTGGTTTGTTATTATTATATTTGACCAAACAAATAAACAAACAGCTGATGGCGTAAGCAAAGTTCGGCCAGTAGCGAGCGCTGCTTAAGCCGATGACACTTGACGAAACTCAACGAAAAGTTGCCGCAAGTACATTATAAACGGCCACATACGTTTTATATGTATTCGAGCAGTGGCTTAAGCTGACTTAATCCAGAAAAAGCATGATATGGTTGGGCCTTAAGTCTCGTTTCATCTTTTAATCGCGGATTCGTTTTCTTTTTAAATTCTCTTTATTAATAGATATAAAATAGGATGCAATAACTTTGTGCGCTGAATGCTGGGTATGTGTAGTAAAATAAATATTTTTGCGGCTAATGCAATATTTTTCAGGTAAATTTTTCTTATTTGGGAGAAAAGTTTAAATTTGTATGATTAATTCAGTGCACATTTCACGGTAAAAGTATGGTTTTGTAGGCAAATTATCTCCAAGTGTTCTTTTCGTGTACAATTACAACAATGAAATTTATAACAACAATTAAAAAAAATATTTGTTGCGGATTTGAACCATTTTCTAGTGTAGTCGTTTTCTAGTCGAATATTCTACAGCTGACACATTTTTCGTTATTACAAACTGAGAACTTACCTGTGTCGCAAATAAATTCCTCAACACGAGTTGTCTAAAATGACGTTTGTCGGCAGCGACACTTTTTTTTCATGTACATTATTGTGTTAAATATTTTTAAAATCCTAAGATCTGTAATGCATTTGCTTATAAGATTTTTGTTAAAAGAGGCAGGCTTTTTAAATCTGTCGTCTTAGTCTAATACAAAACGGTGTCTTTGCTGTTATAAATAACATTAAAATGCATTTAAATTGTACCAAATTATCCGGCTATCCCATGTTCAACAAACACTGGATTGCAGATATGAACAACCGAAAATAATTACAATGAGCAAGAAAATAAAAATAATGGTGGCTATAACATATCTCTGTACCAGATTCAGTTCGAGTTCAAGTCCAGCAATAGTCACAGTAACTCTCTTAACTGCAGATTCTGTTGTTTTCGGTGACAATCATTGTTCTACAATAAATACAGATATGGAAAGTATGTCATAGTCTCAAATCGATGTTCTCGTTATTGTGCTTCGCCCTAGTTAAAAAGGCAGATATACACAGAAAAATTAGGAGAGCCAAAAAATAATATAGTTTCAAGAAATGGTAAAAACGGAAAAAAATAATCTAAGGAAATGCAGCTAAAGCAAGAGCATGTCATGTAACAAATACGACATACGAGTCTTTCCATGCTAAATCGAACAAAACTTAATACTTCAATAAACATTCTTCTTTCAAAATAATATTATACGAATATGCAGTTAAAATTCGCAGAATTTTTAAAATCCGTTAAACGTGTGTATAGTTAATCCTTTTACGGTGTCTAAAATTTCACAAGATTAAAGATTTGGAATTCATGTCTTGTAAGTGCTAAATTATTGTTGTTCAAGGAAAATGACATCGTGAACAATGCGATTTTATTGTTGAGAAATATTTTAAAAATTATTGAGGGGCGTCGAACGGAATCATCTTCAGCAATGAGGGTCATCTTGATCTTGGTTTCATTTAGGGTTCAAAAAATACACTCGTTGTTGTTGAGAAGCAAACGGATCAACAACGTGGCACTTTCTGATGTAGATTTTGTGCTGGGGCCATAATCCTACAGTAGTTCTGCGAAAATGCGGCTAGTCACGCAATAACAGTTAATGGTGGTCTCTAGCGACATGCTAATCTAGTTTTTGTTTCTCCTAAATTGCATGATTTGAATGTGAACGACATGCAGTTTCAACAAGATAATTTCACATGCCACGAAAGACGCAACAATTCAGTCTTCCATGACTTTTATTTAGGACAACCCATATTTCAGAATTCTTTGGGTGAATTTGAGAGTTTGATATCTTGTTTCAAAGGTTTTTGAACGTCCTATGCCTGCGTTGAACAAACATAACACTAACTAATGAGCTTAGGTGAATTACAAATTTAAAAATAACTCGGATCAAAGGCAACTAAAGTTCTCAGGAAATTTGTATAGCTTTTGTGATTTAAAATAATTTTTAGAGATTTCGTTATCAGAAGGAAATGCATAAATTTTCGAAGAGGACTTATACTTTCAACGCAATGGTATTTCCTTCACCCTGTTTTAACCCATTATTGCCCGGTACCCGATATGGTGAACCGATTTCTCTGAAACTTTAGTCATAGCTTATTTTAGGTCCAGTTAAGATATATTTTAAGTTTCAAGAAAATGGAACGAACGGTTCCTAAGGTAACCGGTTGTGATGGTAAGTTCACTTACCAGCGGGCCGATACGTATAGTGATTTTGGAAAAGTATTCACATATGGTAAACAATTGATTTTATTAAAACAAATGTGTTTATTATTTAGAAAAATAGATTTGTAACTAAAACAAAATTTAAAATAAATTTATTACATTTCAGTTTGATTGTTCATACATAAAATTGGTAATGTAAAAATTTTTTTGGTTTTTAAGCTGAATGTTTTGAATAGAATGGGAAACAGTGTTGATGCAAGCGAACATTGCACACAATGTATTTATATGGCCTGTGAGTATGACAAACAACGCAGCGTCGTGGATTACCCGAGGGTCTTGTAATGCAATGAATATTATTTTTGAGATTTGGTAATTTTGAAGATGCTGAAGGCTGAACTGGTAATCCTCTAGCCACTGGCTGTTGTCCACATGTAGATGGTTGAGTAGATGTCAGCAGCCCATTAACAACGGCTGCACGAAAATGCAGCTGCGATAGTGGTTTTTGTTTTTCTTGTGTTGATACCATAACATGCAGTTTCCAAGCATTTACCATCATATTACCAAGTAAAATTATAAACAACGCCACCACCATTTTTTCGATCCGACTGAAATTCGTTAATTAGCCAGAGCGTTGTCATGTAGGTCTACGCCCCCCATATGCTTATTATATTGCGCAATTGCATTTGAAACTTTGACTTTGATGCGCGCTTTCATTTTTCGATCATACCGTTTAGCATTTGTTTTTGGATCCATTGTACCATGATTGGTGAGAACCGTGACAAGTGCATTGTCTCTCCAGCGTATGGCCAGTACCTCATTTGTGTGATCAAAAAGAGCTTCACTTTCACCTTTGTTAATCTTCTCTGATAGTTTAGCTCCGCCGATTCGTTTTCTTCGAACAGTCCCTGTTAAAAAACACAAATTTTAATACAATATTCATTCTTAATATTAAAATGAATATAATACCTGTAGCAAAGAATCGTTCTGTGTGTAGTAAACACATTAAGTGGTATGATGTAAAGTAATTGTGAAAATAAATGCTATGACATGACGGAGAATCGACAACGCTCAACAAGCCGAGAACAGTATCAAATCCAATAGCTTTGCAAAATCTCTTGATGCGCCTCCATACAGTTTCAGATTGTATAAATATCCATTTGAGGAAGTCAGACACCATGCTTTAAATCTAAATCGGGTGGGTTTTTCTTTGATGAACATTTTACACGAGTGTCTTCCAAAATATGGAATCATTTCCTCATCAATGGAAAGATTGTGAGCAAATACTCCAAACTGCATAAAACGTTTCTTGCATATATCGAATAAGGGTTTAACTTTGGCAAACCTATCTTCAGTATTTAGATTACTGTTATCAGCTAAGTGTATTTATCGCTTGATCATTTCAACACGAAGTCGTGGCAAGGCATTATAAATGATTTGGACGCCAAAGGATGAGTCTTTTGACCAATACATCTTCCATTCAGAAATTTTATATTATTCAGTGAAGAATAAAAATCCAATAAAACCCTTCATTTCATGAGGCTCAACAGTAAAGGATACATTTTGTTGTGATGCATATATGTTAGTTTGCTCCACAATCATATGTAGCATTTCGTTATTAAAAAATAGGCTAAATATATCAATTGACGTTTTTCCATCTATACACAAGAACACAAAAAGAGAATTACATATCATGTACAAAATACATTCAAACTAAAGGTACTCACTCAGTTTTTCAACAACACTACGAACACGTTCGGCTTCAATATCCGCTGGTGTTTTATCATATTCGGAAATTCGTTTTGTCCACTTTGGTGTTCCAAATTCGTTCTTAGTTTTATAGTGTTTTGCTGGATTTTCCCCGATTTTACTACCCTCAGATTTATCGCTTGATCTATACTCAACCTCGACAGTGCCAGCAACATCTAGTTAAATAGGAGCATTTTCATCTATTAATGTGCTCTTCATCGGAGACTTCTTCAGAATTAGGTGGAATGTATACAACATTGACGTTGAGCGATGATTTGAATGCAGCAACTTCTTCATCTGAACCAACCTCTGCTTCCAACACTGCAATTACTTCTTCAAGCTTCAAATACTTTCTAGTTGGCATTTTTTAAAACTGTGGCTTCAAATACGAGTTGGTTACGTAAGACAAGAAAGGTGAAAATAAAGGCTCACGACAGATCCCCATTTCACTTAGATTTCCTAATTTACTTGTGATACACGTACTAGTATGTTGGGGATTCCCCGTTTTACAACCCGCATTAAGCAAGAACCAACCACATTGCAACACGTATTAAATAAGTGTTGAAAAAACGCATGCAGCTTTGCGTTTATTTTCAATTTGGTAAAATTTTGGCTAAATCGCTATATGTTTCAGCCCAGCCCCATGGTAAGTGAAATTACCACCGCGATATTTGCGCATATTTCGCACTTTTTGCGAAAAATAATTAAATATATATGTGTGTATATGCAAAGTAGGTATATTGAACATTCAGAATCAGTGCTTAATATTTCGATAAATTTTTTTTGAGTTTCTTCACAAACTTTCCTTTTTCGGAGTGTCACGCAAACGCTTCTACAATCTGACAGGATACAAAGAAACAATTTCCTTCAAATTTCCTTCAAGAGAGGTTATATGATTGAATAAAGTGCTGGTAAGTAAAATTACCGCTTGGGCAAAAATGGGTTAATTGAGGATGAAAAAATTTGACCATGTTGAAATTGTCTCTGCACATGTAAACGGAAAATAAAAACTTCGAAAATTGCATGATAGTTAAGGGGTGGTTACATTTCAAATCACTCGGATTAAAGTAGATTCAAAATTATTTAAGAAAGATATCAAACACTAAACTCCGTCCAACCAATTCCGCAAATTTTACATCCTTGATATCTGTAATAGTTTCAAACTAAGAATATCTGCCTAGCTTTTAGAAAAGTCGGAGGCTTGAGCATTTGATTTGTCCAGTTTGGCTTCGAGTGATTCACATGTGGACACGTTTATGTATAAGGATTGACTTGTGGTAATGTCTCACGTGTATGTAATGTGTGCGGGTATGTAATTCAAATAAGTTCGTCACATCAAATTTAGTTTCTACATTGCTGTACGTTTCTAAGATTTGGGTACGTGTTTTACATGTAATGGCTGTGTATGTTTTTTTATGGGTGTTTTAAGAGTTTTCTATCCATATTCATTTCTTCCTTTTGCCTCGTGTTGTTGATATCCATGTTGACATTGTGTTTATGCAAGGGTCTACAACATGAAGTATATAGTCTTTAACGAGATATTGCTGCCATGCAATAGGATTCACATTTTTCCTAGTTTATAATTGCAAATATCAGTCTGAAGTTCCTTTATTCATATGGTATTTCAACTCTCATCTGCACTTCGAAATGGTCTAAGAAATGACTCGTTGAACTAACTGCAGCTCAGTACTGCAGCTCAGTACTAAATAGTCAATTACTTGTCATTCACAGTAAGAGTAAATGGAATGATTTGCGTTTCTAAAGTCCTTTGTGTTACATAGAATTATAAAATTGTAATGATATTTATTTAATCCAAATCTATAACACTTACCTACCATATTATATATGAACACAACAATTCCCGTAGTTTTCATGGAGATTTGATGTTAAGAGGCTCAAAAATCGTATATTTCTGACTTTTATCAAATGTGACTTCATACGAGTCCTCAATGTCATTGATTGGTTTTCATTTCATATCAAGCACTGTTTCCGTACATACGTGAAACATTTATATCCATATAAACGAGGTTGAATTTTATGTTTCGGGATTAGAGAACAAAAACAAATATTAATCATCGAAAATCACTTTATTGTTTTTCAAAATATTCCCCATGAAGATTTATACACTTTTGCATGCGTTTGAACCATTTGTCGAAACACTTTTGCCACTCTGATTGAGGTATCTCCAAAACATGCATCCTGAATGCAGCAACCGCTTCTTCAGGTGTCGAAAAACATTGACCTCTTAGTTTGTTTTTACGTACGGGAATAAAAAGAAGTCATTCGGTGCCAAGTCAGGATTATACGGCGGATGACCCATCAAACCGATGTTTTGGGTGCTCAAAAATGCAGTTGTTTCAGCCGATATGTGAGAGCTCGCAATGTCGTGTTGCAGAGTGATCGTTATTCGGCGGTTGGTTTTCCTGATTTCTTGGAAGACAACTGGCAAACAAATGATTGTGTAGCACTCAGAATTCACTGTTCTGCGTTGTTCGGTTGCGATATGTCCGGTTTTTTCGAAAAAAAGGCGGCCATTTGCTTGGAAGTGCTTTGGGCGCGAACACCTTTTGTTGTATTTGTCTCATCTTGAAACACCCATACAGTTGACTGCTGTTTACTTTCAGGCTCATACTCGTAAATCCAGGATTCGTCACCTGTCACGATGTCATAGACGTGTTTCGAAGCACCGCGATCGTATTTTTGGAGCATTTCCAACGCGAACTAATTATTTTGACAATCAAATGTTTATGCAATATTGAATGTATGCTGATCCCACTAATGCCTAAGGTTGTCTCAATCTTACGAGAGGTCACATGACGATCTTGCAAAATCAGTTCGTGCACAGCGCAATGGTTTTCGGAACAACAGTTGATTTTGGACGACCTTCACGAAATTCGTCTTAGAGAGAACTACGACCACGATTGAATTCACCATACCATCGATAAACACTGGTCCTTGATGGAGTTTCATCGCCAAATATTGAATTAAGTTCATCCATGCACTGTTGCTGAGTTAATCCACGTCGCAATTGGTAAAAAATAATCGCACGACAATGTTCACGATTTAATTCCATTTTTGGGCCGAGATGAATCTTTGAAGTTACTGTAAACAACACAAATAGCGCTCGTATGTCAAAACGTTCTGAGTACGCATAACCTCAAAAATGTCCAACTTTACGATAGAGCTGTCAGTTGCCAGATTGCAACACTAGGGTTGCCAAGTCCCGAAACATACAATTCAAACCGTATGTTGACTTTTCTATACATTTTGTAATTGCAAAAAAATTCACTCACGAATGTTAAGTTAGCGGAAAAGTTCGTGCAAACATTTATGTTTGAGCTGGTTATATTGAAAATGATACGTCAAAAAAAAGAAAGAAAACAAATGTTTCTAGGTTGAACAAGCGCTTAAAATTTCTGTGCGGTCACAAGTTCTTGTCCAATTTGATGCTACGATGTCTCGCCTTACCACCAACATTTTTGTCTATTAATCAGCAGATTTTGTTTGTGATTATGTGCGTCACAATTAACGCGCTTCTGCTAAAGTAGGCTTCTATTAAACTTAGTTAACACATGAGCTGCTTAGTCTAGCTTATAAAATCTCAGTCTACTTTAACTGAGTTTAAATCAAATTGTCATGCGTAAGCAAAATTATTACTGTCTTACCTAAGGTCAGAGACAATGGCCTCAGCTAAATGTAAATAACTGAAACTTAGCTAAAACTAAGTATCTCTGCTCAGCGTTGTTCGACCTTTTCTTTATCAATAAATAATCCATATTCTCCGAGTTTGAGGTCAGATTTGCTTTTCCTGAAGTTATTTTCCTCGATATTTCGCTACTCCATTGAGTGTTTTATCCTCAAATTGTATAATTCCACAAGGTCAATAAGGAAAGGGTAAGAAGTATTCTTAAGGACAACAACTTCCCGAACCATCTTAACAACAGACTGATAAAGCAATTTGAGAGTAAAATACAACTTAACCCTGCTGTTAGATTAGAAAAAACTTACGAATCTTAGATTGAGGGACCATTTGGTCCATACTGCAATTTTCATCCAAAATAATAATTTTATCTTATCCTTTGTAACTATTTTGGTTCAATAATTTCTAAAGCAAGTATTTGACATATCAAAAACATCTTCTAAATATTTGACATGAATTTACATTCGCTTGGTAATGAAAAAATGTACTATTGACCAAATGGTCCTCTAATCTAAGATTCGTCATTTTGTATTTTTCTCAGTCCTGAATAAAGTTAGAAAATTTAATTTTCGCACATAACATTGTTTTATTAAAAGACCCCATTAGCAGAAAAATTTAGTCAGTATATATCACCGTTCCAAAGTTACAAGGGAAAACAGAAAAAATTTGGACCAAATGGTCCTAATCTAACAGCAGGGCTAAAAGGGTTACTATAGATAAGCCGAAAATTTACAAATCCATAACCTACATACCAGGAATAAGGTTGCCGAAGTCAAAAGTATTTGACGACAAGAATTACAGGATATCACACAAAACATATAACATAATAGGTAGAATGTTTGGTAAAACAAAGGATAGTTGGGACACATATGATATGTGTAATATAAAGGAAATGACAACGAGATTTGTAACAAAGTATATGTATGTGCTACAAAAACTAAACTAAAGACTCGAATTGGAGGACAGAAATCAGATCAGAAATACAGGCACATTTCTACAAAGAAAACACCATAAACATCCCATTGTGCTAGTTTAAATCATTACCCAAACTTTCAGGATACATCGATTTTGAATAAAGAAACCAATTATAAACGTCGTTATATATTAGAAATGCGACAAATAATTCATATACCAACATTGAAAAGAATTAACTATAAAACTGATACAGACATTTACACACATTTACAGACATTTAATCAGTAAAAAGTAGAACTTTTTAAGCACAAATTCTTTATCCATCTAATATTTTTCTTTGGGTGAATTTATATGAACTCTTTACGTACATTATTTTTGTTTGTGTAACTTCAGAAAACTTTGAAAAAGGTGGGATAAGTTTTTTCGAACATTTTTATATTGACATAATTTTTCATAATTGTTATTTGGTTTAATTGTTAAATATTGTTTATTTGTCGTGAGGATGCTACACAATGGAGTAGCGAAATATCGAGGAAAATAAATTCAAAAAAAGCAAATCTGACTCCAAGCTCGAGGAATGTAGATTATTTTTTGATGAATATTTTCCCATTACACTCTGTGAAAATATTCTAAAAATCAGCGAGCTGTTCACTTTCTAGTTTTACAGCACCTACAGTTTTACTCGGGTTGCGAACTAATTTTTTGAGAAGCATCGTCGAAAGAAAATACTGTTGGCCAGAGCGGGAATCAATTTGACAGTAAGCCCATTTTATTTTAATAACTTAAGCTTAAGTAACTACTTATAACAATCATTAAACATGGCCGTCGGTGGTGCAATGGTTAGTGTGCGCGGCTCTTGTACATGAGATCCTGGGTTCGAACCCTGCTCTGACCACCTTCAAATTTCTTTCGGCGGCGGTCACCTCGCAAAGTGACGGCGACACTATCGAGTATATAGCCGTGAAAAAGCTTCTCAAAATACCGTTGGGAATCGGTCTAAAACCGTAGGTCCCAATCAGTGAGTGAAAACTGGAAAGCGCACAGCTCAGTGATTGAGTGGATGTAATGGGAAACCATTTATTTATTTAAGCATTAAGACAGATTTGCTTGAATGACTATGAATTTTCACTATCACATACGTATGTAATATATTTATTGTTAATATAGTAGAAACGGAAAATTCGCCTAATGTGCTTTTTCGTGTGCGCGCTATGGAAGTTGTGGCATTTTATTCTGCAGAGAATTTATATAAGGTATCTAAGATGTGTATGGTCTTAATGGCCCAAAAAATACCCAGAAGTTAGAATAGTTTTCATTAGTGAAGTATTTGCAATACGATTTATTATCGAAATAAAAACTAAATAATAGCAGCGTATCCAGCAGATATAAAAATAGAGAAATATCACCACAATTTTTTTAGGAATCCACAGACATTAGAACCTCTCTATAAATGATTTTGATTTTTAAGGAGGCACATAATAATTTGACAAGTAAGATTCACTCGTATTGCGTAAATTGGCAGTATTACACGTTGAAAATTGGATCATCAAATTTAATCAATTCATACAGTGCCGACAGTGAAGAGATAATAATTCATGAGACACACTGAAAGAAAAACCTTCATACCATTAATGAATTCTTACATTGCATCAATGAAAAGTGTCATTGTTTTTGAGCCAATGTCAGGCTTCATTAATGCTATGAACAATGTTACATTAAACGAAAAATGATTCATAGACCTGAAATAAGTGTACGCTTTCTAACCGGAATGAAACATTATCATTGTATAAATGAATATGTTACATTGATATTATAAACCGTTTCATTGATATAATGAAAAATAGTCATTGATATAATTAACATGTTACATTGATGCTATGAACATGTTTCGTTGATGCTATGCGCATATTTCATTAATGCAATATGTGTCATTGATGGTACGGAACATGTTTCATTGAAAGTCTGAATATGTTTCATTGATTGTATGAACATATTTCATTGATGGTATAACACGTTTCATAGACGGTAAAAACATGTTTCATTGATGGTATGAACAAGTTTCATTGTTGGTATGAATAAGTTTCATTGATAGTATGACCAGGTTTACAAGGTATACAAGCTGATCGATGTCTCTCATAAGAAAGGCATAAGAAAAAAAATTTTATGTATGTACATACGTATGTAACAATGCTTTTGCAAATGCTATTAAGAGATGCTATGGATTTCACATTCTTTATGATTAGGTGTAATTATATATGTACATATGTACATACATAATGCAATTTTTTAAAGATCCGTCTTAAACTAGAGCGTTGTCCAACGACGTTTATCCAAAAACGTCCGATGTATATTTTCTATCGAAATACATATGTATGTATGTAGTATGTACGTCCATCGTAATATTAGTCGTGTTTTGGTTAGAAGCAAGCGAATGTCACTTGCTAAGTTGCAAAGAAACGGCAAATTTAGCGATAAGTCATTGTATTCAAAAATATGAAAAATATGGGTTGAAAACGGTAAAAGATGTAAAAAATTTTAAGTTTTCAACATAGCGAAAATGATGCTCGTCCCTAAGTTCTCGCTAAGTGCTTCATACAAAACAAGCGAGTATATAAGCAAGCGGTGTAATCAAAACACACTTATTGTCACAATTATATACATATGTAACATATGACCACAATTTCGCATAATGCTACATACATATTTAGTTTCCAAGATATTTTCCATAAGTAAATGCAATTTTAACTTTTGCCACACAATCATGTAAATCATGTGGAAAAAATGCCGGCCGACAAAAAAATTTTCGTTTTTGAAATCCCCTTATTTTGTTCGATTTTCGGTTTTTCTAAATGTCCAAAAAAATACTGGCACTCATATATTGTGTCACAACTACTGTACATACAAACATACATACATAAATACATTTATACAAAGCGTACCTAAATATATATTATTCTTTAACCAAATTAATGAATCGTTGAAAATTAATGAAATGGTACATTATATTAATGAAAGATGTTTTATTATTGCTTTTTTAGAAAAAATATTTTAAAATTCAACAAAATGTGTGTAATGTAAAGGATGGCCTATTTAATAGATTCTACTTTACAATGTCGATAAAATGTCTGCAATTTTACATGAAAAACATACTTCATTCCATCAATGTAAAAGGTTTCTTATCATAATGACGGTCCACAAATTCAAAAACTGCAGCAATGAAGGAGTTCATTGAAGTAGTGTAACATTTCATAGCATCAAAGAAACTTTTCATTGCATCAATGTAAACCCATTAATTGATGCTATGAAGCGTTTTTCTTTCAGTGCAGCTTCACAAAATAGTAATTAATATTAATTAAGACACTACAACTCCCAAATTTCAGTGAGTGTCAAAAGTTCTTTCCAATCAAATAGGTATAATGCTGGAATTCACTTCAACTACAGTCCGTCACACATATGCTAGCTGTTGTATTAACTATTCAAATTTATAGAAAAATTCTTTCTTGAATTCTAACATTTCACTAATTTATCAGGAATCTTTTATGAACATAAACTAAATTACCTATTATTACTTCAACCTCAAGCACACAAGTTGTACAAATTAATCAATAAGTTAACCTTTTATAGCTTTTAACCAATAACCATGTCCTTTAGATAAACTAAAACGAATCCTTAAAAATAAATAAAACTACACCTCTCTACTCCTAACCTTCATCCATTCTTTACGAAAAATAAACGCCATGGAAACAGCGCTATTTAGAATTTGAATTGACTGTCATTCACAAAATGTTACCAAAGTATTGAAAACAAAACCAGAAGGTTCCTTAAAATACGATCACCTTTACTAAGCTGGAAGAAGATGTTTCCTTCACAGTGAAATAGGTATACAGACGATGCAGTATATAAGCCCAACTTCCACCAGGAATGTCATTAACCGAGTCATGACAGCCAACGTAAAAATTGGAGGTCTACATGAACCAGCATAGTGCCAATTACTGTTGCACAACTACCTTGATTGTGTTGCAACAGCATTTTTGAGTTTGTTGATTGTGAGGTGGGAACAGCAAACGTTGCATATACGCTTTCAATACCCACTTCTGGCAGGAATGCCTGCATAGTCGTTAAAAATGTCGCAGAGGGACTGCGAGAGAGAGAGTGAGTTACTTGCACTACAGATGGAGAACATTTAAAATTTTTATTACAACATGGTATCCAGATGTTTCTGTAAACGAGGAGGATATCTTGACCCTCAACCCCTCGTAACATACCAACATATTGCAGCAATGTTTTTTTAAATATTTTTGATGGCAAAAATTTGTTATTTATTCTTCATCTTAAATAAGAAAAAAAAATCCAAATTGTAAAAAAACAACCTTATTATATTAATAATACTAGAGAGCTCGATCAAGAGACAGTGTACATGGTAAAAAAAAAAGTTGATATTGTTAACTAGTGTTTATTATAGTTTAAATATAGTATAGTACCAATAAATAAACATTAAAAAAAAAAAAAAAACGAGGAGGATATATTAATTCTGGTCATAATATATGGGTTCAAAAAAATATCGCAAGCAAAAAACACAAGCAAGTATTTGCAAAAACTTCTTACCATCTCAACAGAACCATCGCTGCCCATTAGACATGATTTTTATTGTTGCCTAACAGACAACACAATTCTTACAGATATAAGAATTTCCTGCACTTTCACCGTGCTTTTGACGTAGAATACGTCTTACCTTACGGTATGAGGAGTCATGTCAGGTTTTTATTGTTGTAATCTTTATTTCATTGAATTTGAGGAAACGGCTAGATGAATTTTTTTAAAATTTTTTTTGTAGGTAAATGAAGATGTTATCTTTCGTTTGATATACATTTCATATTGGTTGATATATTTCTAGTATTTTAATTCCTCAAATGAAAATTGTTTAAACACAATACTCTATCATATGTGTGGTGTTTGGTTGAGTGTTTTTGGTTGCTCAACATTGCTTAGGAACATGTATCTAGTAAAAAGTGAAACGAACAGCAAGCTAATGTTGCTTGGCAACATGTATCTAGTAAAAACTGAAACAAACAGTAAGCTAACGTAATAAAGCTTTTTTGCGAAAGCTTCAATAAAGCTGTTGCAACATTAATTTTGAATTGTAAAGCGTAAAGCTTTCACACAACGCTCGAATGCTAATGCGAAGACTCGATAAGGTAAACCTTTTTTAATATTAAGCCGGCCCTCTCAACATTCGCAGAACTTATTTCAATAAAAATATTAACTAAAATACATAAATTAAATTAAGTTTAAAAAAATTTAACATAATATTTTTTTTTAAACGGACTTGAATCAAATGCCGTTGGTAAATATAAAAATTACAGCAGACAGTTGTCCGAGGCCTTCGGCCACGGACTGTCCCTGCAGGCTGTGTCAGAGACACGGCCATTAAGTTTAACGTAGAATACGCCATCCGATAAGACAGAAAACATATATAACAATAAATGATAAATAATATAAGCAAATGAATTTATTGTTATACATGTTTTCTGTCTTATCGGATGGAGTATTCTACGTTAAACTTAATGGCCGTGTCTCTGACACAGCCTGCAGGGACAGTCCGTGGCCGAAGGCCTCGGACAACTGTCTGCTGTAATTTTTTTATTTTGTTATTCACGTTCATGACCGTTCTAAATCTCTACTAATAGAAATACATTTTTTTAGGAAATTTTGAGATCTGTGGCTAGATCCAAAGTAACAATACGGTTTGCCAAAAATCATGTGAATACTTTTTGCAAAACTTCTTTGACAAAGAAAATATATGTCCATTACTTTAATACAGAAAAAGTACCAGTAAAAGGCCGAACAAATATAAATCATTAACTGAGGCAACAGGTTGAAATGTATTGGTAAAGTATAAAGTGGCAAATGTTCCTCAGTAGAAAGAGGGATTTTGAATGTCAAACATTATGATTTGTAAGATTTTTAATTGATAAAACTAAAATAAACAAACAAAGTGTCCTAGGATAAGTCTATATCACTATCAACAAGTGCGTTTCTTTTCAGTGTAACAGAAAATATTATACTATGTATATAAAATCTTTACAGAGATAAATTTTCTATACGAAAACTTTCTTAGTAAAATTGTGACAACTTTCTTTACGAAAAATTATATATTAATATACTACCAGAAAATCGTTTGTCTTTGGAATTTACTTATTCATCCATGAATTTGTTAACATAATTCACAAAACAAAATAATTAGACCTAAATTTAAATTAAATATTTACTGCCAAAAACAAAAACATCCATAGCAAGATCTAATGAAATAGAATTTATTTTATTCCTACTAGTTTAAAACTTTGTCTAATTCCACTAACGATTGCAGTTTACATTAAACTGAGGATTCGAACAGGATTTACCCATATGTACACTCAGGGAACCTACTGTTTGAAAAGAAGTTGTAGCAACCGTAAATTCTTCTGTTACCACCGAAATGTAGTTACCACAACCGAATTGACCAGCTGACGCAACGTCTAATAAATTGTGGTAACTTCTAATGTGGTTGTGACAACTTCTAGTTCGGATTTGATTTGATCAAATGTGGTGGTGATAACCTCTAAATTCAGTTACGGCTAAATTAGTCGTTTTCTTCTGTGGGTGTAAAAATTATACATCGTTGCCATATTGCACTCTACCATCATCAATACAACACAATGTTATATTTACGCAATCTGTTGTGACAAAACGAGTATGCATACAGTCTCTCAAGCACAGTTTGTTTCTCTGTTTGTTTCCCATAAGAAGTACATAACTAGTCTGGCAGACTCTGCAAAGCAAAACTCCGTGCATCTTCGTAAAATTCGAAGTTACGATTCCTTTCAAACACCCTTTCAAAAAACGTATTTTATTTCAAAATGTAACCCTATGATAGCCTGCACGCTATCGACTGTTATTAATAAATAAGGCCAAGAAGGACCAAGTCAGAATCTTCAACATTGGAAATCAGTTTAAAAACTAAGTCTGCTAGACCCTACGTCAGTTGTATTGTTAAAATTAAAGCCTGTCAGCAGCAGAGGGATATGCGAAAAGTACAGAATTGTTTTGTTAAAATTGCTTTCTTACGAAAACAATTATTTCGAAATTATTGAAAGTTGAATATTTCAATTATTTTAACAAACAAATGTAACAACAACCAATGCATAGACCCAAAAACGGAGTACGAAATAAAATTATTCATGAAATATTTGTAAGGTGAATTACAAATAGCTGGCAACACTTTGCAACAAAAATTCCAGGTAGTGATAACTGAGAAAAACTCTTACGATAATTTGGTGATAACTGAATACGGGGCTTAAGCGAAGACATAAGGTAAGTGCTAACCTAGGGATAATGTGTATCGGCTGCGTTGAAACAATTGCATAACAAATTGATAAAACTAACTTGTTTTATATGGGACAAGGCAAACTTGTCTTAGGTAAGATAAAGCAAACTTGACTCTGCTCATTTGTTAAAACAATCCCATCGCAATAATACTTATGACAGTTATTTTTAATATTTCTTTGAAACTAAGTGGTTAAGCTAAGCAATGACAAAACATTTGCCTACAGTTATTAGGTCTAGTTGAGAAAATGCTGACTTTGTTCTGCTGAAATATCAGTTCCTGAGGAAAACGCAGAGTAATCTGTCTCACTTAATCGTAAATAAATGTGTCTTAGATAAGCTAAAAGAATGGTGTAGCTAAGTTATGTTAAACGAGGGCTTTCTCTTTCTATAGCTTTCACATTTAAACTATTTTTGCATTCTACGTGCTGTAAACCTGCTCAGTTTTTTCTCCAAATTTTTCCACAAATATATGTACACCATTGATGTTTGAAATTTGAAATATCTTGCATATCATGTTCCCTTCGCGATTTTATAAATTAACAGTTTGCACTAAATGTTTGCTTTATGAATCCATAATTGTCGACGTAGCACTAATTTGCTTTTTCCACTGAGGGGTGATAACAGACCAAGATTGCACAGCTCCATTTTTTACTGTACGACTCAGGGAGGTTTAACAATTCGACTTTGACTACTTTATTTCGTCAACAATAAGGTAACTCGGAACAATGGATGGAATAGATATTTGTGACTTTAGAGTCGCACTCGTTAACATTTTATCGCCTCCGACTATAGCAAATATCCACACTCTCGGACTCCACATCCCTGATTTGAAATAGCATCTACAAGCATCTCTTTGCTAACTCATACACCCATATTATCATACTACCCCCTCTATAAATAAACATGAGAATGAATAAAAAAATACGTCATTCATGGCATAAAAGTACTTGAAGTCTAAGTTTCAACAATGTCACCAAAAAGACATTGAAGAAGATGAATGATGCAACATCTTCATGACACTTTTGTTTGTCTGCCTGGTTGGCAGTTTAGAATCCGTGAGGCATGGACTTGCAATAACTTCGGCTCGTAGAACTTAATAGAAAACAAAAAGAAAAACTCGACGACAAATGGATTTTCACAAGGTTTTTGAATAAAAGCAACACTATTCTGTTGTAAAACGTTTCCTGTTGTAACGCATATAGAATATTTAATTCAGCGAAATCCCAAATTTCGTCATGTGATGCAATGATGAAATACCTTCTGGATGATTATTAAATTAGATTGTAAGGAAACTATTATCAAGACCCCCGCCATAGCCTTTATACCTAAAATCCAATACTAGAACTTAAGTCTAATATTTTGTAAACCAACTTCATATTTTCATACTGGGATTGAATTGAATGAATGCACTTGCGACCAATCAATTGTCAACACTATTTACGTCCATTTGTTTGAATTACACCAAGACGAAAATGCAATTTGTTAAGTTTTGAATTGCAGAAACAAACCCCTCATACATATCGTCTTTGGTTTTTGTTTAAAACGAAAAATATAAACAAAGAATGAACAAGAAAATAAAACAATAAATTTCACTTGTAAATAGAAACGATTTGGCTTTGAAGGAAAAAAGTTAGAGTCGAATTGGTCAAGGCTGACTTGGTACAGTGTTATTTGTTTTTTGAATCTTCTGGCTAGATGAAAAGAGGAAGACGGGCGAAGAAAAAAAAAACGTTATGCAGCTATTTTTTGATAGAATGACATTAATGTTTATTTTACAAGCACCTGCAGATAGCAAAGAACATTTGAATTAGTAAAAGCAAATGAACTACATTTGACATAATGGTGTTGAGCGATATTGTCATTGGAAACAAATCATCGTAGATATTCTTTTAAATAAAAAATAAAGATGTGAACTAAGTGCCGTGGCAAAATACTACTAGCACTAAAATCACAGTTTGGTATTGGTGACATTCTGTGTAGTGGGATTCACATTTTACATATTGATTAACATTAAGATTTGAACCGATGGATAAAATATAAAAATGTTGGCTGCAGAGCCTTCTCACATTTAGATTTTTTAGATAAATAAACCAATGATGATTACCCGGGGTTTACCAGACCCACTTAAGTTTTGTTCTGTCAGAAACTACATCTTCTCTTTTTTGAACTTCCTGAAATTCCTCGACCCAATTATTTATAATGCAATGAAGCAGACTCTCAATTATTGAAATTTTAATCATATTTGCAAACCAATCTTTGTTTTCAAACATTCCCACTTGAGACATAAACATATCGGTATAATTTCCCGTAGCTTAACAAAGTATTTCTTGGTTTTTCTTTCAAAATTAATTTTACACTTCGTAAAAATATTTCACTTGAACAATATTTTGTCGTTGCAATATTTTATGTTCTTGGCAAGAATGATATTTATTTGCTTTATTTAAATATTTGACAATAAATTTCATACGAAAAACTTTTGTTTACTGATACAAAAATTTAATTACTTTACTCTGTCGCTTCTAAATTGAACGAAAAACTACCAATTTGTTGATGCAAAAATTTTAAATTTTTCTACTGGTATTTTGGTTGTTACTCTTTTTTTTATTGTTGTAAGTTATTCTGTTGTTCATACTGCTGCTACTTTGAAAATTACCTCACAATTTTTTCCATCCTCCATCTGCACTCACTGCACTGCCAGGACCTGGATACATCTACCTTGGAATTCAGTAAATTAACTTTACTCCTGTTGCACATAAAACATGTAAACATTCCAATACATGCATATAAATATTTATAAATGAGTTGGTAGATGGGTTTACATGCCCAGTAACGAAACTGGCTAGGCCTTCTCAAAAAACCTGCTTCTGTTGGTCTTCTCTGAGATTGTATCCACCTACCAAGATTCCTTCGAAATTAAGGAATGCTTGGAGTTATACCTTTTCATTTCCAAAATACGTTGTTATTAGCTCGTGTTCTTATATTGTTATTCTTGTTCTTATATCAGCGACATCGAATTAAAAAACGAAAGAAAAAGAAAAAATTGTTGGTAGTTGTGGTAGAGGAAGAGAAAAAACCTTATTGTTTGATCTCTTATGTGCCTTTGTGTTCATTGCTTTTGGAAGTCATACAGAAGATCTCTAAATATAAATGAAAATGCATGTGCAAATATGTAACAACAAACATGTGTTGTCAGTAATAATCCCGTAAAACAAAATTATTTTGCTCTGATACTATTATGACTGCACGTGTTGTTGCTTAATTGTTTCGCAATCGTCAACGGAGCTAGAAGTATTTTGTGACAAAAGAGTCAGTGTTCAAAGTGTTTCTAACAAAAGTTATGTAAAATGATGAGCAGAACCCGCCAAAGACCTTCTGTAGGTTTTATATTGCAAATCTTCTGTAAATAATCTGTTGAAGATCTTCTTAAGGTTTCCCATATAAGGAGTTCAGTAGGTCTTCGTTAGCAAAACTATTGAAGGTTTCCTTTAAGCAGCGAGAGTGAAGGACTAGCTCTCCAATGTCACGCAGTGTAATTTGTAAAAAAGTATGGTATGTGGCTTGCAGTACTAATGTCTGCTAAAGAAGGCCTCTTAAGAGGCCTTCAAACTGGATATTTTCGCTACTGGGTGTTTACGCACTGTGTATGTAAAAATGTGTTTATTTGTACGCGTTGCGTGAAGTTTGTGTGTGTTTCACACAACAAACATCCATCCAAAATAATCTGGAGACCCATTTTTACGCAGTATATCAATATCGATTACATTTTTAAGATTTCGGCTTCTGAATAAAGTTATCGTAACTTACGTTCGATATATAGTCCTTAAACAGTGCTATGCAATGAAACCTTAGTCCTATTTAATACCGTTTTAAGCCGATATTGACAGGCACATATATGCGTCCCAAGTAAGCTAAATTTGCTCACTTGACACATCTTTGTACTATATTGTTACTGTTTACTGTCCCCGTGCAAATTTATGAATCTCTTCGGCGCATAATAGTTTAGGAACCTGCGTTGCCGCCGAATTCTTCTCTAAAATATTTGTTCCTATTAAACAGCTACTGCTACGGAAATTTCGAAAAAAAAGTATATATTTAGGTCCAGAAAGTGTATACGGGCATTTCCAGAGAAAGGCCAACCCTTTCTCACATCACGTCAAACTGGATAATTGTTTATATATTAGGACCTGTTAGGTTGACAGTTTTCTCTTCTTGTACCAAATAGTATGTATTTAGCAAAAGAATACCAAAAAATCAAAGTGCACGGTCTTAAAATATAAGCAACAAATGAGTGCGACGAGTTGTGTCATTGTGTGATTTCTGTGGAAATGCACCCATACATCTGTTTTACCTACAACTATTATGCTCACAAAGTTTGCTGCAAAATACCGACAAAAGTTACTTATGGCCAATACTAAGTGTAATCTCTAACCCCACATTCTATAGAGCAGTTAAAAGTCCCCAGTGAAATATCTACAAAAGCTCTCTGCTAGTGTAGTACATATTTGCTCAATCGAAATGTCAGAAACATCGAGCAACATTTTAATGTTCACAAGAAAAATGTTAGAAAATGGACATTTTTATTATATAAAAACCAAAATATATGGTTGTCAACACTGATGAGTTTCTGATCAATTATGCATAAAAAAGGTTAGATAGTCATCGTTTTTCGTATAAAAAAAATAAATGGTTTCCCATTACATCCCATGAAGGAATTGGGGAGAGCTTCTCACAACCAGTGAGCTGTGCGCTTCATAGTTTTTATACTCATTGATTGGGACCTACAGTTTTACTCCGGTTCCGAACGGTATGTTGAGAAGCTTTTTCATGGCTAAGTACTCGATAGTGTCGCCGTCACTAAGCGAGGTGGCCGTCGTCGAAAGAAATTTTAAGGTGGTCGGAGCAGGAATCGAACCCAGGATCTCCTGTACAAGAGGCGCGCACACTAACCATTGCACCACCGACGGCCACTGTTTTTTCGTATAAACGAACTTAATACCAGACTTTAGGTTATAGGGTGTTCAGAGTACAGGGCTTTCCATGAATCTTATTTGCACAAAGACAAGCCAGGTTTTATGAGATTCTTATATAGTTGGATTTTGGCCGAAGGAGACTTTAATCTGTGAAGTGCTTGCTTAGCCCGATATCAGCAAGCAGAATTCTCCGCTTGATTCCGTATAACGACCGGGGGTGCTGCTCGGCATACCATTGGCTTTGTATTGTGCTCATCTAATTTCAACCCCATCTTAGCAGATTATTTCTCGATTCACTGAAGAGTTGGTGTCGGCCATTCCGGAAATTAGCAAAATGTAAATATCTGGTTGGTTGCAGATGTGTCATGTCGAAATCCAGACTGACAAGGTCCGATCAGGCTTGCAGTAACTGTCTTTAGTTTTTCGCTCATTACGCTCAGATACGGAGTTCCTTCCAGTGTAGTTGGCTCAAGTAGTTGCGGAGCATTTTGAAAATACAAGTCACAATATGCTAAGACTCCAATCTATGCATTTGTCTAACAAAATCTTGTTCATGAGTTGGTGCATGCAGCTACCAAGCTCATCTTCTCCAACCATGAATGGGTAGTCCCGCAAAAACTTTGCTTTGTTGTTTTTATTTTCTGACCGCGCAATGATTAGGGTGGAGGGAAATCGATAGTGTCGATAGTGTCTAGTTGCTCGATTCACGCATTCATCTTCTGGGAAAGGTAATGCAACATAATTTATATTTCTGGAACTATGTATCCGTACATATCATTACAGTAGGAGTAGTCTGAGTCGTGGGGTAAACTCGGCTGGTTACAGTTTGGTAGAATTTTCGAAATTCGATTTTCCTTCAGTAAGTTAGAATTTAACATTTTTAAAAGATTTGACAATTGTAAACATTTTCTCGTACAGAGTTACAAAAAATATTTAACAGAGTACACAACTTTCTAACTTTATGTTATCAATCTGGAACAAACTTCCATAGCACATGTTTGATCTTAGAAATTTCAGTTGCGCAACGTTTTGGAAAAATAACAATGTTGCCAATATACAATTTACATGCCTGTCTCTTTCTATGGTTTGTGTAACAAACTGGTGACAGTTTGACAATCCTATTTGCAATTCTATTGCACTGATAATCCTACTAAATGCTGAGCAAATCCATACCTCAAAGTATTAGAGAAATTTTTGATAATTCAATTACTGCTGTTATCAAACACAGTACAAACTAATTAGAGAGAATCACATGTCCTATCGTTACAAGTTATCTTATAATTTCATAATCTTATATTGTAATGACTTTTTAGGACTTTTAGGAATTCAACACGAAACAACTAAAGGATAACGTATAATTGTGACTGAAAAGTGGTAAATAATTTGATTTGATTTTTCTGTAACATTTAATCGAAATGTATCGAATACTCGTTCTTTGTTTGTTTGTTTTTTGTTGCATATGTCTATGGCAGCGAATAACGATAGGGAAAATAACGAAATAGTGCATTCACTTTTAAAATTCTCTTTTTCTCATTTTCATAGCGATGGATATGCATACTGCATTTTAGACAGTTTTCAGATAGACAGTAACTGTAACTACTATGAAGTTATGTAGAAATATGTATGGATATTTATTGATTGAATTTACTTGACTTTTTTAACATGCCAAACTACACAATAAAAGATGAGCCAAAATTAAAGGTGAATTGAGCCATTGCACAGTAGTTTCACGGAGACTTTGTTTTTGAAAATTATTTAGATCAGATTCGTAATGATGTAGGCGCATGCTTATTCATGAATGTTTGTTTGCGTAAACATGTATCTTTCATAATGTTATGATAACAAATGTAGCTGAAGACGATACGTTGTAGAAACATGTTTACCAACCGAGGTTCCGTAGCTCGCATCTCACAAAGAAATTATAATTTATAGAAACTAATTTTATAGAAATTATAATGTTGATAAATAATAAAGGAAAAAGGGTTATCGTCTATACATATATCTATCATTGTATGTTTACCAAGAAATAATATGTTCCTAAAATAATCTTCATTGCGTACAAACATATATGGCTGTGAAAGAATGTATGTAGCAGATACGAATTTCCGGGATACATTTATTCAAATACGTGTTTCTCAGTTTTGCGATGAAACAATTTTTTGGTGTTATGTTGCTTTACAAACTAAGATTTAAATAAATAGTTTATGCCAGTTAAGTTGTTGACAAATATATTTGAAGAAACCACTGTGATTATTTTGACCAGCAATCATATTTCCAGCTGATGACTGCGTCGCATAGTAATCACCCACAATGTTTCTCAAATCTTTAACATTCTCAACCGGTGCAAAACTATAGGTCAAAATAAATTCTCCCTTTTCTCTTAGGATCGAAAACGGAAAATCCTATTCGTTTGCCTACACGTTTTAAATGCAAAAAACCAATAAGTTATCGAACTCACAGGCTATGTGTTAACACCTTTTCGATACACGGTACCTGTTCGATTTATTTGAACACATTGGTAAATGTTCCATTGGAAAATAAAAAAAATAATATTTTTTGTGCTGAAGGCTCTTTTGCTATCGAACTTTCTTTTTTCTTACATCTGCTTCAACATTAAATGTAATATTGTTAAAATAAATAAAGCAATATTTTGCTCACTGAAATAATTGTTTTTGTTTTGTCGTAACCATAGCGACGACGACCAGCTAGCTTGAATGCTGGCATACAACTGAACAAAAAGCAATATTTAGCTCACTGAAATACTTGCTTGCGTTTTGGTATAAACAGAACGACGACAAAAAGTATTGAATAGTATAGAGAACTTATTGCACTCTATTTCCGCTCTCATTTAGAGAGTCTGAGTAAAAGAGCATAAACGAGTCTTATTCTTTTAATAGAATATTTCAATATAGATGCACCATTTTGACAATGTTATTACATAAAACAATACAAAAATCATAAAGGTTTCAAAGGTCATCAATGTTTCCCATCAAAATTATGAATGGACCAAGTTATGACAAGAAGAGGGTAATACATTTTGAATCATTCGCCAGATGTCGCCAGTGCTTTTGAGTCAAACAATTCTCTATACTATTCAGTACTCTTTGCCGACGACGACGTGCTTGTGTGTACGCTGGCGCTTCATTAATACCAACATACTTATTTTCAGTCACAGACTATTCTTGTACAACTACCACCTATATGATGGTAACCCTGTGTGTTGTTTGCATGTGTTCACTATGATAGATTGCCCTACCCGTGCCTATAGATGTTAACACATGAAACATCCTAGCAAAATCAAGGAGTCTACATTAAATATATTTGCCTCGGACATGTTTACATATATAAACTATTTATACAGGGTGATTCAGGAAGTTCCGAACAAATTTCTCCAGCATATTCCTTGGCTCATTTCATGGTGAAAAGTCCACTAGGACCATGTCCGAAAATGCAAGGGTGCGAAATGGCAGCGGGTTCAAAACTTTCGGATTGGTGGTCGGAGGGTAGTAGGGTAAAGTTGCTAACGTCTGAGCCAGGGTTTTGAGCTTGTTGGAAAGCCCTTTAAGAGTCCTTTCAGGATCAATAAAAACAAGTAGAAAAAAGTCAAATCGCCGAGATACAGAGCTTTCGGAAAAAAATGGAAAAAAAATTCACATAACCTCAATTTGCTCAGCCAGATGGCAGGCAACTTATGTTTTTTTTCAGTTGAAAGATATCTATATCTCTTACCTTTCCAAAATGACCCAAACGAAGCCCACAGGTCTTACCGTTCCAAAGTTATGACCATTTTACTGAAATGAAAAAATGTTTGTTTTTGTTTTTGGAAGCGAAATAGCAACACACATTTATTTGTTTTTGTGAATCAACACGTTTAAGATTTTATTTTATTGCAATTTTTGGCTGAAGAATCAAACACATAAGGAAAAAACATTTGATGTTAAAGGAAGTTTTCAATGTGGTTCCCATTTTCTACTAAACACAATTGCAGCCGTTTGCGAACCACATCCGCCACGTTTAGTTCACTCATCTTTTCACGAACTTTCACCGCAGCTTCCTCAATGTGTGCAAGTAACTGCTCACGATTGTGGATCTGCACAGAATACACACAATCTTTCATAAGTTACCTGCCATCTGGCTGAGCAAAATGAGGTTATGAGGTTATACAGAAAGCTCTGTATCTGTATTTCCATTTTTCTTTATTGATTCTGAAAGGCCTCTTAAAGAACTATCCGACAAGCCCAAAAAAAAATCCGACCACTGGCTCAGAAGTTAGCAACTTTACCCTACTAACCGCTTCCATTTCGCACCCTTGCATTTTCGGATATGGTCCTAGTGGACTTTTCTTCATGAAATGAGCCAAGGAATACGCCGGAGAAATTTGTCCGAAACTTCTTGAATCAGCAGCAGTTGCAGCAACATTCACCGCCAACCAAAGCAACAATGGGTTCATATACACGTTTGGATAATTTGTAAAGCTTTGACTTTAACGCTCTTAAATAAACATGTGAATTCTATATCCACAGGGTGTTTATTATGTTCCAGGACGATGTGTTTTGACCGCCATTTCTGTTTGGTTGACATTTTCCAGTTTGTATTTGACAGTTGTGCATTGCAGTCGCTAACAATTTATTGTGCATCATCTAACGCACCAACAACGTGTTGAAGTTGCTAAAACGTTTTATCTAAATAATTTTTCAATAGTAAAAACGCGATGAATTTTACAGGAGTTTTTTGGTTTAAATAATTTGCTGAGCAACTCAACCATTCAACGTATTGTAAAGAATTTTGAAACTTTGTACACAGAGATAAAGTGGAGTCTGCACGAACTCGTAGCATGCGTACGACACAAAATATTGGTGCAGTGAGAGACAATGTTGATGAAAGGACAGAAACGCCAGTTAGACAAATTTTCAAATGTCATTGTCAACTTTGTTCCTAACAGTCATAAAGGATTTGCACTTATATCAGTATAAAATTCAAATGGCGCAACAGCTAATGAAAAATTACCATATGCGTAGACGGGAGTGATAAGGTTGTGCAGCTCAATGAATATGCCCCCCAGTTGTGGCGCAAAATCATTATGAGCAACGAGGCATATTTTGACTTGGTTGGTTTTGATAATATACACAATAGCCGCTACTGGGAATCCTTAATTGGCACCCAAAAGGCCATTACACTCTCGTAGAGTGACTCAATGGTGTGGCATTTGGGCCGGCGGCACAATTAGCCCATTTTTTTTTAAGACATGAGAGGAAATGCTGTAACCGTTACTGGTGATCGATACCGTGACATGTTGGAAAACTTTTTAGTGCCCGAATTGGATCGATTGAGCATACGCGATATATGGTATGCACGGTGCCAGATACGATACTATGGGTGTTTGGCGAGAACTTCTGCCGGACCGCATTATTTCAAAAGGATGAGATTTCTATTGGTCCACTCGATCTCCTGATTTGACTGCCCCCGGCTGGTTTTTTGGGGCTACTTGAAGATAAATATCTGCGGCAATAAGCCAACTAAAATTCAGATGCTAAAGAACAACAATATTGAAGAAATTGGAGCAATAATATATGCCACAATATTAAGCAAAATATAGTTAAAAGACCACATCTTTGGGTAGCGGCCAGGGGCTGCCATTTAGCTGAAATTATATTTCATACTTACATAATTTTTATAAACCGAACTTTCAGGTATTCAAACATTATTAAAAAATTGTTGCCTGTAAAGTCGGTTTTACGGGCGAAGATTTTACGTGACAACGTCTTTTTCTCGGTAGAATATTTATTGATATGAATATAATTAAATTGCACAATAGGAGTGCAATGAACTCACTTGCCCAATGAGTGTTAGAACTCACGGGCGATGTTTTAACATTTATTGAAACTTATGGTTTAGGAAAATAGAAGTAATTTCAACACCATCTAGGTACCTGTGCGATTTCTATGAACACATTATCAAATGTGACATTATAAACAATAAACATATCCTTTATTATAAAATATAAACATTTCTTTTATTATAAAAAATAAACATTTCTTTTATTAAAAACAAAAGAAAATAATTTACTAACCAAAAAGTATTTCAATTCATCATATTCGCATATCGTTTTTAAAGCCGACCGCAGCTCTCTGTTTCGTTTTGGCTACCTAATTCATATGAAAATTTCTACACACAAACATACACTACACATATCATAAAGCCAAAAAACAAAAAACAAAAAAAAACAAAAAATAATACCTTATCCAATGCAGACTGATCTAAATCAATATTCATACACACGCACATATATACGCACATACATACTTGCTCAGTCGTCATATATATGATGTGCCAAAAAACAAAACCACTCACACCACCGACCAACAGCCACTACCCTGCAGTTTCACAAGTAGTGGCTGGCAACATTTCATCGACTACATCGCCATTGATTTTTCATTGACTACATCGCCGATTACATTGGTACTCAGTGGTAATCTGTAAGGTAGTGTCTCCAGAGATTTTCTATTGTTTTTCTTAACCTGTCGACGAAATGTTACCGATAAATGCGTCGACGAAATGTTACCGATAAATGCGTCGACGAAATGTTACCGATGAAGTAATCGACGAACAGTAAGGCATTACCAAAGCGGACATCACCTTGTTAAATTCGCCGCTCAAAAGCATTGCTGGTAGTTTAGCGAGTAGTCGACGAAAGGTTTGTGGTAGTCGATGAACTCATCAGCGTAGAGTCGATTACCAATACTGCAGGGTAGAAGCCAGCAAAGCAAATCGTTTCTGGCACACAAGTAAACACATTGCGTTTACTTGTGTTCGGTGACTCATCGTAACGTTACCGGGCGTTACACTTTTTCATAAGTGACTCCCAGCCGCAACCTAATTTAAGACGTTGTCACGTCAAAAATATTTTACAGTTTAACGTTTATACAAAGAAAATATAGGTCTGAAACATAACAAATTTAGAGAGAGTACACGTTTTAATACGACGTACACAGGATATATACTTAATCAAAATGAGACTTGGTCTCAAGCACATTATTGTTAAACAATTGTATTTTGTATATATTGTATTTAATATATGGTTAGTAAAATTTTGTCACAGACACATGTTTCTGCAGTAATCAGAAATGCAGACATATCTTTCCAAAATAAACAATATTGCAGCGGACGAAACTATGAAACTATATTACGGCCATAAATTTCCGTACGGAACTGTTTTAAAAATACACGTTTCAATGCGAAACTATGTTCCATACACATATTTCTATACCAAACTTTGTTCGAGACGCGTTTTGCTATCCCAACTGTGTTCCAAACACATGTTTCTATGCGAAACTTTGTCAAAAACGTTTGTTCTTATAAACTGCTGCGTTTAAGATTCTGCTGAATTTAATTTTAGATACCAAACTTTGTTTTAGTTGCATTTATGTATTCCAACCACACGATTCAATACGAAACTTAGTCGAAAACGGTTCTTTCTATAACAGGATGAATTTAAGATGCATATCTCAATAAAAAATTGTGTTGCATACTCATGTTAGTATTCGAAACTTTTTTCAGACCCATTTTTCAATAACAACCTGTGTTATTTCATTATGAAATAACTCCCACCAGGAATAATGAAATAACTCCCACCTTTGTATGGGAATTTTTTGGTATTTATTTCATTTTTCTGGTGGGAGTTATTTCATGTGGGAGTTATTTCGCTACGCCGGCCCATATAACAAGTGCTGTAGGAGAAGTCTTGGGACTTATTTCACTTTGCTATTTGGAGATTTTTAATTTTTTGTGGGACTTATTTCATTTTTCCGTTATTGGAAGTTATTTCATTTTTGGTGGGAATTATTTCGTTGGGAGTTATTTCATGGGAGTTATTTCATGGGGAGTTATTTCGCTACGCCCATCTTATGTATGCGGATGATTTAAAATTTTTTAAATCAATCCGTACCTTAAATGATGTCGCTTTGTTACAGGATGATTTGGATAGAATTGCTACTTGGTCTAAAGTTAATGAGCTGCTATTAATTCGTCATATCACATTTATTATCAAAACTTGGATGACATTTTTGAGTATTCTGATTTGGGTGTAGTTTTTGATTTTAAATTTTCATTCAGAAGTCACCTAGATTTCATCATCTCTAAAGCATACTCGATGTTTTATTTTATTCAAAGAAATATTTCCAAATTTTCTGATCTTTACATAAAAAAGGCTTTGTTTTCTGCTTTTGTCCGATCCAAGCTCGAATATTTATCGATTATTTGGAATCCACTTGCAGCAATTCACGCCTTGCGGATTGAAAAAGTACAGAAAGTTTTCTTAAATTTTGCCTTATTATCACTAAATTTTACTTTACCATTACGAACATATGAAAGTCGCTGTGCACTTATTTCGTTAAAAACTTTAGATGCCAGAAGGAAAATAGCGTCTATTATATTTCCCCACGCCATTGTTTCAGGATCTATTGATTGTCCAATGTTACGTTCACTTATACGCTTTAATGCTCCATCTCGCTCTTCCGTCATATGTATACATTTAATATACAATTGCATTCGACAAATTATGCTTCCAATGAGCCTATTAATAGATCTATGATATTTTTTAATTCAGTTTGTAATAGCATTGACTTTTGTCTGCCTCAAAATAATTTTAGACAACTGCTATGTAATTTAATTAATTAGTTAAGTTTTATTTTGTTATGCTTGTTAAACAGTTATGTAAGATATTTGCTGGTCTGTAAGGATATAATTCCATAGACTTAAATAAGAAAAGAAATGAAATTTGTATATACAAAATTATACCACAGACTGTCACTGGTGCAATTGTAGTGAGCGTGGCTCATGTACATGGAAATGTGGGTTTGATCCCTGCTCTTATCACCTTAAATGTCTTTCGACAGGGGTCACATCGCTTAGTGACGGCGACACTATCGAGTACTTAGCCATGAAAAAGCCTCTCAAAATATCGTTCGAAACTGGTGTAAAAAAGTGTCGGTTCTAGTCAGTGAGTATAAAATTAGAAAGCGCACTGCTCACGGGTTGCGAAAAGCTCTCCCCAATCCCTTCTTGAAAACCATTTGTTAAGGTTTTAAAAAAAACTTTTCTCAAACGAATGTATATAAACAAATGTCTAAGACAAATGTGTATCAATTCGGATAACAATTTTTTTTAAATCTTCCTGGAGGATATATTATTTACAGTACTTTCATCTCGAACCAAACTCATGCGAAAAGCGCAATCTCATACAATTATTTTCATGAGCATCTCACAGTTCTGCTCAATATCAGAAAAAATATTTTGTCAGGACAAAAGGATATTTGATACGTAGTCAACAACCGACAAATTACACATTAAGCCTCGAAAATGATTAAAATTTGAGGGCATGAGAATTAAAACTCGGTAAAGACCATGTTTGCAACTTTTCAGGAGAAGCAAAAAACTGTTTTCTGAATACCTTGTTTTCATACTCACTGACAATATGGATGTACTTTGATGCTCCCTAGCGGCCAAACTAGGAACTATAGAGGTGTGGATGTTATATCAGAGGGTGGGCCTTGGTCTAGAGAACAAGACGATGTGAAAAGACGCATTTCGCCAAAAATGGTCTTTACCGAGTTTTAATTCTCATGCCCTCATTTGTATGATATATATGTAATTTACGGTCTTACTGGAATGTTAATTAAAGTTTCGTTTAATTTCTTATATCGGAGATGTCAACGTTTAATGTTGCATGACACATTTAGAGACAAATCAATTAATAAACTACAACGAGAAATAAAATAAAATACCTATAAACATCCAAATAGTTAAACGGATAATAAGGTAAGCTGAGAAGTAAAAAAAAAAATAATAATAAGACCCACACAAAGAAATTAACGAAAGTTACTTATTCGCCTCTTAAAACTGCGAGCATATGCGAACAACGCATATCCCTATACCTAAATACATATATCTTTACGCACTTATTTAATCCTTCCAATCTCACCCACATATACACTTACCATGTGGTAAGTATGTTTGTTTTTGACTAGTTGAGTATTTAAGGCATATGAGGGCGCTTGTAACGGCGATTATGTTGGCGATGAGGGTAGTGTTAAAAGTCATTTCCCTCTCTCTATCTCTTTTCCCGGATTCGCCCTCAAGAACATTAAACGTTAAGTGTATTAATGTGCCATTAAGAACATAAAATTACATCACACCGCTCCAAAATAAACAACTACAAAATATAAGAGAAATGATGATGATAATGACCATATTCCACTGGCCCAATAAATTCAGAGGGAGGTGAAGTATGATCACACAGAGAATAAAAGAAGCGACAACAGCAAAAATGGATATTGTTGCTGTCCACAGCAACTTCGATTACCCGCAGCCTCTTACCCGGGATTTAAAACTTTATATATTCTTCCAGCTGCCCTTATGTAGATGCTCGCCACTGTCTCGCGCAAATCTCTGCTTCGTTTGCTCCACTGCACCAACTAACTGGATGTACCACAGTCTAATGCACCAAACGGTTTTACAAGGAAATAAACGCTTGTTTTCTTTGGTTTTACGGAGGTTTTCATTTGTATAAACTATCACTCTGTCTTACAATGTCTTCCTCGATCACTTTTCTGTTACGCACTCACTATCCAACTAAAAAAATGCAATTGTCATTTGCCTGCCTCAACAATGTGTGCTAAAGTAAAATAAAAATTACTCAACTGGAATGATCCAGTATTGGCACAACAATAAGTCAAATGACATACGAAAGGGGACTAGAACAATAGATATAGCATATATATGTATGTATGTACATTAGACTGGCCACTAAAAATAGATTTCCGATTGCTGGGCGGAAAAAGTTTCCTTTTGATACCAAATGCTTAGCATTTAAATTTGGTAGCCATCGGAGAACGTTTGAGCATGCCGCCCAAGACTTAAAGTTTGAAAAATCGAAATATATGGGAAAAATCAATGTTTTCTATCTGTTCTTTATCCGGAATGAATAAACAAATACGCCCTTTAAATTCACCGCAGATTTTCGTTAACTTGTTTCAATATTTAAGTTATCATTAGGTGCGTTTTTTAATCAACTCTATACAGAGCTGTATATAGAGTTCAATTTTAGAAACTTGGCATGACTGGGAAAATAATTTATTTCATTTGGGAACAGTGTGATTAAACAGCATAACAATTGCACCTTTAATTAATTAAAAATTAATATCTTTTCATATAATAAATATAACTGGAGTGTAATTTCGTTGATAAAACAAAAATTATAGTGAAATAATTAATATAATAATTAAATTGTCTGTAGCCAAGATTGCATTTTTGATTTGCAGCTTGATAATATAATGTCGGACAACCAATCAACCTCTGCCGAAATGGAACCAACCACATCAAAAGTGATTACTCGTGCGTCTGATAAAGTATTACGTCAAATATATTTGATTGGCAATGTGACACATCAAATAACTGGAGCTAAATTACCCTCCAATCGACAAGTATTGCAAGTCTATTTTTATAATATTCGATTCGCCAAATTATCGCAGAAAGAAAGTGCAAGATTGGCTACAAGCCCGCTTACCGATCCGTGATTTGTACAAATGTGCTGATAAATTGATAAAACTGTACAATGAATGGCGACGTGTTTCTAAAAAGTCGTCGAAAATGAAAGCGAACAAAGATCAGGCAGAATTTCTCGAAAATTTGGACAATCTCTTCGACATTGCTCACAACAACGCGTTGCAGATGATTCGCATTGAAGAGGATCGGGAATTTTTATTGAAACAAAGACAAAAAGGGCGCCCCGGATGCATGACCGGAGTCGATATGCATTTATTCAGCCGTGAAAAGCAATCGCAGGAGCGAAGAGCAAGAGAAGAGTCACGAAAGCGAAAGCACGATGAGTCTCAAAACGTAGATATTGGTAAATATTTGTAATTTGCATTGTATAATACATATCAATTATTGGAATGAATGAATTTCTAACTACATTTATGATTTCATTCAGCGATTGAAGAAAACAATAGTGCTAGTGAAAGCGATAATATTTCCGACGACAACGATCCAACAATGGATGTGGACGATTATGACACTCAACCAGAGGAAAGAAGAGGCCGTACGCAATTGATATAACCACGTCTTTAGCCGCTCTGGTTGAGGTTTCCGATAGAAAAGCAATACATATAATAATGGCAGTGGCAGAAGCCTTGCGTGTCAACGTTGATGAGCATGTTGTCAATCGAACGTCTCTCCAAAATTTACGAAGAAAGCACCGTGAAAAAGAATTTGAGCAGATTCAGGCCGAGTTCGTCGAAGACGTAATTTACTTTACTTTTGGTTTAATTTTAATTATATATATATTTTATTTTCCGTAGATAAATAGTGCTCAATCATTAGTTGTTCATTGGGATGGCAAATTAATGGAAGCAATAGTTGGTAAAAAAAAAGTTGAGCGAATCGCAATTCTCGTCAGTTATAAAGGCACCGCAAAATTTCTCAGTGCAGCAATTATAGAACCCGCCACGGGAGAGAATATTGCGGGCGCTGTTCGTAATGCTTTAATCAGTTGGAATATCATTAATCGCGTTGGTGCGATGAGTTTCGACAATACTTCTTCAAACACTGGTCCTAACAATGGTGCAATCGCATTCATTCAACAATATTTAGACCGGAAATTAATCAAACTTCCATGTCGTCATCATATTTTCGAAATTGTCTTGAAAAGTGTTTTTGGCTTGAAATACTCAGCGACCAGTGCACCCGAAGTTCCTATTTTCAATCGATTTGCGGAAGCTTGGGACAATCTCAATCACACTTCATTCAAATGCGGTCTCGACGACGAAATTGTCCGTTCAAAAATAAGCGAAGAGGATTGTGATGAAGTCAAACATGTCTGCTATCAAAATTTACAAAAAGATCAAATTCGCGCTGATTATAAAGGATTTCTACAGCTCACAGTCACATTCCTTGGTGGAAACGGTGGCAATTTTCGGACGTGTAGTTCAACGTCCCATGCAAGGTTTATGGGAAAAGCAATTTATTGCCTGAAAATATTTCTTTTTCGCGAACAATTCAAATGCACAGATAGACAATTGAGCGCGCTGCGAGATGTATGTATTTTTCTAGTTCGACTATATGTCAAAGTCTGGTATGGATGCCCAAATGCCATCACAGCTCCAAATCAAGATCTACAATTTGTAAAGGACTCGATCGCATACGCTGAAACAGATGCAGCAGTGTCCAACATAGTTCTATCAAAAATCAAAAACAATTTGTGGTATCTAGCACCAGAAAACGTTGCTTTAGCATTTTTTGATCTTCCGTTTCAGATGAAGCAAAGCGCAAGTTTTACGTTCCAGTTCATTGAGCGATTTAGTATCATATAAAACAAAATATTTTTCACTGCATTTGGTTTGTCTGCCTGTTTTTTGGAAAAAGATCCATCGTTATGGGAAGAAGATTATGACTATCAAGACGCTTTGGAATTGTTCGTCGTAAACGATGCTGCCGAAGATTACAATCGAATCTTAACAAATGACGAAAATCAAAAACAATTGGTATTTCAGTTCGTCGAGTCATATCGTCAGAAATTCCCTTCCCATAAGAAATCCACACTCACTTAAATTTGCTTGTATTTAGTATTTTTCAGCTATAAAATTGTCTAACTTTGATATTTTTCTATATATTTTGGATTTATATAGCTCGTTGAAATGGTAATTTAATTGGCAATTCGACTAAATATTAAAAATCAACAACTAATACTAGTTTTGTGTATTAAAATTTAAGTATTTCAATAAAAACATCGATTTTTACCATATATTTCGATTTTTCAAACTTTAAGTCTTGGGCGGCAGGCTCAAACGTTCTCCGATCACTACCAAATTTTAATGCTAAGCATTTGGTATCAAAAGGAAACTTTTTCCGCCCAGCAATCCGAAATCGAAGGAATTTTCTATAAATAAGGGCCGGTCTAATGTACATACATATGTTTAGTGAGAACGGATCAGAGATGGTAAAACGTTCATGTAGGCAGAGATGGTACTTTAAACACAAAGCCCGTTTTAAAATGTTTCTGCTAACATGAACATACCGGCCCGCTTGCACGAGTAGTGCGAAAATATAAATTACATATTAAGGAAGGCGAACAAAATTCATTAAAGAGTGTGAGCGACAAGAGTTATGTATGTATGTAAAATATGAAATGCTTATATTCATAAGGGTAACTAAAATATAGAAATTCATTTTCATTGCAATAGAATAGTTTATGATGAATTGAAAATTTTATGTGTACTTAAATATATCGAAGAGGTTCGAGTCATGGCCCAATTTGACGATCTATTGGAACAGCGCCAAAGAAAGCTTTTCCAAAGATGGTGTTCTGGATGAATGGTAATTTGTCATCATGTTTTGGTAGTCCTAAGTAGATGGACTTGGATACATCGGCACCCAATATGACACAGCAGGCGTACGGAATGTGGAAGGTATAATCTGCTAGGGTACTCCGCTTATGCTTCTGAAGAATCTCCTTCGGATCACATTGTAGTCGTGGACAGAATGGCGATGGGACGCATTTCTGTATCAGCTCGATGGTCAGTGTGCGTACGTCATTGGATTGATCGGTAAGCTGCAGGGTTAGTGTCGTATCAGGCGGGACAGAAAATGGAAATCCCAAAATATTCACATAATAGCTTTTCTCAACATTTGGGTCCATCAGTACTCGAAGGGTACGTTTTTTATTGTCAACATGAGGGCGATGAGCCTTGACCCATACGGTCATTTGTAGCCATTGTGTCTCAAATTCGTCATGTGGATAGGTCAGAGTATGATGGTCACCCCAACAAATGTAACATCCGTATTTACTCTGGCATTGTTTCAGCTGATGCGATTGCCCCAGACAGTTAACACAAACATGGTTTTGATGAAGGAGACGTGTCTTTTCGGTGGGCGTCAGTACCAGGAACCGGCGACAATGGCGTAAGGAATGACGCGTTTTGCACAAGGGACAACGGTAATCCTCATTATAACTCATGACTATCTAGAAGAAAAAGTAGACGGGTTAGGTAGATGATAAAAATGATATACGAGTCAAAAAAACTGGTAAGGAAAGTGATCTTTATCCTGAGGTAGGCAAACGAACCAGCTTATGTACTGGACGCGTAATAACACCTGATTGTGTTTTTTTTTTAAGTCGACTACTCTGACTCGGTCATCGTGCCCTGTGTATAGTTTCACTACACGCCCTAGACGCCAATCATTTTGCCCGAAAGATTCATGACATAGTACTACCAAATCGTTTAGCTGCATATTATCTTGAGGTCTCTTCCACTTCTGTCTCTTATGAAGCTCCTTAAGATAGTCGGATATCCATCGCCTACAGAACTCCTGTTGAATAACTTTTATCTTCGTCCATCGATTTAACATAGAAGTTCTGGAAGGACTTTTCTCGGTTTCGGTGGGCGCTAATAAGGACGTACCAATTAAAAAATGAGCCGGCGTTAGAGCGGTAAGGTCGTCTATACTCTCCGACATAGGTGTCAACGGCCTTGAATTTAGGCAAGCTTCTATAGCGGCAAGGATGGTCGCAAACTCCTCATAAGTGTGGCGAATCTGCCCCGAAATCTTTTTAAGGTGGGTCTTACAGCTTTTTACACCTGCCTCCCAAAGTCCTCCCATATGATGTGCTGAGGCGGGAATAAAGTGCCACTCGAGCTTCTGTTGACCACACAACGACACTGCGTCTGATTCTAATGCCGAAATTGTTTTCATTAAGTCGGCTTTCAACTCCTTCGCTGCTCCAACGAAGTTTCAGCCGTTGTCGGAATATATTCGATGGGGACATCCACGTCTAGCGATGAAACGTGTTAATGCAGCGAGAAAGGCAGAAGTACTTAAATCCGTGACGGCCTCTAAGTGTATGGCCTTCGTTGCGAAACAGACGAAAAGACATATGTAGCCCTTTGTTATGCGACAGCCACGGCCATTGAAAGTCTTCAAGTCAAAAGGGCCTGCATAATCAACTCCTGTGTTGGTAAATGGTCTACTAAGTGATGTACGTTCATCTGGTAGTGAAGCCATTATTTGCCCTTGACGATTATTACGAGCTATAACACATTCTCTACAGTGGTGGATGTGAGATTTTATTAGCCCTTTCGCTCGCGGTATCCAACATTCAAGCCGCACCGTCGCTAGAGTAAGTTGAGGCCCGCCATGTAACGTTAAGTTGTGAATGAAACCGACATAAAGCCGAGCAAATCTACTGTGATTTGACAATATGATCGGGTGACGTTCGTTGTACGATAGCGCGGTAGTGGAACCCAATCTGCCATTGGCTCTAATTATCTGATTACCATCTAAAAATGGCGTTAACGATAGTAGCGAACTTTTAGGTGCTAAACTTTTCTTTTGAATCAGGCAGGAATACTCATCAGGAAAATGGATTTTTTGGGAAATAGTAATAAGTCGATTTCTAGCCCGAGATAACTCTGCCGTGGAGAGTCTTATGTCATAAAATTTCGAGTTATTTTTCGAAGCAGGGTGAATACGAGAAAAATATCGCAATATGTACGCAACCACATGTATAGCTCTCGCGAGACAGGAAAAACGATCCAAAATGTCTTCATAATCGGATGATCTAGCAATATGTGCTTTCACCGGTTTAGCTTCTAAACTTGTTTCCGGGATATTATTTTCTGACGGCCATTGGGATTTTTCCAGAAGTAACCACGGTGGACCATTCCACCATAGCTTATTCTCCTTTAAGTCTAAAGGAGTCAGTACCCGGGTTGCTAGATCAGCCGGGTTGTCGTAGGTGGGAACATGTTGCCAACAGTCACCTACTCGCTCTTGTATTATGGAAACCCTGTTTGCCACAAAGGTTGTCCATGTATGTGATGGCTTTTTTAGCCAGGCTAAAACAATTGTCGAGTCAGACCATAGAAATAATTTACCTTTACTATATCTGAGCTGAGGAATAAGAGTATTGATTAACTTGGACAAAAGTAAAGCCCCACACAATTCTAGCCGAGGTAACGAAATTTTCTTTAAAGGAGCTACCTTTGTTTTCGAGACAAGCAAATTCGTGTAAACTTTGGTTTTAAATTTCACTCTAGAATATAACGTGGCAGCATATGCAGATTCGGACGAGTCACAGAATCCGTGATATTCCAGGTGACAATCTGGAGTGTATCCAATCCACCGTGGAATACTTATATGATCGATTTCGTTATATTTGTCAATAAACCTACCCCATTTAATCTCAGATTGAGGTTTTAGACGATCATTCCAATTAATTTTATCGAGCCAAAGATTTTGCATGATAACTTTTGCATTTATTATGACAGCTGCAAGCCACCCTATCGGATCATAAAGTCGAGCTATAACAGAGAGTACCGTTTTCTTAGTAAATGAGATATTTGGATCTTTCCTCTCCGTCTTAAAGTAGAACGAGTCACTCGCCACGTTCCACCTAATCCCTAGGGTTTTGGCATCACTCTTGTCATCAAAATCTAAGAAGTCTTCTCGTAGAAGATGATTTCGTGGTAGATCGGCCAATATTTTCCTATTATTTGCTGTCCATTTTCGAAGCTGAAATCCTCCTGATTCCAATATAGCGATTAATTGTTTTCGCTTTTCTATTGTCTCCGAGATAGTATGGGCGCCCACTAAAACATCGTCCACATACATATTCTCCTCGAGAATTGCTGCACCAAGTGGAAAACGATGCTTTTCGTCTTGCGCCAACTGCAAAAGTGTCCTTATAGCCAAGTATGGCGCACAGTTGACGCCAAACGCCACTGTTTTGAGCTGAAAATCTCGAATTTCCTCGTCTGTTGAGCTGAAAATCTCGAATTTCCTCGTCTGTTGACGAGCGATAAACAATGCTCTGATACGGGACATGTTTCGGGTTGACATGAATTTGCCTGTACATTTGTTTTATATCCGCATTAAACACATATTTGTAAAATTGCCAGTTCAGCATTAGCGGGATAATGTCTTTTGGTAGAACTGGGCCCGTGTAAAGAGCGTCGTTTTGACTTTTGCCACTTGCAGATGGACACGAGGCATTAAAAACAACTCTAAGTTTAGTTGTTGCACTCTCAGGTCGAAATACACAATGATGAGGCAAATAAAAGCAATCGAGCGAGCTCCCCCTTGGAGTCGGTACCTGTTCCATATGTTTCATGGATAGATATTCTTGTATGACCTCGTCGTACATTTGTTTATATTCTGGCTTTCGAGCTAGAGAAGTTTCGTTTCTAAGATATTGACTTAGAGCTACATATCTGCTCGAGTTAGTGGCCGATTGCCATGGAAGAGTGGACCTAAAAGGTAAATCAACCATATACCTCCCGTCCATAGTCCGTACCGTGGTAGACTGATAAATTTTTTCACAAATTGCATCCTCTTCCGAGACCGTAGGCTTACTCGAAACATCTTCGATCTCCAAAAACTTAGATAATTGGGCATCTATATTGACTTTAGTGCAATGAGATACCCGTACCATTCTTCGCGACGAGTCATCACTTGTGGGACCAGTCACTACCCACCCAAATACGGTACTTTGTGCTACCAACGAGCCAAAGATTCCATGTTTCACTCCTTGGAGTAGAATGGTTGGGTATAAGTTTCCTCCAATGAGGATATCGATGGGAGCGCTTTTGTAGAAAGTTGGGTCAGCAAATTGTATTTTGGGAAGTTGGTCCACGACCACATTGTCAAATGTATGTGTGGGAACATCTCCCGTGACATCAGATACTACTAAGGCATCTGTATCAATAGTAAATCTGGGATCTAGTACAGATCCAATGGTTAAAAATGCCAACTTCGTGCATTTTGTTATGGCTTGACCACCAAGACCTGATATGTTCGCGATACAGACGTTGTACGCAATTTTAATTGCCTTAAAATTCGCTTCGAGATAAAAGTGTCGCAGAACACGGGTCAATAAGAGCTCTAATTTTGTAGCTAATACCATCTTTTATTATATTGATCATTGCCGTTGCCAACATTGTTTTATTCGAAACAGAAGTATGATGAACCCTAACATTCTCAGATGTCGAAAGTAAAGAGTTTTCAGTGGACTGTATTGCATGATTCTGCGATGCTTGGGGAATATTTCCAGTTTCTTTTGAAGTAATGTGTGAATGAGGATTCGACTTTTCCTTATGCAATAGAGTGTGATGTTTTAAGCCACATTTTGAGTATGTATATTGGCGTTGGCATTCTGATGCCCTATGACCCTGACCTAAACAATTCATGCAACAGTTATTCTTCTTCACTGAGGCTAACCGCCTTTTAAATTCCATATTTAAGAATTTCGGGCTAGATCGGAGAGCGTGTGTAGCTCCACAGAGGCTACACTTTCCCTTTTCAACTTTGGTATGATGCACTTTAAACTGACGCGATTTATCAGGATTATTGCCAATACGTGAGTTTTGTGACGAGTTGGAATTTTTCGGGCCAATCATATCCGAGATACTTTCCAAGGACTGATATCTTTCAGTTAAAAATTTATTCAAATCCTTCCATTTTGGGATTTCAGTTTTACTCTCGAGGGATTGTTCCCAAAGTGATAATGTAAGTTTAGGTAACTTAGAACAACACTGAAATACAAATATGGGGCTCCACGAGGCAATATCAATGTTATGAAGGTGAAGTGTCGAGATACAGTTTGTAATATCGCGTTGTAATTTTCTAATGCAACTCGCAGATTCTTGTGTACATTGGGGCAAGTTAAATAAAATCCGTAATTGGTTGTTGGCGAGTATGCGTTTATTTTCATACTGGTTTGAAATTGCCCCACGCAATATCAAAACCTTCGGCTGTTAGCGGGATATTTTGATTTATTTCCCTTGCCTCGCCTGAAGTTTTTTTAAAGAGATGGTATAATTTTTCTACAGCGGTAAGTCTACTATTATTTATGTAAATAGCCGTAAATAAATCTCTGAAGGTCGGCCAATTGGCATAATCGCCCTGAAAAATTTCTGTATCACATGGAGGCACAGCTATGGACAAGTTAGTGGTTTGATGGGCAGGAGTTGGATTAGCACCAGTGCTAGAAACAATTTTGATCTTCAGTTCTCCGACAATAGCCATACATCTAGTATAGCTGCCATGCACCGCCGATTTCTTCTCCCTAATGGCCTCCACTTCCTCTGTTTTAAACCCTTTGTCATTGAGACATTTTTTGTACAAAAGTCTCCATTCTGACCATAGTTTTTCAATTTCCTGCTCTTCTGCCTCTAATGCCGTTTCGTTGTACATTGCCGGGTCAGTTCGCTTAAGGTATTGTTCAAATGTGGTAATTTCATCACACTGAGAAATGTAAGTGTCTAACAAACTCATTTTGTTATATACTTTAACGAAAATAAATGTAAAATTTAAAATAAACACGAGCAAAGTATAAACACTTTTTTTAACACGATAAACACGATAAAAGTGCTATGAAACATACATAAGCTAGAAAAACCACCAGGAAGTTAAAAATGTTAAGATTTGCGTACTGTGCTGAACAAGGTTGTTGTTTTATACACGGAACAGAAAATACAAATTTCCAATACAAGAAATATTTGGACCACTGTGCGGTACAAAGCCGTTGTCCTATACAACGAACAGAAAAACTTCAATAATACACTTTAGAAATTCACTTTAGATGTCTCTCGGACCACAGTACATTAAAAAGTACGTTGTCTTATACAACGACAAATTAGTTTAACCGAGTTATATTCCACAAAAGAATTCCAAACACGAGAAAATTTTTACAAAAGTGTATATTGGCCCACTGTGCACTGCAAATCTAGTAACGGACTAGGTAACGGACCCAGAACAATTGTCGTTAACTGGATCTTGTGCAAATACAACGAATAGCGGTACTTTTATATGATTTCGTATTCGCTTTAATTTGCTCTGACTTTGTTTAACCTTGGTCCATAAATTTGAACATAAGTAAAAAAATCAATCGTACTTTAAACCAAGTTTGACTGCTGAAAATATTCTGGAAACGCGAGTCAGTGATATAGAACAGGGCGCTTTGAAACTCGAGTTAAACTTTCTCACAGTGCTCTAGTTAGTATCTAGCTTTCATTAAATTATCTTCATTTTGCAGTACGCTGAACACGAGTAAGAATGCCAAAAACACTAGTAAAAGCCGCTTGGTCAAATCTTGATTGTAGTTAAATCTAATCCTTCGTATTTAGAATTTTACAATTAATTTTTTTTTTAACACGAGTCAGAGTGTAATCAACGCACGCAACACGGGATATAAATTGTACTTCACACGGATGTCACCAATTTTGCACTTCTAATTTGAAATTTCATGCACGTACCTTACAGCTGGGCACTTGCTCCAAAATGCCAAACAGATTCCTACTTAGGTCACTGGCGCAGTTTGTCGAAGGAGCATATGTTGCTGTCCACAGCAACTTCGATTACCCGCAGCCTCTTACCCGGGATTTAAAACTTTATATATTCTTCCAGCTGCCCTTATGTAGATGCTCGCCACTGTCTCGGGCAAATCTCTGCTCCGTTTGCTCCACTGCACCAACTAACTGGATGTACCACAGTCTAACGCACCAAACGGTTTTACAAGAAAATAAACGCTTGTTTTCTTTGGTTTTACGGAGGTTTTCATTTGTACAAACTATCACTCTGTCTTACAATGTCTTCCTCGATCACTTTTCTGTTACGCACTCACTATCCAACTAAAAAAATGCAATTGCCATTTGCCTGCCTCAACAATGTGTGCTAAAGTAAAATAAAAATTACTCAACTGGAATGATCCAGTATTGGCACAACAATAAGTCAAATGACATACGAAAGGGGACTAGAACAATAGATATAGCATATATATGTATGTACATACATATGTTTAGTGAGAACGGATCAGAGATGGTAAAACGTTCATGTAGGCAGAGATGGTACTTTAAACACAAAGCCCGTTTTAAAATGTTTCTGCTAACATGAACAGATATAACAGTGCCTAAATAGCAGCATAATAAATTAAAATCAAAAACGGATAACAACAACAAAAGTTCCAAACCATCATAATTTCACAAATATTTTAGCACTCACACAAAATTAATAGCCAACAAAACAAATACCTATTCAAGAATTGGACATACACCCATTTGCAACATTACAAAAACTGATTCTTTGTAACTGGAATTATATCGCTGCAATAGCAACATTGGTGGCAACATGGCTCACATAAAGTAGCCATTCAATAGCTATGGGTTTTATTGAACGCACAGTGTTCGTTACTCAATAATGTAGACAACAAATTTTTCTAAATTACATCATACTATAGGAAAATGCTATGAAATCTTGATAAATTGCGGCATTTACACTCATTTGCGTTTGAATATATGCCACTGAAGCATTAATAAGCAAAATTATATTTTTTTTAAAGCGTTATAATTCAACATTTAAACTACTGTGGACACTATAATTGTTATTTCTAAATTCAGCTGATATCCTCAAAAAATGTACGTCCTTTCATTTCAACAATAATGTGTTTACTATTGCCACTTAACTACTTACAGCATTTTTGGTCATAATGTGATGTTAGCTGAATCTTTCCTATGACCCAATCGAGTGACTTAAACATCGACGATAACTGCCTTGAATACCATAATGCGATCTCAACGCTCATTTATACTGATGTGCATGCGCGGTAACTCGATTTGTATTATGTGCTGCCAACACCACAATTGTATCACAGTCTCATAATTCCATAATACGATACGTATTTTGAGAAGAAAGTACGTTATAGATATATATTTATATTTATATGAATCTGTGTTGTAGATAATTATTTGTGTCTATATGAAATGGAAGTTCCAAATTCATACTTTGATTCGAAGCTATATCATTTTACTAAACTACTTTCTGCACGAAACTATATGCAACTTCTTAATTGCAGACATATGATTTTATACGCAACAGTGTTGCAGACATATGCTTATATATGCAACTGTATTGTAGAAGTTATGCCTCATATCAGTTTATATAAACGAAACTATACTACAGACACTTTTATACACGCTGAAAATTTTGTATTTTTGTTGTTCTTTGGGTGCAAATATAACGTGTTTGTAACCTGTCACAAATATAGTATACTTGTGTCCAAACACATTATGTTTGCTACTCAATATACCATATTTTATTTTTCAGCGTGTAACTTTGTCGAAACTTTTGTCGCATATACGAATTTCTGTTGGCCCTAATCAGTGAGTGTGAAACTGGAAACCGAAAGCTCTCGCAATCCCTTTGAAAGTTCTCCCCAATCCTTTTATAAGTTTTCAGTTTTTAAGGAAACTTTGTCTCCGACAAATATATCTAAACAAACATCTCCGACAAATGATTATCAACACGAATAACTATGTTCTTTAAATCTTCCTTAAGGACATATTATTTACAGTATTTTTGACGCTACGGTGTTATGTTGAAGCATGCCCAAACGTAAAGAGTAATCTCATCAAATAAATTTCATGGGTAACCCGGAATTCTGCTCAATATCAGAAAAAATATTGAGTCAGGACAAAAAAATATTTGCTGCGCTGCTAAATGTGCGGCTGAATACATTTCTTGCCTTGAAAATGAGGGAGGTTTTTGTGATATATATGACATTTTCGGCCTTAATCAAATGTTAATTATAGTTTTGTTTAATTGCTATGGCAGGAGATGACAATGTTTAATGTTGCATGCAACATTTAACGACAAACTAATTAACAAAAACAACAACGGGAAAATAAAATAAAATATCAATAAACATTCGTATATTTAAGCGGATAACAATTTAATCTGCGAACCAGCATCAAAAATAAATAATAAAACCCACACAAAGCAACAACGAAAATTATTTATTCTCCTGTTGAAACTGCAGACTTATAAACAGAAGCACAACACGTGTCTCTAAACACAAATGCTATCCTTCCAATCGCATGCACACATAAAATTCCCGTGTGGTAAATATGTTTGTTTTGGAGAAGTTCTTCATTTGCGGCAGACGAAGGCGCTTCCAGTCGTGATTATGTATACGATGATGGTAGCATTACATGTCACTTCTCTCCCTTTTCACCACTGTGGGTCGTCAAGAACATTATGCATTATTAGGTGTGTTAATGTGGCATTCAGAGCATTGCGATAACATCACCGCAGCCACATAAACAAATGCAAAACGTAGCAGAAACGACGATGATAATCACCATTTTATTGACCCAAAAAATGCAAAGGGAGTGGGAGGATGATCCCACAGAGAGTGAAAGAATCGACAACAGCGAGGTAGGCAATATTAGAACATAATTAGCATAATAAATTAAAATCTAAAACGGATAGGCAACAACAACAAAATCGGCAAACTGTCGTTATTTCACAAACGTTTTATTTATATTAGAATTATATTAGTTTCGAGTCGATGGTGTACACAATAAAAGCTTTTTAATTCCCATGAGACTATAAGCAAATGTATCCCTCTCAGATGTATCTTAAGTAAAGTTTACGTCTTATACTTATTTGAGTTAGAATCTGGGGCACGGTAGAAAATGTTTTTTTTTATTTTAAAGAGTTGGAAATCTGCTTTAAAACTACTGTGCACAACATAGTTGGGATTTCGAATCTAAGCTGATATCCTTAAAATATATATGCCTTCCCTTTGCAACAATTATATGTTTACTATTGCCGTCGGTGGTGCAATGGGTAGTGTGCGCGCCTCTTGTACTTGAGATCCTGGGTTCCATCCCTGCTCTGACCATCTTAAATTTCTTTCGACGGCGGTCACCTCGCATATTGACGGCGACACTATCGAGTATTTAGCCATGAAAATGCTTCTCAAAAATACGGTTCGGAGCCGGTGTAAAACTGTAGGTCCCAATCAGTAAGTATAAAACTAGAAAGCACACAGCTCACTGGTTGTGAGAAGCTCTCCCCGATTCCTTCATGTGATGTAATGGGAAACCGTTCATTTATTGCCACTAAATGATTTGCAGCATTTTTGGGCACAATGTGATGTTAGCTCAATGTTTCCTATGACCCAATCGAAAGACTTAAACAGCGACTATGACTGCAGCGAATACCGTACTACGATCTCATACTGTTGCGCATGCGCGATAACTCGATGTGGCTTGTGTGATGCCAAAACTCTACTTCCGTCCCTGCATATCTTTACACTTTCGGCTAATAAATGAAATTAATAATAAATTTATATGATTTCTTCTTGTATCTCTGTGGACGACGGGCTCCAAGCTGGTATTGTATTAATGACTTTTAACTTATTTATTAATTGCTATTCATGTCAATTACGGTAACCCAAAATAACCACGAAACTTGGATATAGATCGGCAGAGTTTAACCAAATTTAGGTATAGTTTGTTTTAAATTGTACCCCATGACAGATTGACGAACACGAACTAATCAGCTATCAATGGCATTGGGGTATCCAAAATTAGTCAGTCCATGTGATCTTGTGTACATTTCAAAAAAGTTGTAGTAACAATTGTGTAACATTATTTTTTTTGGATGTTAAAGACATTTGTGTTAAAGACCTATTTTTACATTGAATGGTGGTTAACCGTTAAAGCCTTGAAATAGTTTTATATGGCAAATCAGTTAAAAATGAATACAAATTGGAAAGAGGACTCTATACAAAATTTTGCTTAATGTATTTGTAACTTAGACGTATATTTTTATAAATTTATGACATATGCTTTTATAAGAAACTGTGTCAAGGGTATACGTTTTCACAATAAACTATGTTGCAGTCTCATTTGCCATTAGTAAACTGTGATATAGATATATCTTTTACTACGAAACAGTGCTGCAGAAACATAATTTTAAAGAATATATTATGTCTAGGAAGTCGTTTCAAAAACAACCTCAGCCGCAGATATTAAGGCAAATAGGTTGCAAATACGCGTTCCTCTAGTTGCCGACACATATTGTTAATCGAAACTTAATTGCAGACACAGCTTTCTAACGAATCTGTCTCGAAGACGTATGTATAGAAAACACATGTTTTATAAAGGAACTGTGATGCAAACACATGTTTCGAATAGAACCTGTGTTGTAAGCACATATTATGTCTACAAACTCTGTTGCCAGAACATGTTTTACACAGAAACTGTGTTGCAAACACATGTTGAGTACAGAATCTGTGTTAAAGAGACTTGCTTTCCATAGAAACTGGGTTGTAGAAATAAGTTTCGTAAAGAATCAGTTTTGTAGATAACCCGTTTTGTATAAAAAAAAATACTGCAGATACATATTTCGTATTGAAACTGTGTTCTAGTGCTCTATTTCGTATTGAAACTGTGTTCTGTGTGTTCTAGAATCAACTTCGTATAGAAGGTGTTTTGCAGACATAATGTTCTCACATAATCTGTGTTACCGATACATCTTTCGAATAAAGCCTGTGTTGCAGGAACATATTGCTTATAGAAACTATGATGCAGACACATGTTTAATATAAATACTCTATTGCAGACACATGTCTAACACTTAACCCACGTTGTAGAGACATGTTTACTATCAAATGGATATTCCAGAGACATGTTTCTAACAGAAACGATGGAGTAAAAACATGTTCCTTATAGAGTTTGTGTAGCAGCTTCATGTTTTTTGTAGAAACTGTTTGCGTGACGTGTTTCCGATAGAAACTGTTTTGCAACACATGTTTTTATAGAAACCGTATAGCGGACACATGTTACTTCTAGAAACTTTGTTGCAAACACGTGCTGCTTAAAAAATATATTCCAAACAAAAAAATGGGAAATATTGAAGCCAAAAGAAGATCGCTTACAGTAAAGTTGTGATATCACTTGCGTCACCATAAAACAGAATTGTGCAACATTCTACAAAAAAAATCCAGTCAGCAAAAACATTTCAAAACCACCAGGCAAACATACACCGATACATGGCCACTTGTGCAATAAGTGGGGTGGAATCAAAAAGACGGTCAACCAAATGAATGGACTACAGCGAAGATGCATAAGAACCTGATCATAGTTTTTGCTACAACAACAAATAGAAAACGAGTAAAATATGGTACTATTTATTGGCATCACAAGTGTAATAAAAGGCAACAACAGCCAGCAGCAACATCAAAATTGTCCCCAACATCATCCTCTTAGTCATCGTCATCACTCACAATAGATACAGTAGAATCATTAGCACCAAACTTAAAACTCGTTACAATTATGAACAGTTGGTTCTGTTTGCTCTATATAAGCTCTATATAAATGTGTTCTTGCAGCATTGATAAAAGCATTAGTCCAGTACTGGAGATGTCTAAACCCATCTACGAACAGTGGTCAGTGTGAAGCATAGCTGAGTGGTGTTGTAACAGTTACTGATTTTATTGCATTTCAAGAAACAGATGACACTTGAGCGAGTTAGATTCGTCAACACATACAAATGTAAAATGTATATGATAACGTAATGATGCCCTCTCCTTACCTCAAATGCTTACCGCAACCTCTTTTATTTTCCGGCTGCTCTCCAACATCACAAGCCACATATTGTAGCCACACACAATTCAAGCCGACTAACCATGACAGCACTCTGAAGCCGCCAGTCAACCGACCAGATAACCATTGTAACCATCACCAAAATTCAAAATACAAGCAAACCTCCAGCAAACGGCTTAGACTTCAATCCGCGATAACCTAGAAACAAACACGTTTATATGTCCCAAATGTCTGTATACTTGCAACGCAGAAACACCCAAATGCTTTTACACACTTTGCGACCAATACTACTTACAACGACACACGTAACCATCTCTTGTGGTACCGAATACTCGTCGTACAACATGCATTACTTTCAACACACTTATCCTCTACTCATCGTCATTGTTAACAGTAGTACAATGAACAGTGATTTAGATGTCAAAAATTTTAGACACATTGCTGAAAAACAACATACGTTTCAGAAATATGAGCATCTAAAAGGCTGGCCAATTTGAGTGATATGATTTCATTTAGAAACAAGTAAAAGTGTTAAATTCGGCTGTTCCGAATCTTTGATACCCTCCACCTTAGTGTTAACCAGCAAAATATTAAATTTTAAAAAGGACCTTTTTTAAGAAAATTTACTTTTTTAAAAATAATAAAAATGAGTTACTTGTTCACAAATGCAATTACTTGTTCACAAATGCAGGATGCTCACAAATGCTCACAAATGCATTGCTCAAATGCTGACATTGAAAATGTACTTAAGTAACCGTACTTTGAAATGTACTTTGAAATGTACTTAATGTACTTAATGTACTTTGAAATGTACTTTGAAATGTACTTAAGAAATGTAATTAAGAAATGTACTTAAGAAATGTACTTAAGAAGAAATGTACTTAAGAAATGTACTTAAGAAAGAAATGTACTTAAGAAATGTAATTTTTTTTAAGAAAATTTACTTTTTTAAAAACAATAAAAATAAGTTACTTGTTCACAAGTAAAATAAAAAAGATTTTTTTAAAAACTAAAAAGCATTTTTTGAAGAACTGTTAAAAAAAAACAAAACAAGCTACAAAGCATTTTTTAAAAATAAAAAAGCATTTTTTGAAGAACTGTTAAAAAAAAACAAGCTGGGACGAGAGTTGAACCAACAACAGAGAATTTCTTAAACAGAGAATTTGGTCGTAAGAATAGGGCTTTAAAGAATATTGTACGGGAAGATGGATGTGTTTTAACGACAGACGGCGAAAAGGCTTCAAGTATTAATGATTTTTTCTATGGAGTAGTTGATTGCATTCGCAGGGAACACTGTGTGACCCAAACGAACTTTAACTTTTTCCGTACATTGACGGCCCAGAGAACAAGCTTCAGTCTGCAAATGGTAGAGAGGACGGCCGTGGAATGTATATTGGCGAATTTGAATGTGAGTAAAAGTCCGGGTTTTGACAACATAACTCCTAGAATTCTTCAGGTAAGGAAAAATGCGGTAGTAGGTTTCCTCACGGAAATTTTCAACAAAATGGTTATTGAAGGATGCTATCCAGATGTTTTGAAGTTGCATAAAATAATTCCCATACCCAAAGTTAGTGGCTCTGATTTAATTTGCAATTTAAGACCAATATCATTATTGTCAATTATAGATAAAGTTTTTGAAAGGATTATTTTTGACCAGGTATCGAACTATTTAGATTCTAACGGATTATTATTTGAAAGACAGTTTGGATTTAGAAAGGGAAATGGAACTGAACAAGCAGTGGTTCATCTTATAGATCACATATGTGAAGGGCTTGATGCAGGGTATAGAGGGGTAGCTGGAGTTTTTTTCGATTTCTCGAAAGCGTTTGATCTAGTAGACCATGACATATTAATTAATAAACTTAAACTTTATGGTTTTTATGGAAAAACGTTGGATCTATTTCGTGATTTTTTATCGAATAGATTTCAGTTTGTTCAGGTTGGTGATGCTAAAAGCAGGAAGCTACCGGTGAAATGTGGAGTTCCGCAAGGAAGTGTACTTGGTCCACTTTTATTCCTCATTTACATAAACGATGTTAAGAATATTAGCTTTAATGGTAAACTGTTTATGTATGCCGATGATTTATGTTTAATCTACAGATACAATCACTCACAGGTTTTAAAAACAAACATTGAATATGATGCGGCTATTTTGACTGAATTTTCGGAAGCTAATAAGCTTAAAATTAATCCTGCCAAGACAACATTTGTAAGATTCAAACCATATCAGTGTAGTAATGATGAGAGGATGGAGGTTTATATTGAAGGTATTCCAGTGGCAGAGTCTGACATGGTGAAGTATTTAGGAATTATTTTGAATCATAATATGCTATGGGATGAACATATAGAATCTTTAAAGTCAAAAATCTCTTCTGCTATTGGAATTCTTTATAAATTTAGAAATAAATTTAACACTTCTACAAAATTGCTTATTTACCAGTCACTCGTACATTCTCATTTAACTTATTTACCATCTGTCTACGGTTGCAGATTGAGCAGCTCGTTAAAATCACTTCAATCAGCCCAAAATAAAGCTCTGAAACTTGTTTTTAATCTTCCATTAAGACATTCCACATTTGATTTATACAATAATTATGCTAAAAACATTCTTCCGGTAAAAGGTTTATACAAGCAAAAAGTTTTAATATATATGTTTAAGGCTTTAAAAATTAATAGCCTTTCCTTTATAAATTTTTCTCAAAACATAACCCAATCTCAAAGGAATACTAGGCAAGCCCATCACTTAAGATCTGTAAGATGTCGACTTGAGTTAACAAAACAGCGAATTGCATACGCTGGGCCACACGAATACAATAATTTACCATCTCACTTGCGAGATTTACAAGTTCTTTCAACATTTAAACAACAAATAAAAAAATATCTGCTTGAAAATTTAGAAACACTTTTAACGTGAGTACTGTTAATAATTAATTATTATTATTCTTTCTTTTTTTTCTCTCTTAAGTTAAAACTGTACATATTATATATACATTTATTTTTCTTTTTTTTTTTTAAATATTTTAAGTTTTTTTTTTTTTTCCTATTTTTTTATTTTTTGTAATCTTGTTAGACGTAAGTCAGGTTGTCAATAATGTTGCCTCTACAAAGCCTTCAAGGCGCTGAGGCTTAAATTAGAATATTGTTTATATTATAAAACATGAATTATAAATAAATAAAAAAAAAAAAAAAAAAAAAAAAAACCCTCAGACTCCAACGCGCAACCCTTTACCCATCAGGCCACAGCGACCTTAGATGAAGTGTGATAAAATTCATATAAATGTATGAACACATGAAAGTACATCTAAGCATTCTAAAGTACTTACCTATTATAAAGAACAACAAAGATTTTCAACATGGAAATTCACCACACGGCAAAAGGAGTAGTTGAGTATAAAACTACAAAAATTAATGTGAAAATTTTATGAGTTTTTTTACGTTTCCAATCATAAAATTTTTTCCAATGGACCAATTTCGCTGATTTTCAATACCAAACTGCTCAGGAATACGTGGAACATTCTGGCCAAAAACCAAACCGCGTTATCGCCGATTGAAGTCGTGAGAATGTTTTCAACAGACGGACAGACGGACATGGCTATATCGACTCCGGTTGTTATAAGGATCAAAAATATATTTACTTTATGGGGTCGCAAAGCCTTATTTCTATATGTTACAATCAGAATGACAAACTGATATATACCCTCTATCACTTACAGTGGAGGGTATAAAAAAACTCACTCATTGGTAAGGAAATTCAAATGTTTTTTATTTAGTATGAAGTACAATCGATACAAATAGGTTCTGAATAAAACGTCTTTCAAATGGCCCCCACGTCTTCTTTTTCGGGAACGAATTCGGTGAACCTAACTTTCGATCACTTTTTCCACTAAATCAAGTCGTATGTCATGAATAACACGTTTAATATTGACTTGTAAAGCTTGAAGAGAGTCTGGTTTATTTTGGAAGACCATTGACTTCCCATTGATAACCCCACAAGAAATAGTTTAGTGCTGTTAAATCACAACTTCAAATCAACCTCCATTCAATTTCACAATTTCTTGAAATAATCGAACCTCCAAACTTTTCTTGCAATATATCGGTTGGTGCTCGTGATGTGTGGCACGTAGCCCCTACTTTTTGGAACCAGATGTTATCAAGATCAACTTCTTCCAATTTTGAGCATAAAAAGTTGGTTATCATCGATATATACCGCTCTCCATTGATAGTAACGGTGTTTCCAGCTTACTTTCGAAGCATTACAATCTTCTGCAATACTTGCCTGAATGGCAGCAATATTTTCATTACTTCGAGCGGTTCCTTGTCGTATTGGCACTTGCAACAACTCGACGAAGAGCAAGCACAGGTGGAAGATTATTACGGATATAAAATGGCAAAAGCGCACGAGAAGTTGCAATGACAGATCATGAATAACTACAAATGGCCTATCGTCACCTAGAAATCATATCACTCAAATTGGAAACCCCTATATATTTATAAACAGAGCATCTATGGCGGAAATCTGTTTTTGAAGAAAATTCATTCTCTTAGGTTTTTGGTTTCTATTGGAATATTTGTGATAAAATATTTATGTTTATGTTCAGTTCTACAATAACGTCGAGGATAATTATTGAGATTAAATTTCTAATGGATACAGGTTACTGAGACAACGATTCTGTCAAAATCTGAAACAAAGTTTGTATCTGAAGCAAAGTTCGTAATAAGAGCATGTTATCTGAAACATTTTTTCTCTTATCTATTGAAAATCAAGCAGTTTATCAAGCGGTTTATAGAAATCTCTTATCTATTGGAAATCAAGCTGGAAACGTGGGTCTTTCTAGAAATATTTATTTAGGACAATATTTCTATGAAAAACGCATGTTAAAGACAATTTTTTTTGTAGTAATATGTGCTTGCAAAAATTATTTTAATTAAACACGTATCAAAACCAAATTTTCTAGTCGAACCTGTGGCAACAATGTGTGACAATGTTCCTATTAGAAACATGTTTCTGATATAAAGTTTATAATGGAAACGTGTGTACGAAATAAAATTTCAGATGTAAAAAGATGTCGGAGATAAAGTTTCTAGTAGAAATGTATCTAAGATAAAGATTATACTACAACCGTGTATACGAGACAAAATTTCTTATGCAAAAATATGTCGGGAAAAGCGTTTTTAATGAAAACGCGTGTCTATAACAAGACATGCATGTCGTGGGCTTAATATTGAAAAAACGTATCTCAATTTTTTGGTTCTTTACAGGGGAAGGAAAAACATGAGTAAAATCAGACCGATTTGACACATTATTTATTTTTAAACTCCGTTTTTTAGTAAAACTAATTCTTTATTTCCTAAAATTAAAAAAATAGTTTTTATACAAAAGGTGTATTTGAGAGTCCCGTACCAGAATAAAAAAAACTTGCGCCTTTGTAAAAAACTAGGATACGACATTTTCATTTTTAGCCATCGATATCCCTTTAAGTTTCATGTGTCTGAAACATAAACCATAATTAAACAAATTATGTGTGTAAACCATATAAAGAGTTTTTCAACAGAGACGCTACAAAAGTAAATCGATAGGCATAGCAAACGTCGCCATATTTTTTCCCGCTCTTTTGACATTTCTCTTCAATAAGGTTTGCCATTTCATCATGGACAGATATACGAGCCAACAACGAGTCGAAATTATTAAAATTTACTACCGAAATTTGGAGTCAGTGGCCTCAACTTTAAGAGCGCTACGTCCAATTTATGGTCTTCAGCGATGAGGCTCATTTCTGGCTGAATGGCTTCGTCAATAAGCTAAATATGCGTTATTTGTCAGACAGCAATCCACACGTAATCCATGAGTCATCATTGCGTCCCGAAAAAATTACGATTTGGTGCGGTTTATGGGCCGGCGGCGTCATTGGGCCGTACTTCTTCCGTGATGATCAAAACAAGCACATTACTGGGAATGCGAATCGCTACCGTTCAATGATAACCGAATATTTTTGGCCCCAATTGGATAATATGGACTTGGAGGACATGTGGTGCCAACAGGACGGCGCCACAAGCCACACAGCGAATGCCACAATCAATTTATTGGAAACCAAGTTTGGTGAACGTGTTATCTCACGAAATGGCCCAGTCGATTGGCCGCCTCGGTCGTGCGATTTGACTCCGTTAGATTATTTCCTATGGGGCTACGTCAAGTCTGTGGTCTATGCGAACAAGCCAGCGACGATTGATGAACTTCGTACGAATATCGAACGTGAAATTGCAGCAGTATCGGCCGATTTATGCTTGAAAACCGTCGAAAATTGGGTTCAGCTTCTGGACTTCTGCAAGCGTGCCTGTGGTTGCCATGCAAAAGAAATCGAGTTCCATACATAATGACATCGAACGTACTTTCACAAGAATAAAGAATTTCATTGGTATCTAAAACCGGTTTTGTTTTATTTTAACAAAAATTTTTGTAGCGCTCTTATTGAAAAACCCGTTATTATCTGTTTTCATCACGTACCCATGGCAAAATACCACTGTGGCCTATTATCCTGATGCATAATGGTGTAGTAATGCATGCATGAAAACCATTTGACTTTTCAAAACAAAATTTAGACGTAACACTGTGAAACACAATCTCGGGTAATGTGTTACTATTCTCGCTGCCTCCGTCATCATCTCTAATGTTGCCTGCCATTATTTTAGCTATTACTACGATATACTATAGATGTTTGTAGTGGCGTTGATGTTCTGATGCTGTTACTTCTAATGCTGTAAGAGCTTTCGTGTGTAACAGTATGTGTCACAAGCATGCACAGTTTGTTCAACGCGCTCTTGAAACCCACAATCCTGTTTAAATCTCTGGTTATTTATTTTGTTCTGGTTATCATACCACCTCGCCAACACGTCCTCGCCATCACGTCCTCGCATATACTCTTCCATGGTTCGTGTGTTGCATTGTGTGGCACACGAGAGCGGCTATTTACGCATGTTATACGATATGTAAGAACACGTATGACTGTTTGTATGGGGATGTGAACGAATCAGAATTGTGTCACCTCATACCATGTGCGAGATTGAAGTAGTATCTGTGACTTCATTTCACACTAAAGGACACTTCTCTTCAAAATAGATTAACTAATTTTAACAAGAATTTAGCCCGAATTTTTATTGCCACCAATTTGATCTGCCGAATGTAAAAATGTAAGGTTAATGCAGACAGGACGTGATGTACTTACAACAATGTTGCCGTTACTCACAAGCGACATATCAGATAAATGAACACCCTAACTACGTAATACAAATATTTGTTGAATCCAACAAATTGAAGCGATAAATAAATAAAATCATTTACGAGAACCGAAAAATGTTTACAAAAATTATATTTACAGAAACTATCGAATAAACTCAGAAGACCATTTATGAGAAACGGAAAACGTTTCTATTAACCCTTATTTTGCTTAACGCAAATGAGTTATAGTTACTCCAAACTCGAAAAAAACTTTGAAGCGAAACGGGAAAGGTTTGCGACCAACAGCTTCTCGTTTAATGCAGATGAGCCAGCAACAATTCCTGACAGTTTCATTATATGGGTCTATATAGTTCATAATGGACGGGTTTCTTTAATGCAGGAGAAAATACTTTTACGATAAAAATGTTTTATTTGCTGGAAAACTATCATTTATGGCAGCGAACCAAGGGTCTACTTAGCACACTTAATATTTTTAGAGCAAAATATATATTTTTGGCCGAAACCCGTTCTAAACAGGTGCTTTTGCGTGCAGATACACAAAATTTCGTTGAAGAATACAACTACGAACGAAAAAGATTTTAGGCGAAACAAATTTTTTAATATTTGACAGAAATTTACAAAGGCTTTGCCGGTATAAAACTGACACACAATATATATTTACAAATATTTATTGTGTGCTGGATGGAGAAAATTGTGTTCCGTCACGTGTTGCAGAAATCAACTTGTGTCTGGTGTTCATCACTTGAAAACATGAATGTTGCATTGTAATGTTGCAGTCACATGATGCTGAAGTAAAATTGTGTATGGGTTTCCATCATGTGTAGAAAAATTGTATTTGTAACATTGTAAATACAGCTAAAATTTACTAAACAAATGTTGTATCAAGAACACTTTCCGTGGAGGAGTTCTGTTGCTGAAAAATATTCTAGAAGAACATTTATGAAAAGGAGTTAATATTTGAAAGAAAAATGTCTTACAAATGTTGCTATTTAAAAATGTAAATATATCTAATATTTCCAAACACAGATAAACTATGTTTCAAATGGAATTTTTTCTATATGATACATCATTTATTAAGAAACCCCGTTTGAAACTTTCAAAGTTCAGTGTTGGGTATGGGATTTGTTATTTGTAATCAACCTGACGAACTTTATATGAATTGTTACTTGATGAATTGTGTTGCTAAATAATGTAGCAGGGGAGAAATTCCCTACGTTATTTGTCGTATGTAAAGGAATTGTTTACAAGTAAAGATATTTTACATACATACAAAATATTATGGCATACATTTTTTACTGTATCACCATAATACGTTTATTGTGGATGCAATAAAAATTATTATTTGTAACGAATCTGCTTTCAGAACTAAAATAATGTTTCTCCTAAAACTTTTCATTACAAAAATCTATAAATAAATTCTTTGTTGGATAAATAAATTATTATTTTTCTTTAAATCAAAATCCATATTTTTATGTCAGATCTAACCACGATTCTTAAAAGCATCCCTGATGACTTATATAGTAATTCTATATATTTTATATATATATATTTATATTGTAAATACACTTTTGTTGCAAGACTTATGTTGCGGATTCCTATTGGAAAAGTGTGTGTACGTATAGATTTTATCATTTATCAGGAAACAACTGTGTCCCCGCTGGCTAATCCAAGAATATGGTTATTATTTAAAAACATTCATATTTTTTTTCTAAAACATGTTTTTAAAAGAACTCATATTGTGAGAAATTGATCGCAATGTCAAAGAGTGATATCGATAAAACAAATTGTCTGTATAGTCATGTTTGTTGTACAAACGAAGTCCCGGAAACATGTTGCACAAGTAAAACTATTTATGAGCACATATTTACAGGTGTGCTAGTCAAATTTTTTACTGTAGATAATATTCTTAATTTCAGATCTTTATAGAAAAATCCAAGATTAAGGTAAATGTTGCTTAGAAATGCAGTGGTTTAAATTTACGTTCACAAGAAGTATAAATTGCGAATACAAATTTATATATTAGCCAAAGAATGTGTTTTGCACTATCTTGTACACATTTAAATTCAAAAATGATTATAGCAACTTTGTAGCGGACTCATGTTTCTGAAATAAAAAAAATTACATTGAAGATGGAATATGTTATATATATTATGTTACTAGTATGATTTTGCAAATGTTTTAGAAAAAGTTTGTTTCAGAGAAATGCTTCCAACTTAATTATCTTTCAAATACAAAACACATTACCATCTTCTCATAGAACTATTTTTGTGATACTGGTTCAATCCCCTATGCCGACTATCATGTTTTCCGGAGTTACGAATTTGGGGCCACAAGTTGCTGAAGACAGATTGTCTATCAACATGTATCTGTGGGTCTCGTAGACATATGATTTACAGAAAATATTCTAGGCTGTCTTATAGGCCCGACTTTGGTAACAAGAATCACATAGTATGAAACGTCGTTATTAAAACCAATTTTTATGATTAATATTTCTTCGGATACATTGGTCATCTACATGTTCTTAAAAAGTTGTAATTCCAGATACATATTCAAGGATTAGCCAAATGATAGGCTTTCAACAAAAATTCCATATGATTAAATTAAATTTTTTGAAACAATTTTATTAAGACTCATGTTGCTGATATTATCAACATTACATGGAAATTGAATAATAAATGTGTTACTTTGAAATAATTTGTTATGTTGTTGGTTTAATTGATGAATTATACAAATGTTTTCAAAGAATTTGTTGTTTATTTGACTGTGGTTTATTTGATAGTATCTGAATTAATCAGGCTTTAGATATATGTTACATTTAAGATGGTAATTTGTTAATAATTTCCAGTTCATTTAATGTATGTTACAATTTTAAAATATCACTTCCATTTGGTCTGACATTTCTATAATATTTACCTACCATTTTTCTACAATGTTTATCTAATTTCAGCGTATATGCGATGCCATTACAATTAGAGTGTGAAAAATGTGTGTAGTCTCTAGTTGTTCCTACAATGTCAAGTAGTCAAAATTGTTATAAAGCCATTAACCGCTGGTTATATTTATATTAGTTTGTAACGGTTACTAGAATACTAGGTAAAATACACTGCATGCGAAACACACGCTTCTTATGCTTGTTTTAAAATGCCTCTAATTGCAACATCCAAATGCATATGTGAAGAGAACGAATAGATTTCAAGGTATAAAGTAAATAGAATAACAACAAGTAGTACAAACAGGCAGCCAAACAATTTCAGATGATTCTCTTATATAAAGTGGACGGATGAGATAAAATGACAGACTAACAATTGAAATGAGGAAAGCACAAAATTTTTGTTGGCTTAAATAAGATTAAGAACAAAATCGTGCCAACAGACAGTCTGAATACTAGTTGTTCTCTTAATCTGTTAAACGGGACGACGGACCTCTAGTTCCGGAATATTGAAAACATGAATTGCACCACTAAGTGAATGAAAACTGTGTTGAAAATGCAATTAAAAAAGGTAAATTTCTCACTAGTTTTAAAGGAAGTTGAAGTTAAAGGGGGATAGAATACTTGTGTAAGAATCATTTAAAACTTCAAATTAAGAAATCCATCTGCAACATTTTGAAATGCTTGGATATATGTATATGCAAACCAAACACTCACTCACGCAATAAAAGACCTTACAAATACCCAGAAATATCAGAGTAGCAGTAGTAATTACAAACACCTTGGAAGAATCCGCAAAAATTCGTACTGCATTGGAATGTGACAATGCCACAGCAAGGAGTCTGCTGTACATGCACGTAGCCAAGTGCAATACATTGCACATAATGCCACTCTCTCTCACAGTGATATGTATATACATAGATGTCAAATTACTTTGGCATACCCTGGCCACTTACTCTTAGTATTATAGTCCTCCAATAGAATCCCTTTTATATCCCTCTGATACAAAACAAAAACAGGAAAAACGCATCCTTACCATTTTTCTCACATTCTATGAGAATAAATAATTCATTTCACTTCCTGTTACTAATTCAAATGCAGTTACGGTATTTCTTGCCATAGTTGGCACCGCAACCAGCAGGATTAACTGGTAGAGTCATGTAACAGAAACAGCCGGACTGAACTCATTCATGCCAAGCAACCAACCAATTTCAATTCGAACCTTAATTTTTATTTAGTACGATGAAAGAATGGAAATGTATGTTCTTTTTAATTTGATGATTTTACTGATTGAACGATGTACGTACCAGGTCGACATGATTCTTTTTGCAATTAACAGATGCGGCAGCTATGAGCGACGAAAAAGGGCGACTTTAAGGCAAACTCCAATGAAAATATCAGTTACCACATCTAGATCAATTGATAAAATGGACGTTGAAGCTACAATTATTTTCTGTTGCTCAACATAAAGGTTGATTAACATAATTTTGAGCTTTGCAACATTTGAGCAATCTATACCATCAGAGGCCAACATGGTATGAAATCTTTATAGGAACTATTGAAGCAACAAATGGTGATAGGCAACATTTGAGATACATTAACAATGATGCACTTGCTCAGTTTGCAAAAAATTTCTAAGCAGCTAAGAACTAAGAATTAGTGTGTTCGGCATGAACAATCTTGGAAACTACTTTATATCACAACTAAAGTGTGGCGAGGTTCAGATATATACAAAATTTAACGCATAGAGGGAGTCATAGTAGACCCTCAGTACCTTTGCACGAAATTCGTTTTGGGACTTTCTAAGACGATTGAGCCATGTCCGTCTCTCTGTCGGACTGGCTGGCTGACTGACCATAACTGCCGTAAATATTCATCGGTCACAGCGAAATTTTGTCAGTGACTATTATTTATCCGTGCTTAGTTTGGGATTGGGCAACGCCCTTTCTGGTACCTCCCATACAAATCGACACATTTAGTACGAAATCATGTTTCTTCTAAAACATTTTTCTGGTAGATATGATTAGCTTCAACCCAAACACTGGTTAATAATCTATAAATACCTACTTAATAGGAGAAAATGGGTGAAGTAGCCACGCCCATGCCTGTACCTCCCATGCAAAATATAGTGGTCATCAGTGTTGTCAATGCGATAAGTCGTGTGAAACATTTCCGATCTGAATGAAATTGGGTATTAAGCATCATGCCAATAAACGCCAGTTACCGATTAAGACAAAGGTAGTTTTGCCACACCCATTTTGATACCTCCCGTTTTCCAATATTAAATAGAACTCGGTCGCAATGGATGACTTTGGGTGAGGGTATGTTTAAGTCGGTTCACTCTACCGAAATTTTTGTACTGGTTTTTGATGCAGTTAAGCAATAATTTCAGTGAAGCTACATTTTTTCCAGATTCCGCAATTATTAATTCTAAGTGTTGCGGAGTAACACTTGTTCTGGTCTGTAAAAAATAATAAAAATAAGTTTGTATAGAAAAAGTGTTGTAAAAGTTCAGCAAATTAAAGAATCACACTGACCTCAGAAGTGCTCTCGCAGTAAATATTAACTGTCCAACACTTAAACAGCAGTTGTGTTGCATGTGGAAAATGTTTACAAAAAAATCAATGAGTGTTCGAACTCACGAGCGATGCGTTAACACCTTTTTATTACACTGTGCCTGTTCGATTGCTATGAACACAGTAGTAAATGTTACATTGCAAAATAAAAAAAGAATAGTTTTTTCGCTGACGGCTCTTTTGCTATCGCACTTCCTTTTTTCCTACATCCTACATTAGATATAATATTGTCAAAATAAATAAAGCAATATTTAGCTCACTGAAATAATTGTTTTTGTTTTGTCACAAACAGAGCGACGACAAAAAGTATTGAATACTATAATGGCACAAACCAATGGTAGAAGCACTAGTCCAGCTGATTTTAACTTTTTTCTGGAGTGACTTTTCCTCTTATGTCAAAGTTTGTTTACCTCTATGTGTATACAACCACCGTTCGCGTACAATTGCTGTGTTCTATTTTCTGCGAAAAAATCACATTGAAACATTTCGATTTTCATACTTAAACACTGTCAAAATATCAAATAAAACTCACGCATTTTGTAAATGTAAATACATTTTCACTATTTTCCAATCAGCTGAGTTGACACAATACAGGCACTGAGCAAAAACAAAATGCCTGTTGTTTTTGTTTATATTTCTACCATGAATATTATAGAGAACTTCTTGTACTCTTTTTCCGCTCTCATGAGTCTGACTAAAAGAGCATAAACGAGTCTTATTCTGTTTATGGATTATTTAAATATAAATGCATCAATTCGGCAATACTATTACATAAAACAATGCAAAAAGCATAAATGTTTCAACGGGCATCAATGTTTCTATTCTATAAGTATAGTATAATATGCAATGCTCTTTGACGACGACGATCTGCTTGTTTGTTCGCAGCCTCTACATAAATAACATCATACTTATTTTCAGGCAGAGACTATTGTTGTACAATAACCACGTAAGTGATGCTAACGCTGTGTGTTGTTTGCATGTGTTCACTTTTATAGATTGCCCTACCCGGCCTATGACTAGAAACATTTCTTTTCTGCCCCAAATTTCGAACTATGTAACTAGCTTCTCATAAGATGCCATGAATGGATAGGAGAGAATTTCATGTAATCAATGAACTCTGTGCTTTCTAGTTTTAAACACACGGATTAGGACCTACAGTTGCACACCTATTATGAACGGTATTTCGAGAATATTTTGTATAGCTAAGAACTCGGTAGTGTCGCCATCAGTAATCGAGATGGCCTTCGTCGAAAGAAACGTCAGGTGGTTGGAGCAAGGACCGAATCGAATCTAATGTACAAAAGCTGCGCGCGCTAGCCATTGCACCATCGACGCGCAGTGGTGCTAAACGACAGCGACCAAGAATACATTCACACGGGCGTAGCCCACGTCTCGTGCTAGATAGATCGAAACGTCATAGATCCCACTGGAGCCGCACAGTGGTAGCCTAAATTTGATTGCCGTGGCCATTAAAAAAATGTGCACCCTTATAAAGCTTTGAATTTTGTTTGTATAAATATTGAAAATAGGTTTTCTACATACTAAAAATCTACCATAGCCATGCGGGCAGGTTTTATATACCTGTTAAGGTTCTCGGGATATTTAGGTAAATATTTTTTGTTGGCAAATGTTGTCTTGTTTGTTAGGTAGTTGAGAATATCTTGGCTAAATGAAAGGAATTAATATTGTTTTAAAACCCCATCTATGACCTTGTTATATATGATTTTAGATAAGAATTTCGTATTAATTTATATCAGTATAATAATTATGACCCAATATTGCTAAATAAAAATATGTTTCTATTAATATACGACTAAAATATTGGTGTTCAAAAAAAGAGAATTCTAGCAATAAATATTATTTATCAGCATTTTTCGGCGGGCAAACAAATGTTTTTTTTTTTTTTTTAAACTGGTTTTATTGTAAGGTTTCTACACATTCTACTGGTATACAATACATACTACTTAATATTACCTATTCTATTTCCCTCACACCCATAGGGTGCCCTTCGGAAACTTCCATCCTCCTAAAAAATATTACATACATACATCGAGTCTTAAATATAAATTACATACGCTGAAAATAATAATTTCCCGAAAAATCGAAGAAAAAACGGGAACGCCTCGGTTGTCGTCTTGACCTAAAAATAAAAGAAACTTAAAAATTAAATAACAACCTAAAAACTAAATAAAAACAAGATATCCAGCAAGCTGGATCGCATAAATTAATAGACCAGAAATTCCGAAGAATCTCTAGTCTCCACCTCGGTATGAAGAAATACTACTGAGCAGTATTATACACAGGATCATCGATACCCAATGTACCGAATCTCCTGTGGTAAAATAGCAAATCCCCGTCTGCTCCTAGATAGCCCCCATTACTGAGGGCCAGAAGGTCCGTTGGTCCAAAGAACCAGCGCGACAGAAGATTGTCCGCATCCGTTGTGTCGAAACATGCCCTAACCAGGTCATTTTCCACACCCGCCGCTTTTCCCAGGAAAGATAGAGCAGAGTCCACCATGAACCTGTCAATCCTCCCAAAACCAGCACCATCATATACCCTCCTACAGGAGGGCGAGCGGAAAGATCCATCCGCCATCACCGTCATCCTCAGTCCCAGACAGGTCCTGAGTATCCTTCGCTCCCATTGCCTTAGCCTCTCCATCTGACACGACGAGATGGGAAACCAGGCCGGGAAAGCATATGCCATAACAGGTCTTATAACCTGCCTGTACACCAGCAGACGCACCTCCGTACTCAGTCCATTCGCTCTCGCCAACAGCCTGTAGTATGCAGAAAAGGCAAATCTTGCCTTCCGCAAAGCGTAGTCCACATGGCTCACGAAGGTGAACCGTTCATGGAACATCACTCCAAGGTACTTGATCTCCCTCGAAATCCCGATGTCCGCATCTCCCACCTTGAGTCTGGGGACGTAGCCCCTGGCGTTCGGGTACAGGTTCCCGCGCTTCCCCTTAAAAATGATCCCCTTCGACTTGGCCACATTTAGCCCAATTGCCCACTTGGAGAAGAAACCACTCAGGGTCTCAAGGTAAGTGTTCATCCTCCGATTGACGTTCATGGCCCTAGGGCAAGAAGCCGCAATAAGGATGTCATCCGCATAAATCAGCAACAGATCCCCCCCCGGGGGAAGGGGCATGTCGCTGAGAAGGATGTTGTACAAGACAGGTCCCAATAGCGAGCCCTGCGGTACACCCGCCGTCACCATCTTCTCCTCAGAGAGGGAGTCGCCAACCCTTACACGGAACGTCCTGTCCGCCAGAAAGCCAGCAACCATCCTGAGTACGTCAGCAGCAAATCCAGCCGCCTTCATCTTCACCAGTATCGCCGCTTGCCAAGCCGTATCAAAGGCCTTGACAAAATCCAGGCTAGCAGCTATTGTGATGTATCTCCTGTTCAGACCCCTAGTCACGTGGTCAGAAAACACCATAAGCGCATGTGATGTCGAGTGCCGCCCTCTAAAACCAAACTGGCTATCCAGCAAGATGCCGCGCTCAGCCAAATGGTCCCGTACATGGTCCAGAATGAACAGCTCCAGAAGCTTCCCAAAAGGGGAAAGCAGCGAAACTGGTCTATATCCACTGACCCTCTTCCGATCCGTCCCAGGCTTGGGAATAGGCACTACCGCCGCCTTCTTCCAGGCCCTAGGGAAGTAGCCCAAGTTGATGCAATGGTTCAAAAGAACCGCCAGAAAGGTCCAAACGAAGGAATCAGTCCTCTTCAAAGCAACATCAGGAATGCCGTCCAGTCCAGACGACTTTTTAGGCGGACGCCTCCTAAGAGCGCCACCAACATCCGCAGCCCTGATAATCAGGTCATCCATACGCCCAGCACCAACTGCGCCGTCAGCCATGATCCCCGATCCAAAAGCAACACGTGGTATGTGGCTCACCAAATCAGCTGCCTCAGCAGCAATCCGCTCACAAAAGTCACCAGTCCTCAAGTGACCATTCACGCCATGCACCGCAGAAAATCCCGCCGCAAGGAGATTAGCCTTGTCCACCTCCTCAATAATGGGCAGATTGCCCTCGTCCAACATATCCGGGACAGGATCCCTTCGACGTAGTCCGCCAGCCGCCTTCACCTTAGCAAATGTAGTGCTGTCCACCCTTATAGCATTGAGCCGATCCGTCCAGAAACCAGCCTCAAATACAGCAATCGCACCATCGATGATCCGACTCAGCTGCCTTATCTCAGCCCTGAGAGTAGGAATGCGGGAGAAATCCCCCGTCCTGCAAAGAGTCCTCCGAAGCCTCTTTTTCTGTCCAATCAGGTCCTTTATCCTGGGAGGGAGGTCAGGCAGTCCACCATTCCCAGTTGTCATCTTCGGCACAGCACCATCAACAGCCTGTCGAAAAGACTCAGCCATAGATTCAACGCAGTCATCAATTTCACCAATGGTAACATTACGATCCACCGGAAGAGCAGCAGAGGGGAGAGACCCCCGTAGCAATGAGTTGAACCGGTCCACGTTCATCCTCCCAAAATTGTAAATTACTGGTCGCTCCCGCCGAACCAGCTCGCCACAGTCCATTCGAATCTCCACAGCCCTGTGATCCGATTCATAGTCCAGAACCCTCAGCTCCTGAGACACACGTATGCCCGAAGAAGCCATAAATATATCGATGTACGATGCTGCAGTACCAGAAACCCTGGTCGGCTCCCCCGCAGAAAAGACATCCAAATCAGGACCCCCCAACAGGAAATTCCGCAAGCGTCGTCCATTCGTGTTAACCACCGATCCACCCCAGTCAGGATGTTTAGCATTTAAATCCCCGCCAATCAGCACATCTCCGTCTCTCACCAGCTCACTAAGTGTGAGTAGGTCAGAGTCGGAAAGTACTGCGTGAGGACGCAAATACAAACAAACTAATGAGATGGCGGTGCCACCCGGCCTGCTGATCCTGACAGCAGTGCTCTGCATAATCCCGGTATCCACTCCAAGCCTGATGCAATGAATCCCGTCCCGTATCAGCATCGCCGTCCCCTTACCGCGACCACTGCTCGAATCACACCTGTGGGTCACATAACCCCTGACATCCAGTCTATGCCGGTCACCAAGTCCATGTTCTGCCATCATAAGCACGTCTGGTCTGTGCTCCGCCAAAAACAGCTCCAGATAGTGCCTCCGCTGCCTTGAAACGATGGAGTTCACATTGATGAATATACATTTCAGCCGTCTGTTCATGAAAGAAACAGAGATTCCATAAAGGCCGCCATGGCCCGCATCCTTCCAGCTTCATCCCGGATTCCCGCATAGCCTCCTGCGAAATCCCGGACCTTCATCATGCAGTCGAAAATGCTGCCTCCCATCATCCTGCGACAATCCGCATTCAATGCACCAACATCCGCATCAGTCCCTGTCCCAGACCTAGGATCTCCAAAATCAGCCGCCATAGGAGCCGTAGCACGGCCCGAATTCGCCCGTACACTGGGAGCACCACCTGCCGCATCCGCATATGACACTCCTGGTCTCCTCATCATCGTTGCCCGAGTATTCGTTGGTCCACTGACCCTCGGTCCATTCCGTGCTGCACGCATCTTAGCCGCAATCGCCATCTTCTTCGGGCAATCCCTTGCCCCAGCCGTATGACCCTCAGCATCGCAGTTCACGCATTTCACCTTGCGTGGGGCCTGCATAGTCACCTCCCCGGTGATTTCATCCTCTACTGGCACCTCCTTCACGGCTTCACCCTTCTTGGGTAAAGCACACGCCTCCGACTCGTGCGGTCCTGCACACTTCACGCATCTCGATGGCATGTTACAATTCCTGGCCACATGTCCAAACCGCTGGCACCTGTAACACTGCGTCGGTCCACCCCTCTTAAACCGCTCAAATCTGATACGGCAATGCAAAATACTCGTCAGTTCATGGAAACTGACCAAATCGGATTCGTTCGATAACTTTATCAGCCAACGATCGCCACCCATTTTCGTCAGTCCCATGATCTCGAGCTTCTGCCCAAGACCCTCCAAATACCCCCTCACATCCTCCACGTCAAACGTGTCAGATAGCCGCCGAATAATAACCACGTATGGCTTCACACTCCGAGGAGTGTGGGTATAAAACTTTACGCTAATCGCCTCTAATAGCGCCCTTAATTTCTCGTGATCCTAAAGGGAATTCACGGAAATGTTGGTAGACTTTCTACCCAAGATGCTGAGGCTGAAATTATCATGCCCCAGCGTATTCCTTATGCTCCGCAGTATCAGCTTTACATCTATATCGAAGGTCGTTATGACCGGGATCGATTTGCCTGTCTTCTTTCTTGCTGCAGCTGCCCTCATGTTAGCTGCTGTACCTGCTCTCGTTGATGCCGCTGTTGCCGCTCTCGCAGTTGATGCCGCCGTAGTACCTGCTCTCGCAGTTGATGTCATCGTTGCCGCCCTCTTTGCAGCTGCCGATGTAGATGGCTTGTCAGCAGCCACCGCACCCTTTGCGGCAACTGTATTTGCCGCTGCTGAACATGGCGTACCTGCCTTCGCCATAGTTTTTGCCCTCTTGGCCGCTGCTGTTGACACCACCGTTGTCCAGGCAGTTGTGGTGTCTCGCCCTGCTGCATTATCATCTACTGCCTTGATCTTCTTGGCTGCTGCTGCTGTCCAGGTAGGTGTGGCGTCTTGCCCTACCGTATCCCGAGCAGGTGTGGCGTCTTGCCCTGTTGCATCCTTTCCTCTGGCAGGTGTGGCGACTTGCCCTGCCGAATCCCTCTTTGCCGGTCTCGACATCGTTTCGCGCAACGATGGAAACTCCTCCTTGTTGTTGATGGCCTCCACGGATACCATCTCGCTTTCCTCTCCGACGTCATCTCCCTCATCGGATGTGGAGTAGTCCTCAGAGGACTGCTCTTCTTCGTCGTCATCAGTGCCGGACTCAGACTTCCGGACACAAACAAATGTTCTATAGCCACATTTTATATCCCCATTAGTGAGCAACAATATCATGGTAATACATTCACATTCCTCACTTTGGTATACGGAATTGCCAGACAAATATTCCATATATTTTATTTGTGATTTGCAATCGAAAAGCTTGTGCTGAAAACTGTTTCATCACACATTTCTGTACGGAAGTTAAGTCGCGTGTACCCAAGATTACGTACTAATATCTGTAGTCCATACTAAAATATATATTTCAAGAAATGGTGGCAAGTGACTGTAAGCAACATGTTATGTAAAATTATATTTAACAAACATATTGTACCAAGCGCAAAATGAAATTGCTTTGAAAATAACTTATTGGCAAGTTTTCCTAACAACGGTTACCTTTTGTTGATGATTCTTAATCATAATTGTTTTGTTACTGAGATGATGCCAAAGTTAATACCTGACAAACTTATAGATACAGAATTAAATAACAGCGCATTTGGTACAAGTTTTCGTTGTAGATTTCTCTAACATGGTAGGTTCTGTAATACACTCGCATCAGATTGTATGATATTAATAGTTTTCCGTAAAGATTCCGGAAACGATTTTGCAAACAATTTCTTTAAGGGACTTTGTTGCAAGGACATATTCCTAACTTAACTTGACCAATTCGTTGTGACCTAAAAATAAATATATATAGTTCAAATAAGACTAAATATACTTATAGAAAGCAAAGCGTTTGTATATATAGAATGTTGTTGATGTTTTAGATTCGTGTCGGAATGAGACACCAAACCTCGGCTATCCCTCAAAAAGTGGGAAAATCACATCAAAGCGAGAAGGTAGGTCAGGTTGTGTATCCAACCATAACCTTACCAACGGGTTAGGCCAAAAAGCGGGACACAATGGGCCAAAACCCGAATTTTTTGGTTGTAAATAAAGCACTGAAAACACTAGACATTCCAGTGAGTGTGCTTAATTGAATTGTCGTTTATTCCAACAAACCCCAATCATTATTCATTTAGAAAAACTTCCCTGACCTTGTAAGCTTGTAGTATGAACTTCTCATGCATTAACTGAAAATATAAAGGGTTTTTTAACAGAGACGCTACAAAAATAAATCGATAGGGAGAGCAAACGACGCCATATTTTTTCCCGCTCTTTTGACATTACTCTTCAGTAAGGTTTGCCATTTCATCATGGAAAGATATACGAGCCAACAACGAGTCGAAATTATTAAAATTTACTACCGAAATTTGGGATCAGTGGCCTCAACTTTAAGAGCGCTACGTCCAATTTATGGTCGTCATAATCGTCCTACCAGATCAACAATTGCGCGTCTAGTGGAAAAATTTGAATCCACAGGCACAGTACAAAATGTTTCCGTGCCAGTGAGATAAAGAAGTGCCCGTAGTGTCGAGAATATTGCTGCCGCTGAGACTTCAACTCAAGAAAACCTAAATGCGTCTCTCACACTTCGTTCTCAAGCTTTGGGCATCTCTGTGACGTCGTTGTGGCGAATTTTGCGCAAAGATCTTGGCCTACATCCTTACGAGATCAAACTGGCGCAAGAACTGCAGCCGCTTGCCCACCATAAGCGTCGTATGTTCGGGAATTTGGCTGAGCAACAACTTGAAAATGATTCGAATTTTCATCGGAAAATCATGTTCAGCGATGAGGCTTATTTCTGGCTGAATGGCTTCGTCAATAAGCAAAATATGCGTTTCTGGTCAGACAGAAATCCACACGTAATCCATGAGTCATCATTCGATCCCGAAAAAATTACGGTTTGGTGCGGTTTATGGGCCGGCGGCGTCATTGGGCCGTACTTCTTCCGTGATGATCAAGACCGGCACATTACTGTGAATGCGAATCGCTACCGTTTAATGATAACCGAATATTTTTGGCCCCAATTGGATAATATTGACTTAGAGGACATGTTGTTCCAACAGGACGGCGCCACAAGCCACACAGCGAATGTCACAATCAATTTATTGGAAACCAAGTTTGGTGAACGTGTTATCTCACGAAATGGCCCAGTCGATTGGCCGCCTCGGTCGTGCGATTTAGCGCCGTTAGATTATTTCCAGTGGGGTTACGTCAAGTCTATGGTGTATGCCAACAAGCCAGCGACAATTGATGAACTTCGTACGAATATCGAACGTGAAATTGCAGCAGTATTGGCCGATTTATGCTTGAAAACCGTCGAGAATTGGGTTCAGCGTCTGGACTTCTGCAAGCGTGCCCGTGGGCCATGCAAAATAAATCGAGTTGCATACATAATCCAACGTACTTTCACAGGAATAAAGAATTTCATTGGTATCTAAAACCGGGCTTGTTTTATTTAAAAAAACTTTTGTAGCGCTCTTATTGAAAAACCCGTTATATATTTAGCTAAAATAAGACTAAACATGTAATACAAAGCAATTTATATTGTTAACAAACATTTTGTTATTTTAGATTCAAGTCGGCATGTGGCGCCAAAATGCTGAACAATTTTTCAAAAAGCGGGACAATCCCGCCAAAAGCAGAATGGTTGGTCAGGTGATGTATATATGACACAAACATTATATTTTGTATCATATACATGACATCAAAAACTAGTTCAGCTATATGTTGATGAAATTTAATTTAAACCAAGTTTAGAGAAGGGCAAAAAATAGAAAATAAAAACGGATATAAACAGTGAAAACTAATTCGCTAAAGTGGCAGATGGAAATCTCAACACGTCCTAAAATACGGCAAAACTCAGAGCACAAAAAGCTCAAAGGAATAATACTTAAGTATAAATAGAATTATAGCTGGAAATGGAGAGCATCTTTTGATTCCATTTCCCTAACATCTAAATCCACACACATGACAGGCTGCAGATGGGTTGCGGGGAGAACTGTAAAATAAAAATAAATTATGTTCACGTTTATCATTTGCCAGGACACCTCAAACTGTCTTCTCCGGTTGCTGGTATGCTTATGTATCCTTTCCGTTACTCCTTAACGAAAGTGAAACATTTTCATTTCCACGGCAATACAAACCCATAACAATGGCCTGTATGTCTTAGTGCTGAATGTAATTTTGTCATTTGTCGAAATGGAATAGAAGAGTGGAATGAGCGAAAAAGACGAAGCATTTGTCACAATTATGGCACCTACGAATTGTGGTTACATTTACCAATTTCCAACAAATATCTCATCATAAAAAGGGCTTTTTCCGCTTAAGGTAAAAGAATAACTACCACTGAGACAATTCGCTTAATTGGGTTCATTTTGTTTTGTCATTTTGCTGTGACATCCTGCCACATAAAGAGAATATATGACGTGGTAAATGTAATTTTTTTTTACTTTAGATACTAGTTTAATTTGTTATTAACTACTATAAAAACGAAGAATATGGAGGAGTTCACACAATCATGCAACATTTGGGGACACATACAAAAATTAATTGGGTAAGCCGGACGTATTTTATCCCATTTACTGTTCTTTAATGGGATATTGTTGTACTCTTGGTCATTAAAAGCGCCAGCTTGATGATAAAAGGATGTACTAAGACCGACATTTTATGCGAAAGCTTATAAATTCCATACAAAATGGCTGCGAAAAAACTGACGAAGTCTTTCTCATGTGTAGTGCATTTTAAGTTGCTCGTACGAAATATAAGCAACATGTGTCAGTTTAATGTTTATAAAAAAACTGTAACCACAAATAAAAAGTGTAGGAACAAATTTCCCAATGTCAGCGACCACTTAATTGCTTAAAAAACGGTTTTTGTGTAAAACAAAAACTTAAAAACAGAGTAGAATATATGTAGCTGTTAAAACTGATGTTGCTGGCCAATGTTGCTCAACGTTCTTTGTGGGAACCAAGTTAGTACCAGCATTAACAGTATATAACATCGTATCGATGAGAGTATATAAACAACCTAATAGTAAGTAATCTAACTTAAATGCAAGAAAAGATATGGATTGTACATTAAACTATTCAATTACAATGATTTCAACTATTTAAAAACCATATGAGGTGTCAGCGGACACGCGGTTGGAACGAAGATCCTTTCGTTATATATTATGTACTAGTTAGTTCCAACACGCCTAAGGCGCCCGTGTATAAAAAAGACTGTAATTTAAATGGATCTTTAAGAAAAGATACTTTTTGTAAAATGATAAACTTTTTTAAAATTTTTTTTTAGATCTTAATTTTTAAAAAATTAGACCTAGAGCCTAATTATTTCAAAATTAAGATCTAACCATTCAAAAAGGTCCAATAGAAAAGAGAAAATATAATTTTTTTTATAGAATGTATTTTTTTTAAATATATATTAGGGGCGTTTTTTTCGTAACTTATACACGTTAAGTCATACAAAATGACAACCTTCACGTTAACATGTATAATTTTAGAAGTTGAGAATAACCCCGATAAAAGTGTTACCAAGTTCGAGTGTGTAGTATGGAAAATAAAAAATTTATGTCATTCCATTTCTTATATTTCCACGACGTTTCGAAAACTATGATGTAAATATTAGGGGTAATTAATTTTTTAATCAAAATTATTAAAAAGTTGAATAATATATTATTGATTTTTCTTCTTCAAGAAGAATAATTCCAAGACAATACTGGAGACTACTAAACTACTAAAGCAAACCCTCAAGGAAGTGAAGTGTACAAACAAAGCCGAGGAATACTTCGATTCTCAAAATATATAACTTTAACCGATATCTTCCCATGACTCGCAAGAACGCCTTCGGTTCTGTTTGCTCACTGCACCTTATACAATTTTATGATATATTTAAGCACATTTTTTGGTACACATTTGGTACCCGTATGTTTTTGGTACACATTTTAGTACTTTTACCACACTTTAAGTACTTTTGGTGAAGTTTTAGTACAATTGACTTTTTTGTACTTGTGGTACATTTTGTGGTAGATTTTATGTACTTTAATGGAACATACTACGTTAAATAAATATTGTATAAGTATCTAGTTTCTGGTACATTTGATGTACTTTGTGGTAAATTGTTTATACTTTTTGAAGAAATTATGGTGAAAAATCCGATCCACATTCATTACCTGGAGCCAATTTATCATACCACTACACAATAGCTTTTTATATATCGCATGCGGTACGAGATCTGTTCCCGAGCTCCTCGTTTTACTCATTTAAAATCTAAAACAGCGCGAAGAAGCCTGTATAAAGAAGAGCATGCGGCTAGCTCGGGGACTCGTGCGGTTTTTGTTTTATTTTTGCACGTGCTCCTGACTCGTATATTTTTGGCTATGAGCCTTCGTGCCTGATTTATTATTAAATCGAGCGAGGCCCCAATATGGCAATCGAAACCTCGTATTTGGATATTTGATTTAACCAAACAACTATTTTTCAATTCAATAATTCACTGCTATATTAAATGAGAAAAAGTCTATTGTAGTGTCGATGCAGTATAACCACCTCATATATTACACTGTATTCTTTAGAATTGTATTTTCTCTTTGACTTTTAAATAAACAAATTGACAAATAAAAATAAATAATTATCTGATGAAACCAAGTTGATTATACTCAACGTGTATGCGTTTTTTTCGTAACAGTTGATGTTAACATATATAGATATATAGGTTACGAAAAAACACCCCTATTGTTAGGTCTTTTTGTTAGAAAATGTGTATTATAGAGAGATACTTCTTTTATTAAAAGCTAATGTTTGTTTTACGAAAATGTACTATTTTTAAGAAGAAAAACTTCCTGTCAGAAAAAACCATAAGAGTATGAACTATTCTTGCAAAGAAGAAAAGGTCCTTTTTTACGAAAAGTTTATTTTTTAAGAAAATTTACTTATTTTCAGAAAGGCTGCTTATCTCAAGAAAATGAAAGCTAGAAGCATTATTTTATTTTTAAGAAAAGGTATTTTTAAGAAAATTTATTTTTTAAGCAGTTTTATATTTTTTTTTTAACAGAAGGTATTTTTTTGCAGAAAAGGTTTTTTTTAAAGAAATGGGAATTTGTTTCAGAATTAGTCCTTTTTTCAAGAATAGGTACATTTTTAAGAGTAGGTAAGTTATCTCAATGAAAGTTATTTTATTTCACAAAAATTCACTCTTTAAAGAAAATTTAGTTTTTTAAGAAAATGTACTTATTTAAAAAAAATACTTTTTTAAGAATAGGTACTTTTTGTTAGAAATGGTAAAGGTACTACTTATTAAAGATAAGGTTTATTTTTAAGAAAAAATAATAATGTGAGTAGTTAGGTTTTTTTTTAAATTTAAATTTTTTATGAAAAGGCTGTTATTTAAGAAACTTTTCTTTTTCTAAACTTCTTTTACTTTGGCTTTTCAAAATTTACTTTTTATTGGGTTCGAAACTACAATAAATACTAAGTACTGTAAATACAGGGTGATTCAGGAAGTTCCGGACGAATTTCTCCAGAGTGTTCCTTGGCTCATTTCATGAAGAAAAGTCCACTAGGACCATGACCGAAAATGCAAGGGAGCGAAATGGCAGCGGTTCAAAATTTTCGGATTGGTGGTCCGAGGGCAGTAGGGTAAAGTTGCTAACTTCTGAGGCAGTGGTCGGATTTTTTTTGTTTTTGGGCTTGTTGTCTTTAAGATGCCTTTCAGTGTTAATTAAAAAAGATGTAGAAAAAAGTCAAATCGCCGAGATACAGAGCTTTTGGGAAAAAAATGTAAAAAAAAATGCACATAACCTCAATTTGCTCAGCCAGATGGCAGGTAACTTATGATTTTTTTGTTGAAAGAGAGCCATACCCCTTACCTTTCCAAAATGACCTAAACGAAGCCCAGACGTCTTAGCGTTCCATAGTTATGATCATTATACTGAAATGCAAAAATGCAAAAATGTTTGTTTTTGTACTTGAAACTGTTGCTGCAGCAGAGAATAGCGTAAACAAATAAATGTGTGCTGTTATTTCGCTTCCAAAAATAAAAACAAACATTTTTGCATTTCAGTAAAATGGTCATAACTTTGGAACGGTAATACCTCTGGGCTTCGTTTAGGTTTTTTGTCTTTCAACAAAAAAACATAAGTTACCTGCCATCTGGCTGCCAGGCGACCATTGGCTCAGAAGTTAGCAACTTTACCCTACTACTCTCCGACCACCAATCCGAAAATTGTGAAAGCGCTGCCATTTCGCACCCTTGCATTTTCGGGCATGGTCCTAGTGGACATTTCCGCATGAAATGAGCCAAGGAATACGCTGGAGAAATATCGATTACAGGCTCCACCTGGAAAACTTCCCATTAAACAAGAATTTTCGCAACATATGTGAGACATCCTGTTAGTCTAGACACAAACCACAGAAAACGTATACAATATAGTTGATAATAGTGGGTTGTAGCTAGAGATGGGCACGAGGCACGTGATTGGCGTGATTAACGTGAATCACGCGTGAATCATGTGTGATCGTGAGCCGGCCAAATTTTGCTCACGTGACCGTGCGTGAACGTGAGTAGTGAAAAAATCTTCGTGCCTGAGCGTGCGTGAATCCAATCTTTGCGTGAGTGACTATTTTCGCGTGAGTCACGAATATTTCCGAATGGTTGGTATCATTTAAATTCGATTTACTATTGCTTTGTTACACAAAGTATTTTTGGAACCCTTCTAATAACATTTCCTTTTAACGAAGCGTCGTTAATCATCTTCTGTATTTCAAAGAACTCTGCTATAAGCGAAGAAGTTTTTATAAATTTTACAGTGGGACCGTTTGCAAAGAAGTGGTAATAATATCAGAACTTCTAAACTATAGGTCCGATTGTTTGAGAATGCACTAAGGATTTGTAGGGGAGAAGTCCGGCCTTCGGAGTGTGATATTTAGAGGCACCTTGTTTCAACGTACGTTTCGCTACAGGCAGACAAAACTTTCATTGCATTTCAAACTACCGAGCCGCACAAACCAAAAATATTTAGAGTCGTGTGTCGTCTCTCTAACCGCTACAAACATATTTGGAATTATAAGTTTAAAATGTAAACATTCGTACTGAATTTCTTTAGCTTTTTGGTAATAACTTGGTAATTTTGAGCCAAAATTTAGTTCTAAAAACCTGCAAGACTGCTACCAAACGTAAGATAAACCCTTTTTAAATTATTTAAAACCGGTTGGTAACGACAATTTCTCAAATTTAAAATGCTTTCAAACTGAAAAAAAATATGAAATTAGTAAGGAAAGATACCATCATTCTTTCAATAGTTTCTCAAATTTTTTGTAAGAAAGACACAAAATGTTGTATATTTTTAAGCAAGGGCCTTGCCAAAGGTGTTAAATGTAATTTGAAATTTTTTGGCATTCACCCTACAGTCAGCCTTCGCAGAAAATTAAATTTTGAGTTTGGGAAAAGTCTTGCTTGTTGATTTTCACAATTTTTTACACCAAATTCTAGACTGAAATGAGGTTAACTACAAGGCAGAGAAAATTTTTGATCGTACGCATAATCTTGATTAGCAAACAGACTTTTTTGGGAGTAAAAATCCCACACTTGTGTCCCTATTTCTCAAGTAATTTTAATTTCATTATATTAGACATATAACGGGTGATTTTTTAAGAGCTTGATAACTTTCTTTTTAAAAAAAACGCATAAAATTTGCAAAATCTCATCGGTTCTTTATTTGAAACGTTAGATTGGTCCATGACATTTACTTTTTGAAGATAATTTCATTTAAATGTTGACCGCGGCTGCGTCTTAGGTGGTCCATTCGGAAAGTCCAATTTTGGGCAACTTTTTCGAGCATTTCGGCCGGAATAGCCCGAATTTCTTCGGAAATGTTGTCTTCCAAAGCTGGAATAGTTGCTGGCTTATTTCTGTAGACTTTAGACTTGACGTAGCCCCACAAAAAATAGTCTAAAGGCGTCAAATCGCATGATCTTGGTGGCCAACTTACCGGTCCATTTCTTGAGATGAATTGTTCTCCGAAGTTTTCCCTCAAAATGGCCATAGAATCGCGAGCTGTGTGGCATGTAGCGCCATCTTGTTGAAACCACATGTCAACCAAGTTCAGTTCTTCCATTTTTGGCAACAAAAAGTTTGTTAGCATCGAACGATAGCGATCGCCATTCACCGTAACGTTGCGTCCAACAGCATCTTTGAAAAAATACGGTCCAATGATTCCACCAGCGTACAAACCACACCAAACAGTGCATTTTTCGGGATGCATGGGCAGTTCTTGAACGGCTTCTGGTTGCTCTTCACTCCAAATGCGGCAATTTTGCTTATTTACGTAGCCATTCAACCAGAAATGAGCCTCGATTATGTAGACCATAAATCGGACGTAAAGCGCGAAACACATTTCGAACCGAACACTGATTTTGGTAATAAAATTCAATGATTTGCAAGCGTTGCTCGTTAGTAAGTCTATTCATGATGAAATGTCAAAGCATACTGAGCATCTTTCTCTTTGACACCATGTCTGAAATCCCACGTGATCTGTCAAATACTAATGCATGAAAATCCTAACCTCAAAAAAATCACCCGTTACTAGGCTATAATACAAAATTGCGGTATTACGTTGATATATACTTCAAATCGAATTTGCACAGAATTAAAAAAAATATCTTCTTTTATTTTCTTTTCGTAAATTTTCCATGCATTGCTGTGGAGTGCTCGTAGTCGGGGATATGTGCTTGGAGTCAGAATTTGTGTCGTAAAAATTTGCACGGCTCTGACTCCAAGTTTAGAATTTCCACCTACTATAAAAATTTGTTCGGGCAGAAACTATTTATTTTATTTACTTCGGTTTTCAAATAAAACACAAACTTATTTAGGTTAAATATTTTATCTTTGGTGTTGGTACCCTTTCTAAGACACAGTCGCTACCGACGGATTTGAAAGACTTTAACAATTTGTTCAACCAACTACTGTTTGAAGTTTATTTAGTCAATGTAGAATGTTGACTCAAAATTACCAAGTTATTGCCGAAAGTCTAAACAATGTCAGTGCAAAAATTGGCATGTTAACCCGCCAATGGTGACGCAAATTTGACTTTGATTAATGGTGACGCCGGTCTCATGCACCGGGGTTTTCAACTGAAGATTTTTCGAAACGTGTTGCTACTAGTTAATGTTTTTGTTTTTATTTATGCACTTTGACAACAAAACAATGATATATAATCATTAAAAGTTCTTTTATTTCAATATTAAAATTCACAAATGTTTTTAAATAGAGCATTAAAAATAACAATATTTTAGCAATACATTTTTTAAAATTAAGAAAAAATAAAAAAATCACATATTCATTAAGGAAAATAATGTTTATTAGTCTTTCGGCAATAGGAACTTTTATAAAATGAACAAAAATTGGTATCCTTCCAAAATATAATACAAAAGTGTTGCGATTATTTTACTTACATACACGGTGACGCACGGTCTCACACACCAGGTTAGAAAAACAAATACAGAAGTTGTGCTCACTAAGCAGCTTCGTCATTAACTGATGGTGGGGGATGTGCAATGCTGCAGCTACTTGAAATCGCAACAAAAAACAATAACGGAGAATAAAGTTATACGAATTTTTTAACTCAGCCGGTCTCACAGAGCAGTACGTCACCATTGGCGGGTTAAACTTTTGATTTCAACTATCATTGTAACGGTCAGACTCAGAAAGTTATTTGTTTTTGTGCTGCTTAGTAGAATCTCAAAAACAAAAATTCTGGTTACAAGTTTCAAACTGTGTAGCAAACCGTGCGTTGAAAGAGGGTGCATTTAGATACAATATTCTGAAGACCTGACTTCTCCCCTATAAATACCTAGTATATTCTAAAATAATATGACCAATAATTTAGAATTTCTGACATTATTAGCACTTTATTTTGCAGTTGGTCCCATTGTGCGTCTGGAAGAATACTAATCGAAATAAGAGGCAAATTTCTTTAAGATACAGGTGATAAAATGTTGTTCCTGTATAAAGGGCTTAATTCGTGTGCTAAATTTATTAAAAACGACACTTAATTTAACTAAAGCATTTACATTTAAGTGTAACAGTGTCTAATTCCTTAATATGATCCCAATTAACGAATTTAACAACTTACTTTTTACGAACACTGTTATGTATAGTTTTTAATATTGGTTTGAACATAAAGCAAGTGGTTCATGTCAATACCCTGTTTTATTTTTGTGAGTAATTTTTGCGTGATTGTAGTGAATAACGCGTGATTCACGCGCGAATGTGAGTAGGATCAAATTCTGCTTACTTACTGACTCACGTGCCCATCTCTAGTTGTAACACAATAGTGCTAAAACAAAAGTTGTTTAATTTTTTTTCGTTTCAATAAGCACTATTTTCAGTTTAATGCATCGGCGTACCGTCATTTCGCCCAATGTCATTTCGCCCAAAAACAAAAATTACATATCGCCCAAAAAATTACAATGTTAGTTGTTGTTGTCCAAAAAAAATTGGAATTTTGGGCGTTATAACATGATTTTTTGGACAATATGACATTTTCCCAAGCCAACAACGATCCATGACACTTCCCCCAAAAATAATAAAAATGACACAATACCCAAAAATATGGACACATTTGTAAAAGAAATATATGTAAATTTTCTATGTAATTTGTAAATAATACATATTTATTTAAAATTGTTAGTAGAAAAATAACATAACGTCCTTGTTCGATCCTGAATGCCTCTATAACTTCCAGAGGTGTTTTTGGGGATTTGGGGTTGGCGATGCAAGTCTCTCCACAGTTCTTTGTACCCGAGGTAAACCAATTTTCGAGTACTTTCCTGATTCCTTCAGCAAAAATTTTATTTAAAGACAATTATTTTATTTGACTCAATACTGTCGAGCCTCGCCGCGTGGGAGGATGGCTCGCGCCCGCGGTACGAAACGCGCAGGCACGGCGCGAAACGAGCGGCCGCCGCGGGCACGACTCATCCTCCCACGCTTTCCTGATTCCTGCAGAAAAAATTGTATTTAAAGACAATTATTTTATTTGACTCAATACTGTTGATTCTCTCACGCGGCGAGGCTCAACAGCTACACGACAATGGCAAAAACGACTCAGGAATGCACCAAACATTACTTATTCAAACAAAAACCCTGCAAATTTACCGCTTAAAATTACAAGCACCCTACTTCATTGGGTTGGTCATTCGTTTTCACACCATAGGTGAGTAGCTCATGCCTACAACGCAGGGCCTCTGAGGTGTTTCAAACATAACGACTAACCAGCATGTAGCACCATTATATGATGTAGGGTGCTATTACTGCTATTCCGTTGTGGTAATATTTGTACAACGTAATTCTTTTCGTAAATGACATTTCGCGCAAAATATGTGTACGTCAATGTTTTTGGGCGGTATGTCATTTTATTTTGGGTCTTATGTAAGTACTATTGGGCGATATGTCATTTTAGTAATTAGGGTTTTGGGCGATTTGACATATTTGGGCAATATGTCATTTTCGTTTTTGGGCGAAATGACGGTACGCCTAATGCATCAACGTTCTTATCCATGGCCACATTCGCGTACTCCAATATTTGCCACCAGGCGCAGCAAAAAACCTTTTTCGCTTACAGCATCATTTGCAATTATAAACATTTGAGACAAGGTGTAACAACTGTTGTTTCTACTTGAAAAAATCTTCATGTTAAGTGTTATGCACGGAAAAACTTTTCAAAAGACTACAATATCCGCTACATCAAATATTTTAGAAACAAGAAATATCACATACAGTTGTAAGAAGTAACATTATTCAGCAACATAGCACCTGTGCAGACCTGGAGTAAAAGATGCCGCATACAGTTCGGGTTAGCAACATTTCGTTTATGAATATAAAAGCAATTGCAATGGCTGTAGCAACAGTTATTCTCGTCACACCAATATCTAATACAATGAGCAACAATCAAAATCACGTTTTTTTATAGCAACTGTTTATATTTATTATAACAAACCAATATTTATGTACATTCACTCCGACACAATCGATCCAATTAGGAGAATAATGATTACAATCATTGTATATATCCATTCTTGTTAGTAATAATATCTTCTGAAAGAGTTACGCTCATCGCTGATTCACTGAATCTGTCACACTTTTTAAACACTCATAAATATACACCCAAAAAAAAAACGAAATAAAAGGGGAAAAAACGAAATAAAAGGGAAAAAACGAAAAAAAAATGAGAAAAAACAAAAAATTTCATAGATTGTTGTACCACTCCTAGTTGGAGATCCAATTGAGCTGCTTATTCTCTGTGCATGAATACACACATATAAGGTACAAGCTGACAAACGTGTAAATCATTTACACGTTTGTTGTAATAACAAACAACAACTACGTCTCTCTCTTATTAACAATCGATTAAAATTAAAAATGTTTCGACGGGCTCCATAGGCGCGTTCAAATTCACTAGTAAATAAATAATATAACAAAATTGACCAAAACAAAATTTTTAGCAACAATGATTACTGTTGCTTGCAGTAATCTCGTGGACTTGTAGTAGTTTCTTTACGATTTTGAAATATTTTTTCCTTTTTCCTACTGATCTTTTGTAATTTCAACAAATCATTTCTTTATCTTATAATAACGATTATCTCAAATCAACACTCTTAATAGAGACAAGAGCCCAACAGCGCCAACTGAAATAGCTATTGGTCCTAAAATGTAAAACTGCATACTGCAATTCAATCGATTTCTTTGGATGTTATTGCCGCATCATGCTCACGTTTTCAATTGCACTTCAATAAAGTCAACATTTGGCAAAAACCAAATCTGGAAGAATAGGCGTCATGGTTTGCGAAATAAATTGAAGTTTGCACGGACATATAGAGGAAATCATTCATACATTGCATACATACACTGCCATACAGACAGTCATACTAGGTTGCACAGTGGGTGTATTTTTAGGAATATAAAATTAAACTATGATTGATTCCTTAGTAGACTATGAATGAAGTTCGAGAGGAAAATAAATGAAGTTGCAGAGAATTGAAGAAGCAATTGCGACTATTAGATTTGTATCCTATCTTTGAATTTGTACCCTATTTTTTTTTCAAACCAAACGCTATTGTTTTAAACATTTTAATTTATGAAGACAGTGTCTTGCTTACTGCATTCGTATTTATGTTTTAAAAATCTCGTAAGCTAACCTTCTTTAACTCTGAGATGCTTCGTCGGTTACCATCTCTCACAAGAAGTTGTAATTTAGTTTGATACTAATAAATACTATAGACAATATTTCTTTTCTTTAAATATAGTCTCCCAATGTACAACACTGACTGTCACCAAAACATGAAGTAGCTAAATAACCCGACATCACTAGTTCTCATAGAAGTGGCAGCAACATAAACACAGAAACATTACATACATAAACATGGTTTCCCATTACATCCATTGAAGGGTTTCACTCACTGATTGGGACCTACAGTTTTACACCGATTCCGAACGGTATTTTGAGAAGCTTTTTCAGGGCTATATACTCGATAGTGTCGCCGTCACTATGCGAGGAGATATTTTTTTGAAGGTGGTCAGAGCAGGGTTCGAACCCAGGATCTCATGTACAAGAGCCGTGCACACTAACCATTGCACAACCGACGGCCATAAACACAGTTGGTGCTAAAATATCGATTTAGCTCCAGTGATACACCAATATGTTTGATTGCTGATAACACAAGAAGTTCGACTTCCAATAACTGCATACTCTGCATATGCCACCGTCATCATTGTTTGTGTGTCATTACTACAGCAATGCGTGTGCATCTGTGATGTACATACCCAGCGGCGGAAATCGGAAGGCCTTCCACAAATAAGGTATGCGGAATGGTTCTTTTGTAATGGCTTCCTAAAATAAGGCCTGCAGAATGCATGCATTTTTTCATCAGATATAACCAAGAAGAAGATATTTACAATTGTGAGAAATATCTTTTCGATTCTTTTTAACCGTAATTTAATTGGAAAATTTCATACAAATTTTAAAATTATATTTTTTATTTAATATTTTTCAGGGTATTTTTACAATTTTCAATTTGAAGTTGGACGTGGTACAACTTTCTAAGATAGATACATACATACTTATAAATCAATGTGTAGAAGTTGTTAGTGATTTTGTCATAAAATAACAAAAATAAATTAAAATAAATGCCTTCTAAGGCTTTCTTCTTTGCATGCCTTCTTTAGGCAATGCCCAACGAATGTTTTGCCTCCCAATCTCACGCAATGTTAAAAAGAAAGAAAGAGGTAAGGTGTACGGCAGGCCTTCCGCATTTTAAAGAAAACCTGTTTTGTCAGGATTTCAGGTCTTTCAGGTCATGACTTCCGCCACTGGGTATACTCTGTTATCGCATGTGTGTGTGTATGTGGCGGTGAGTGAGCAAATCTGAGGATGTGATTGATTTTGTCAGAAAATTTAAATCGTGATACTTATGGTGAAATAAATGACGAAGAAGATGGAAAACACCACAATTGATTTGACTGCAATTACACTGCGGTAGCAAAAATCAATACAAATGCTTAGGCACAAATGTTTTAAGACAACACACAAATGTTCTTTGCAACACCTACAACTAAATGTGTAACTTCAAAGGAACGTGAGGCAAACATCTATCGATTTCAGATTTTGCAAAGATAGTTTGGGCAATGGAAAAACGGACGTCCATACACACCTACGGAGATGGCATCAATCACTGAAATAAAAATCATGTAGTTTGTATCCGATCATTTATGATTTCTTTTACTGATTTGATTTAGGTTTGAATTTTTGCAATCAATAGTTTTTTTCGTTGGTTGCAATTTTATCTAATTTCAATAAAACTTCATATGTTAGTATTGTTTGGAACGTAGACAACCTGAGATATGTTAGCTGAATTACATAATTCGGTTCACGAAAGTGATTTCTGCCTATACTAAATGTATTAGCCAGTTTGGGTGTTACTTTACATGTCTCCAGTTTACAAATTCCTTGGGGATATAGCTCACTTGTAGCTGCCGACTTTATGAAGGACTATTTTTGCGCAGCATTTATGTCAGTGTAAAATAAAACAAAGATATTATCTGCATACTTTGTTTTGGCAACATGCGATATGAGGAATAAGTACAAGCTAGATTTCAACAAAACAGTAGTTCTTTGTATTTAAATATAGAAAACTGCAGATATTGAAATATTGATTAGGCAACAATTGTATCGTTTTCATACAAATAAATAAGTGGTTTCCCATTACATCCCATGAAGGGATTGGAGAGAGCCCTTCAGAACCAGTGAGCTGTGCGCTTTCTACTTTTATACTCACTGATTGTGACCTACAGTTTTACACCGGTTTCGAAAGATATTCTGAAAAGAAAACACCCTCTGCCCAACTTCATGCCTTACAAAACTTTACGGCTTGTCACATGTTACACATCTTTTTGAATTAAATCAACCCAATTAATCAAAATTGTTTTCACTTTTAATTTAAGCAATGGTATTCATTAACCATTTGTTTATCATTTCAAAATGCAGAGAGCGTGATGTTGGTGTCATCATTATATTGGTTATAAATTTTTAAATGTTGCTGCAATTGTGCTGCTGCTGCCTTTTGCAGCTATTGAAATATCATCTATATCAAATGCAGTGAGAATGATTTCATATCCCGTTGTTTACTGCACTGAATTTCAGTGAAAATTAATAAATTAAAAACGTCAAATGTTCAGGATGTGCAGAATCGTTTTTATGAATTTTAAATTCATATATAATGTCAAGGAGATACCGTAGCCAAACACAACAAAATGCCCGGTTTCCCGGTCATCCTTTTCAATTTTTTATACTAATATATTTTGTAAATTCTTTACCCAACTTGCTTTAAGGGGCCCTTAGTCCTGTGGATAAGTTGCTCGCCTTCAAGTTGGTATCAACTCTGATTATTTCACATCAATTACGAGTTTGCCCTTACACTCTCAAAGTAGTTGAGGCAAGTTAACATTCTTGTCAGATGCTTGCGAAAATTTCACAAATTTTAAGACTAAAAACATCATTTTTATTTTCTTTAAATATTTATAAATAACACTACAAATCATATTTGTTTAGTTTATATTTTTCGGATAATGTTTGCTATTTATTTATTGGTTCATTTATTTACATTTTGTCGATAATGTTGCTTAATGAATGTTTCTCTTTAAAATTCCTTATGAAAGTTGATGCAACTTCCCCTTACACTGATTGACATGTTGAAATCAACTTCAAAAAATTAAAATCGCTTTGGTTTTATATCAAGTAGTTTGTAAAAACCTCCAACTTCTCCTTACACCATGGATAAGTTGATGCCAACTTGAAGTCGCAGCAACTTATCCACAGTTCTAATGGCCCCTTCAGCGAAAATGATTTAGCGCTGCTTTTTTTTTTTTTTGGTTTTGGTTCGATAAACAACAACTGTTAGTTAAATATGGACGGATGGGATCGTTGTGGTGATGACACACAAACGAGGAGTCATAATAGTGGAATTCTTATGTTGGCACTTCCGCTTCCTTGCGAGTCGGCACAAACAAATGACTGTGCCAATAGATAACAAATAATCTTATTTGTGTTACCTTATTTTTTCAGGATATTGGCCATTTTTGGTATTATATGATGGTATCTTTTCTTCTACTCCAGATGTGGAAATAGCAATAATTGACGGAAAATGCATTTAAGTTAATTTCCCTATTCATATTTAAGATGTTCTTCAGGTTTTTAGTTTTTCTTCAGGTAATTTGTACCAAATTCGTGGCAGAAGTTGACAATAGAGTAGGAAATTATACAAGCAATTGGTTAAATTAAACTGATATACCTTAGAACACAATGAGTCCACAAGTAGAAACTGGGTCGTTCTGAAAAACAAATACCTGTGATTTATTTCAGCTTTCGAGTGGGTTAAAAAATTAAACAAATGTAAGTTTAGTGAATTAACAATTGCTGATATAGAAGTCATAATCTTTTAATTAGTTTAGTTTATTAGTTGATTTTTTTTTAACAACTAACAAGTTTTATGACATGTTTGTCGACCGTAAGGTAAATCGTTTAAAACTCATGCACTAAAATTGAGATTTTTAAGTCTCCAGGGAGCTGATGATATGCCTTCGTGGGCACTCAAACAGCTATATTCCCAACCATCCACCATAATAATCTATTTCGCAGTATTTTTTTAATAATAAATTGTATGAACATTTACTTTTTGTTATAAAAGTACTTTTCATAGAAACTGATCTTGAACCGGAAAAATTATAAATGAACATACATCGAGTAACAAAAAACTAAAACGAAAGCATAAATAAACAAAAAATTTTTAACAACTTCATCAGCTAATTCTGAAAGAGTGAGACTCTTCCCATCGGGGGTTTCAATATACTCACTCACGATATTCCGTTGGCTAAGGAACAGCATTAACTATATGACTTGATATATCCATTATATCCATTGAGAATTAAAACTGATTTAGAAAAAAAATGTTATAGCATTAATTTGGGAAGAACCAAAATCAATATTGACTAAAGCAAGGTTTATTTTAAATAATCAAAAATCCAATACAAAAAAATAAAAATTTGTATTCACAAATAAATACCTGGTATTGAGGAAATGTAAATTGCTTCAAAATTTTTTTGCACAAATCTTTCATTTCTCGTAAATATAATCCAGTTCAAAATCATATTTTTTTTAAAAATTCCAAAATAATTTTTTTTAATTGATTATATCGGTGAATTGTTCAGTGCTCAAATATCTAGATAGATAACAGATTTCGTCTGTCATTACGAATTTCGTATTTATCAACAATAAATATTGGAATAAAAATATAAATATATATAATATATATAAAAATAAATTCGGATTATTTATATAACATCAACTAACTTTTCCTTATTACAAAAAAATAAAAAATATAAATGATTTCCTATTACATCCCTATAAGGAATCGGGGAGAGCTTCTCACAACCAGTGAGCTGTGCGCTTTTTAGTTGTATACTCCCTGATTGGGACCTACACTTTTACACCGATTCCGAACGGTATTTTTTGAGAAGCATTTTCATGGCTAAATACTGGATAGTGTTGCCGTCACTATGCGAGATGACCGCTGTCGAAAGAAATTTTAAGGCGGTCAGAGCAGGGTTCGAACCCAGCATATCCAGTACATGAGGCGCGTACACTACCCATTGCACCACCGACGATCCTTATTACAATTTATGTTATTAAAAATGTATACCCCAGTATTAACATATGGCTTTTCTACATATTTTGTTTAGTAGAGATAATTAGATGACCCATTTACATAAATTTATGCCTCAAGGATACAAGAATATCCTGCATATAAATGATAAATCACTCTATTTTCTTTAAACTGAATCATTTTATAAATTGTTTTCTCTCCCCTCATTCATTTCAATTGCTTGGATTTTAGGAGCAATTGTAGTGATTGCTCAATAAAATTTATAATATTTTAATTAAAAAAGGAAGGAACAATATTTATTGTTTGAAGGTTGAAAATAGAATAAATATTATTTTAACAAAATTGATTAGGAACAAAACAATTGTTTGACTGGGTCCTATGTCAAATTAAAAACTAAAACTACCAAGTACATAAACACATTGTATAACACCTACAATACTCCCCCTCTTTGTTGCAAATTGCATTTCTACGTGAACAAACCAAGCTTCTGGACAGTTAGTCCAAAACTGGGGAAGCTTTACAGACACGGAAGCAATTTCCGCGTTTATATGTGGTTCGTTTGCATTAAAACCGGTAGGAGGATTACAGACTTGTTGAATTGGCTGACCTGAAGCCTGCATATTACAGTTTTCGGTGTTATTTTCTGTAATTGATTGCGAAAAGTTCGCTTGTATCGCCGAATGTGTTGGCGACCGCATAACCATATTCGCAGGAGGGGGGTTTACAGCTACTCCCTACAATAAATTGCAAATTGCATTTCTACGTGAACAAACCAAGCTTCTGGACAGTTAGTCCAAAACTGGGGAAGCTTTACAGACACGGAAGCAATTTCCGCGTTTATATGTGGTTCGTTTGCATTAAAACCGGTAGGAGGATTACAGACTTGTTGAATTGGCTGACCTGAAGCCTGCATATTACAGTTTTCGGTGTTATTTTCTGTAATTGATTGCGAAAAGTTCGCTTGTATCGCCGAATGTGTTGGCGACCGCATAACCATATTCGCAGGAGGGGGGTTTACAGCTACTCCCTACAATAACTTTGACACTAAAGACTTATTTAAATTTAACGTAAATTACTTAATTACTAACTTAAATCTGTTATATTTTCTAAGTCCGATTGGTAAATGATAACTTACAGGATCTTAGATATCAATTTGAACGTTAACTTTGATTAGGCTCCCTCAGATGTTTGACCTGCTTGATTTCCTTAGAATATTCTTAGGCTTGTAGAAATTATTTGAACTCTTCAGCTGGAAATTTGTATTCCAATAAATCCAATGTATTCCAATAAATCAATATTGCAGAGGAGAGGAATGCAAAAATAGAGCTTCGTAACCTTATCCTAAATCAGCTTCGTTCATCGATGTTGGGGTTATGGATTTAAAATCTCGATTCTTTGCTTACGGTAATTCTTGTCCTGCATTTATATATTGCCACTATATAAATGTATATATTGCCAGTAATACCTAGTTGGTCGTCAATGGCTCCTGGCAGGATCGCCAGTTGTAGTGATTGCTCAATAAAATTTATAATATTTTAATTAAAAAAGGAAGGAACAATATTTATTGTTTGAAGGTTGAAAATAGAATAAATATTATTTTAACAAAATTGATTAGGAACAAAACAATTGTTTGACTGGGTCCTATGTCAAATTAAAAACTAAAACTACCAAGTACATAAACACATTGTATAACACCTACACAATGCCACATTTCAAGTACATAGTTATTTTCCAAGCACTTTATTATTATCAAATACCCGTACGAAAGGGTGAGAGAAAGAAAACATTTAATTAATAAATAAAATCAATTACGATCTGAATGGAAAAACATTCGTCCAACTCAAACACAAGTTGTTGACTGTTAAACCATTTATAACAGATCAAGTGAATTTTTTAAAACATAAAATGACAATTTAAGTTGGCAATCACTTCTCTTCTCAACAATTTTTTAGAACAAGTGAAAGGATTCCTCCTCATACACTCATATCAATCATTTACGATTACTGGCATGACTTGAAACAATTTGCAGCACTTAGTTTCACAAATGCAAATGTGAATTGCGAAGAGAAGTTTATAAATTAAAAAGACAAAATAAATCGAAAAGGAAACATGAATGTTTATCCATCAGTTTGAGAGCAAAAATAGGAAAACATTAGTGTTGTCTTTTTTCCTTACTCTCATGTTAGATAAAAATAAAGCGAAAAGACAAACGGATACTTAATCTTTACTTAAGTGATTGTTTTCATTACCGATAAATGTTTGAAGCAGTCGAAGTGGGGGTAGTATGGAAATTATAGCTTCAAATCGCATATGAGTGGAGTTTATTAATATCAGTAATGGTCACTACAGTCTTGGTGATAAATGAATACATTTTTAAAAATTTTACTTTTTTAGAGATTATCTCATGAATTTTGCGTATTAGAGGGACCCCTAGTGACACTTTCTACAACATATTTTCGCAGAATATTTGGACTGCTAAATCCCACGCCCAAGTGGACTTTAAATGAATTTTCAACAATTTCACTATTAACTCTAAATTGAGGTACGAATTTTATATTCAGATTAGTTTTGGACTTTTGGTACCATATTGAACGGAATTCCAAAAAAATTTGGTCACCACAAACAATAATTTTTCGACGTGTTGTTTAGTTACTTATTACCATTTTGATGAGAATACGATTTACAATGACTCCGAGCAATTCTAGACCACTACGGACCCACCCTAATTAACCGTCAAACATCCTTTCAATTCATCATTTTCTAAAAAATATCCTCGTTAACGATGTTAGTTAAGTTACCCAGCGGGCAAAAAACCGAGCCTTAGCGAGTGTTACGCTAAATGCTCGCAAACGGGCTCAGAAGCGAGTATTTACCGGACCAAAACCGGGGGAGAAATTAAACTCGCCCAAATATTCGCAAACTGGTTTAAAAACGGGTGCTAAACGGACGAAAAGAGAGAAACATTGTTGTCGTTGTGTCGTGCGCCAAACAGAGGCACACACGTGCAGGCACACGACACAACCACAAAGTTTTGGCTATTGCATTTTGTTTTATTTTTCGTGTTGTTCTCGCAAAAGATATTGCAAAAGTCTCGCAAACGAATCTCTTGCAAGGCATCGTAAACGAAACTTTTACTGCCACAAACTGAGCGACTGATGATTCATTTTCCGATCGTTTTCGGATCTGTTTTCGAGAGTTTTACCCGCAAAAGTTTCGCGTAACTCTCGTATGCGATATCGTATACGAAGTTTTGGTCCGCTGGGCACGAAAAGAGAGAAACATTGTTGTCGTTGTGTTGTGCGCCAAACAGAGGCACACACGTGCAGGCACACGACACAACAACAAAATTTTGGCTATTGCATTTTGTTTTATTTTTCGCGTTGTTCTCGCAAAAGATATTGCAAAAGTCTCGCAAACGAATCTCTTGCAAGACATCGTAAACGAAACTTTTACTGCCACAAACTGAGCGACTGATGATTCATTTTCCGATCGTTTTCGGATCTGTTTTCGAGAGTTTTACCCGCAAAAGTTTCGCGTAACTCTCGTATGCGATATCGTATACGAAGTTTTGGTCCGCTGGGTACCTCCATTTCTTAAAAATATTTGTTAAAAATAAATTTAACTTTAATTGAAAGTTTATGCTCACATATGAGGCAGTGCAACTGTTGAACGAAGACTGGAAGAAGGAAGTTCTGCTCTCATATCTTTACAACGTTTATTCGTACATAGTGCCACCAAACCTTTAATTACGACTCACACATCTCCAAAGACTCAAAGTGCCACAACTGAATTCTCCAAAGCAAAAAATGTGGGATAGACGGGACGCACACCCATCAGCTAAGAATTGTTATTGCCATTTTAACGAAGTATACCAGATGGGGCAGGAAATAACAGCAAACACTAAAGAAACATTAACTAATCTTAAGAAGGTGATGACGACAATGACGGGAAATTGTGTCACGAAGGATATCATGATGATATGTGCTTTCGTCGCTTTTATTGTTTGGTGTATATTTAAACGTATGACATAATTTAGACTGTCTTAGGGCGAGTCTCACAGTCGTCATTTAAAAGCTCAATTTAAAATCTCGCTGAAAATTTTCATATTAAATGACATTTATTTTTGAACTGTGAAACTGGCTTATTGGTAATGGTTTTTTTTTTACAGCGCAGAAGAAAATATTATATTTAGCAGCAACGTCATAGTCTTTAGACTTCTGTATTCCGAAAGAAGCCAAAAATAAACTATAGATCACGCTAATATCTGGTCATATACCTGTTTGTATGCGTAATGCCATATTCGAATCCTAGCTGGGTAAAAAGACAATTTAAATTATCGGGAGTGTCCACATAGGATATCCGTGACACGGTTCGGTTCGAGTTTGTCCATCTCTATCAACCCTCTGGCGTTGTTCCTCTCTGGGTCATCCTACAGGATCTTTGTCATTCTGCTCCCGTGTGATGCGTTCCATAATCGTATTTGGCCCACTGATAAAATTAGCTTTTTATGAACTGTAAAGGTTTCGTTTTCTATATATTTCAGGAATGTTTTATTATTAAAGCCACCCTAACCTCTTCATTGCATCTTTCGTATCTGATTGCAAGTGAATATTAATTAAATACAAATGCTGCATTTAAAAGAAACATATGCCTCTACTATGTCTGACCGTACGTTTGTAGCTGATGAATACAAGTGCTTCTAAAAGGTGTGTCGAGTGAGTGTAAGAGATTGCGCAAGTTTTGCGTGCGTGTGTTTATCCTTTTAATATTATTTATTCCTTACAATTGTATTCGAAGAAGGACGTAACATCTACTACATTCTCACTCTAATGCGAAACAGATATTTCATATATTCTTGCACTTGTGCAACTTTTCCCACCTTTAATTTTGTAACTTAACTTACACCAGATCGTTTACCTACGGTCTGCTTTTTGGGTTTCTTCGCTTGTTTTTCTTCCGTGTTTTATTTTTTCCTTTTGGTAACAAGAAGTTTAGTACTAATAAAGTTTTCTGAAATTATATTTACTAAAGTTGTATTTATGAAAGACATACATATGTATATATATCTACAATCGGAACATGGTTTCACACCCGTATTAAGGGAGAACACACTGACGAATGGATAGGTTGAACAGACAATAGCAAAGTTGTGTAACTTAAGTTTATAATTGTTGAAAAATTTCAACCACATACTTGTAACTCCCAACACACGTGTACCTGAACCTTTGGAAAACTTTTCAGCAACAAATATGAACAACAAGATTAAAAGACATTTGTGTTTTGTTGCCGCCCATCTCTGCCGTTCGTGCCCTCTCTCTCACACTGTTCCGGTAATTAAAACTTATATCAGTATTAAGCTATTTATCTTATAAATAACCAAATAAAGTCACAAGGAGGTTAGATGTTTTGACTTTGCCTAAGGTTGGAAGGGAGCAAAGGGAATTGCATGGCTTTCGCCCTTAAACGATTCGGAGAAAAGTTTTCATTTTAAATACCATTTAAATATTGCAATCGTGAGTCATATGTGAATGTTACAGACACTCAAAATATTTATGAATTAATAAAAATGTTATTGTTCTTGCAAAATACCTGTATCAGAGGATTATTTGATTATAACACAAGGGAACAAAATCGAAAAAATTTTGATACCATTTAAAAGCACTATTTTTTTGTGATGTATTACGACATCCATGTTACAAAAGTGGACAAAATTTTAAATTCTATGGATAAGTTTTTTTTAAATAATTTTTTAAGTAAAATTGTCCATTTTTGAAAAGCTTGTTCCACGGATTTTAACATAACTCAAGAAGGATTCATCCCACTTTACTAGTGAATACACCAAATAGTTTGCTACTAAAATAACATTAACATTGTTAACATTATTTTTTAGCCTGCACAAGAGTTGCGGTGTTATCTAAAAAGTTGTGGTGAAAAATAATATTTTTCAGCCAAAATTTATACAATTTTTTTTTTTAAAAATTAGAAAAAATCCTAAACGGCAAAAAGTGCTCGGTTTAGCACTTTGATAGTAAAGCCTAACCTGCTATGAATAAAATGAGACATTTCGTAAGAAAATCGATGGATAAATTTTGATTTTATTCACAATTAGGTAAAGGTACCTCATTTTGTTCAAAATATAGAAATTTTTTTAATGATTCTGAGAATGAAAAAAAATCACAAAATGCGATTGTAAATTCTGTGAATCGTAACACATTTGTATTCAACACCTGTGATCTTGTTACAACCCCTCACAAAAAAGAGTTTTGTGAAAAACTCCACACAAAAGGCACTTGTTCTACCTGTTTACTGCAACCATAAGCTAAAACACACACTCACAAAAAAGAGTTTCGTAAAACACCCCACAAAAAAAGGCACTTGTTCTACCTGTTTACTGCAACAAGAAGCTAAAACACACACTCACAAAAAAGAGTTTTGTAAAAAACCCCACACAAAATGCACTTGTACTACCTGTTTACTACAACAAGAAGCTAAGCCACACTTGACAATCACACCCACAAGCAGTATATATATTCAGCAAGTGTACGCAATAGTGAAAAGTCTAATTTACCCAAAAATGAGCAACAAATTCAGAAAGTTTTCGTGCAAAAACGACCCGAATTTATTTTGTTACGTGTGCGGTAAACACACCACCTTGAAAAATAAACAAATTTTCTCAGATGTAGTACAAAAAAAATATAAAGATTGCTCTAATATAAATCTGCACAATTTAAACCAGCATTGGCCACCGAGTACTATATGTATGTCATGTCGATTGAACTTATCTTCTAACGTAAAGTAAGTATAGGTTAATAGATTTTGAATATATTATACTAACAGTATTTCTTATCCAAATTTTGAATTCTTCATATTCCTTATTTCAATTTTTTTGTCATTTTACAGACGACACTTGTAAATTTCGAAGCCTATGCTATGGAGAGAAACAGCGAGCCACGAATCTGATTGTTATTTTTGCTTAAGTACAACAAGCGGCTTCGGAAAACATATGCGATGGTCTTACCGCACGAGGTCTGCTGATGGGCTTACACTTGCAGTTTTACATTCGGAAGAAATTGCAAATGCAAAAGATCGGGGTGCAAGCTGCAGTCAAGTGCTTTCATCTTCACCAGGACTCTCAACCACAAGTATGTGTTACCAATCAGATAGTTCAGATCCAGCACTACCGTCTACATCTGCAAATGACGAGTTCATCCCACACAAACATTTCTCGCCGAGACCATGGAATCAAGTCCAGCTTAATGATGTAATTAGAGACCTTGGATTGTCGAAAAAGTCTTCTGAATTACTTGCGTCCCGGAAGAAAGAACAGATCTGATAACTGACGAAACTAAAGCATCGTATTACCGTACTCGGGAAAAAGGCTTACTTCATTATTTTGCTGAAGAGGATGATTTTGTGTACTGCACAGATATATCTGGTTTGATGACTGCCATGGGCTTACAGAGATATGATTCAAACGAATGGCATTTTTTTTCGACTCATCAAAACACAGCTTGAACTGTGTCCTTTTGCATAATGGAAATAAATTTGGCCCCTTGCCGATCGCACATTCAACCAAAGAAAAAGAAGAATACTCTGTAATTGCATTAGTCATGAACAAGATAAAGTACGATGAACATAAGTGGGTAATTTGTATTGATCTAAAGATGGCCAATTTCCTCTTAAGTCAACAAAGCGGCTTTACCAAATATCCTTGTTTCATATGTTTGTGGGTTAGTGAAAAAAATGTAAATGCCGCGGGTGGGATTCGAACTCACACACCGCAGTGGCTTAATGGGCTAGACGCTGCTGAAGATGATGCTTCACAAACATCGAAACGATCGTCCAGCGAATGTGAGTTCGAATCCGCATTTACAGTTTTTTCACTAACCGGAGAAAACATGATCTCTTACAGCCTTAAAGGAAATTACAACTTTAAACATAACGAGGATCTAAAAACAACTAAATAAATAATTATTGTTTTTGAGTTATATTTTTTTTCTGCTCAAAAATAATGATTATGGGCTGATTTTATAATACAACTCGCTCAAAATAAAACTCACTTTAAATTGACGACTTTTTGTGGGGTTTTGGCCAATATCCTCACAAAACAAATCGAGAGCAACCAACCAATTCGGAAAAAATATAAAAAATATTTCATTATTGTTTTTTATATTAATTTTATTTGTATAAATAATAATTTTTTTCACCTTGGTTGGTTACTCTGAATTTGTTTTATGAGGATGTACAAATATATTGACGAAATACCCTACAAAATAGTCGTAAATTTAAAGTTAGATTTACTTTTTTGCGGAAAAAATAAAAATCATAAATGATTATTATTTTTGAGTTCTATTTTTTGATTTGTCAAAAATAATGGTTATGGGCTGATTTTTGTAATATTTCTCAAAACTTATCCCTACCATTGAAGAAGACTTAAAAAATCTAAAATACAAAAATCATAACACAAATACAAAAGTTGTCCAACATTTTTCCTTATGATGAAATCGTTATTCTTTTATGTCTGTTCTAAGTGATTGATTTTTTGATTTAAAGAAAAATAAAAATAATCACGAATTACGGTCCCTGTAAAAAGACACTGTATTTTATAAAGGGATTCCGACGAAACAACTGTTCGACTTCGCGCTTGGAGTACTAGTAGGCAATAGAGTGTAATGAAAGACTAGAGCTGTAGACAGACGACAGAGTTAATTTGCATTATCTGTGTTAGTGCAAATTAACTCGTGCATGTAAGGGCATTAGCGTTGATATAAATGCACGAAATCATGGTAAAATAAGTAAGGTAAACTCGTTAGAACAGCTGATTTCTTGCTTAGGTGTCCCTCTTATGTCAAATTCACATGTATTTTGTTTTTGTACCGTTTTGTTTACTTTTACAGTAGATACACACATGAAGAAAATTTGACAGATTATGGACACCAAACAAAAACAAAATGCCTGTGTTTGTTGTAACAATTCCTAGTGCGTTTACCTTACTTATTTTACCATGCACGAAATAATACTGAATTTATACTGAATTTAGGTATTTCAATATGGCAACACAGTTTGAAAGTGCTGCCCTCTAGCAAGGAAAATTTGCAAAATGTTAGCTGCTACCAAAAATAGCAACCGATTTCCTGGCAATTTGTTTACCTTTTTGACTTGGTAAACCATAAATATTGAACCATCACAACACAACAAATTAATTGAATTCGATTGGAAGTCACAATGGATCAGAAATCAGCAAAGGTGAGTTATTTTCATTGTTTTTAGAAAATTTTCTACTTGAAATAATTTATTTTACATCTTCATACTTTCAAGGCAGCAAAGAGGCGGCGCGTGTGGTCCGAGGGGGATACGCAGCATCTTCTTGAGCCTGGCAATTTTCGCTTATGTCTACTTAAATAATTACAAATACAAATAAAAATTTTATAATAAATAAAAAGAAATGAATTTAATTCCGAATTATAAAATAACAAAGTGACTTAATTATTAAATAGAATTGGATACAGGAAAAATATTTCAGAGTGTCCCACAGCGATTCCAAGTTCTACAAAACGTTCCGATTTATGGTTGCTAGTGCATGTATACGTTTTACATTATGGACCAGTTGTAGCAAAAGCAATTTCAGTTTTTGTTCCATTAAATTGTTATTATTCACAAGCAGCGTAGCTGCTAATTGTATTTTCTGCCTTCTATCCATTTGATATCGATGTTAATGTTAATAAAATTACAATAAAATTCTTCACGATGTAAATGACAATAAAATTAGTTCACAAACGAACAGCTGTTTACAAGCAAACAGCTGTTTACTAAATGCAGAAACCCGTCTGTCAGGGGTAAATGTTTAGTTGCATAAATGAGTATTTAATGCAACTAAACGCTGTCATCTGTCTACAGCATAAGACGATAAGTGACTGGAAGAAAACTATGTTTTCAGTCGTAAGATTTATGCATTTGATTTTGACTAATTAATTTTCCAATGATTTTTATCTTGATGTCTATGGAAACTTAATTAATGATAATGCGTTTTAAGTTACACTTGATTAATGGTATTGTCTTTCAAATTACGTTTGAATTTGAATTTTTATGAATTATAATTAATTATCATATGTGACCTGGTCTACGGAAAGGGGGCTTAGGTGTCAAAAAATCAATTTTCACTTTTTGGTTGATTCGGATGGAAGATGAGATGCTTTTTCACGTGGTGAAAAGCAGAAAATCCTAACTTGCTTAGAAGTGTACTAAAAATGTAGAGAAAGAAGAGTAAAAATACCACAAAATATAATTTATTGGTAATGAACAAAATACATTGAATTATAAGCTATAAAGACATGATTATACACTAGAAAAACGTATTATGGGTCAAAAATAATAATGCTGAGTGGTTTATGTATTTTTCTTTGTTGTCGTTTTCCTTGAGATCTTTTTACGTGTTGATCCTGAGGAAGATGGACCTGGTTCCTCGTCTGGTTTGAGAACATCTTCACTAGTTTTTGCTTTCCGTTTCTTCGATGGCAAATCTTTCGGCAATGGAGCCACAATATCTACTTTAGATATATCCGAAGCTAAGCTGCGAAGATTGTGATAGATGTACCACTGACGTTCCAAAGATAAACCGGCTGGTTGTATAACTTTCGGCATTTCAGGATCGACAGGTTTTAACAGAAGCTTAAAGGACTGCACTTCTTCACTGTCTGCGAATTTCTTTGTTTTTACACAATCTGTAGAGATTATGAGATTATGGTATCATCTTCTGCCTGAGATACACATACTTCGCCTTCATCATCATCGCTCTCTTCATAGTTTTCATCATCGTTTTCATCATCCTTTTCATGGAAATATTGTCCGTATACGGCACTGAACTCCTCATCAACAGTCATGTTTCATTTCATGCGAAATGCGAAGACTATAATCAACAGAAACAGTAAACGTCACTTCTTCAGTGTGACTTTTTTAAATGTTCCACATAGCAACTTACACAATGAACTATAATAATATTCCGACCAACAATAACACTTACTGGACCAACAACAACACTTACTGGACGTCCGGCGCGGAGAACAATTAACGAGATAATGAGAAACTGACGAAACGAGTTGCTTACTTTTAACAGCTTTTTCACAGAAAACTAGTTTTCGCACGTAAGCTCCCTTTTCGTAGACCAGGTCACATATAATTAATTTGACCCATAAATGGCTTTTACAGTCAATATCAATAAATCTCCTCAACGTTGTTAGTAATTTAAAATTAAATTTTAAATTTCCTACCCGATATGTCCATAACTAAATAATTAATTAGTCCATACATAACATTGGCTTAAAATTGTATGTTTATTTTGAGGAATTCTCCACAACTACGAAATTGGACTTAGTGGTCGCGGATATCGTACTCTTGCCGCTCTCTTCTTTTTCAACCAACGATAAGGGTGTCTGAAATCGGAAAACGAAGTTATCATGTTTGCCGCGTCTTTTCTCCTTCTCGTCAAATTCGCGATCTCCACTGCTAATTGGCACGTGAATTAGAATTTGGAAGAAATATTTACATATATATACACACTAGATGTGAGTCATATTTTTAACTTTTGATTTTTGGTTAAAGAGAAAACTTTTCTTATGTAAAGGCATATTCTAAGATGATTGGCATCAACAATTTTTAAAAAAATGTCTAGCTGTTGGGAAACCTCAATTTGTGCAAAATTTCATGTTTTCAAAGACCCATAACTTGTGTTTGCTATATCGCTACAACGCCTCGTCCGATTCTATTAAAAAAAATATAGAAAAATTAGGAACTACAATACCTTTAATCTGTTCCTATACTAGTTCTTAACATAATCAACGGATTAACAGGTAAAAATACATTTATGAAGAAATAAATCAATTTTTTTTTAAGAGCCCCAAGTTTTGCCTGCCATAACCCGAGAACGCTTCATTGGAAAAAAAAAACATTTGGAAAAATAAATAATTACAATACCTTTAATCTATCCCTACACCATTTCTCAAAGTTGTTAACAGTTTCACAGTTAAAAATAAAATTATGAAAGAAAAAAATTTATTTTTTACTTAAAAAATTAAAATTTTGTATTTTTATAAATCATGAAAAAATTCAAAACGCAATTCAAACGGAAATCTTGTAACCATATTAAGGATTTAATTTTGGAACACTTTAATAAAGTTTTTCTTTGTTTTTAGAGAAGAAGCAAATATCGCTTATTTTTTTTTACCTGTAATCTATTTTTTTACCAAAAATAAATATAAATTCTTCAGACACTCTGAGTCAAATTTCAGTTGAATACTAAACGTCAAAGTGTTAAAGTGTTTTTTTTGTAAAGTAAATAGTGAGACAGTAAAGACAATTTAAACTAAAGTAATTATTCAGTATCCCAATGGCATCTTCATCCACTAATCTGAATGACTACCTTGGAGGTCCCAAAATGTTTCTGCCAACTGAGCTACCAACCTTACGTGAATACTTGCAGCGATGCCTCTATGTGCAGCAAAACCATATCCAAACCCATGACAAAGACTACCGCAATGTTTCACTGCACGAGATATTCCATGATGTTGCTTTTGAAATTTAAGAACGATGGTCATCTTCTAACAGCGAGCTGAAGGAGCCTGTAGTTTGTTCAACAAACGCTATATACAAAAGGCTGAGTTATAGTTGGTCCATATTCAACGATATAGCTAGAAACAAAGCAAGGAATGCTATCAAGGAAGAGTGGGAGCCAAAACTTGATAAAGTTTTTGACATAGCTCTGTGTACCTGCAGAATTGTATGTTGCGGTGAGGGTGATGACCCTTGCAAGGAAATTATTTGTGACGCCAAGGCCCGCTGCCATTGCAGCTGCGATTTAAAATTAAGACTCCCAAACAATGAGCTCCTTTGGATCAAAGCCCAACGGGAAAAAATATAAGAGTTCCGCATAGTCACTTACGCAAGTCAGGACGTCTCGAGCGACAACGCACGGATGTTTTAGAACCAAAGCAACAGGCACAAACCACCATTCAACCCTCAACCTCCACTGCTACGTTTGATGATGATAACGTCGGAGATGACATGGAAATTGATGAAGCTAATTATGAAACAGTCAGTGCAAGTAATATTAACTCTGCAACAGAAGATTGGCTTAAGCGAAACTATCTTGACATTAGTAATGCAGCTGTTGCCTCAGTCAGGTTTGGTGTGTCATCACATGCCACTGCTGCTATTATCAATGGATTTATGGCTGATCTTGTGAAGGCAGGCCATATTGGTGAAGATAAGAAACACCTCATATGTGATTCAAAGAAGGTGCTTCGTGCTAAAGACCGTGTCATGAAGACGTCGGCAGCAGAGGAGAATTCTAGTGGTGCTGAATGTAAAATCACTGGAATATTTGTTGATAGCAGGAAGGACAATACTCTAATTCTTCAGCATGATAATACCACAGGTACGTTCAGGAAACGCATCATCAAGGAAACTCATATGGCCGTGACGGAAGAACCAAAAGGTCGCTATCTTACACACTATACCCCGCTGCTTAAAAACACAACAGAAAAACCTGCCAAACAGAGTGCAATAGTACTGTTCCACTGGTTAAAGGGCAGAGGCATTGATCGTAAGTAGATGTCATCACTGAACCAATTTTCACAGCAAAAATGACTTTGGCCGAACTTAATGAATTGAAAGAGACACCCCTGGAGCTACCACCATATTCACTACACACTCAAAGTTGTGAGAGAGCAGTCAAATTGGTTACTGAGGCGTCTGAATCAGCTTATGTTTTGGGCCAAGAGAGACGGCTTTATAAGAACAAAGTTGCGTCATCGGGAAATGATGCCTTCTCTAACAACAAGAAAAACTTTATTAAAGTGTTCCAAAATTAAATCCTTAATATGGTTACAAGATTTCCGTTTGAATTGCGTTTTGAATTTTTTCATGATTTATAAAAATACAAAATTTTAATTTTTTAAGTAAAAAATTATTTTTTTTTTCATAATTTTATTTTTAACTGTGAAACTGTTAACAACTTTGAGAAACGGTGTAGGGATAGATTAAAGGTATTGTAATTATTTATTTTTCCAAATGATTTTTTTCCAATGAAGCGTTCTCGGGTTATGGCAGGCAAAACTTGGGGCTCTTAATAAAAATTGTTTTTTTTCTTCATAAATGTATTTTTAACTGTTAAACCGTTGATTATGTTAAGAAATAGTTCCTAATTTTTCTATATTTTTTTAAATAGAATCGGACGAGGCGTTGTAGAGATATAGCAAACAAAAGTTATGGGTCTTTGAAAACATGAAATTTTGCACAAATTTTTTTGATGCCAATCAACTTAGAATATGTCCTTACATAAGAAAAGTATTCTCTTTATCCAAAAATCAAAAATTGACAAAGTATGACGCACCCTAATGCCCAGTTTCGTGCCTCCCATAAAAAAGTCGGGCGCATTTGCTGTTTGCCAACTCGATATCTCCAATAATTCATAACCGATCTTAATAAAATTTGGTACTGATCAAAATTTTGGGCAACAACTTGCCATGCTCATTTTTGTATCTCGCATATAAATATTGGGAGGAAACTAATTAATTTGGGTATTCAACAATATTTAGTTCAATGTGAATCTGTTATTGAATATGGTCACCTTTGAGTATGGGCGTTTTTATCAGAATGACCGCGTAATGGATGACTTAGGGTGAGGGTATGATTAAGTCGGTTCACCCGACTGAAACTTATGTACTGGTTTTAAAAATATATTTGTATTTTTCATGAGGATTTGAAAGTAAATCAAATTAAAATGTTTGGCAAACAAAAATGATTTTTTTCGATAGGTACTCATGAACCCGTCATTTACTACTGTAATTATTGTCACTAAACTAAGACGAAAATTTTAGCGGATACATGTTATATTTTTGAAGATATATGTATATGTACCTCATGAATAAATGAGCACCAATAAATATTTAAAAATTGATTTTGAATAAAATGAACTGAATTGATCCAATTGACAGCTCAAGTATCAATATACGAAATGTATGGTTTACTGAGAATTTTTTAAGATTTTTTTGACCATGAGATTGACCGCCATCTGGGATTAAAGTGACGAATAATATGAACCAAATCAAATGTAATTTCCCGATAAATACGATAAACTAAATAGAAAAAATCATATCTTACAAAATTTGATTATATTGATCTCCGTCTGTAGGGGACTAAGCCACATTACAAAGGAATATTGGTTGCTCTGGTTGAAAAATCATCTTTAGTTATGTAATAAGTCATGAAAAAAGTTTTAATCCCTCTCCAGTACAAATATTGACTGACAATTTAAACAGAACACACAGTACAGTCAAAAATGTTTTCTTGTATAACGGGATTTTCAATAAGAGCGCTACAAAAGTTTTTTTAAATAAAACAAACCCTGCTTTAGATACCAATGAAATTCTTTATTCCCGTGAAAGTACGTTCGATGCCATTATGTATGGAACTCGATTTCTTTTGCATGGCCACCATGGGCACGCTTGCAGAAGTCCAGACGCTGAACCCAATTTTCGACGGGTTTCAAGCATAAATCGGCCGATACTGCTGCAATTTCACGTTCGATATTCGTACGAAGTTCATCAATCGTCGCTGGCTTGTTGGAATAGACCATAGACTTGACGTAGCCCCACAGGAAATAATCTAACGGCGTCTAATCGCACGACCGAGGCGGCCAATCGACTGGGCCATTTCGTGAGATAACACGTTCACCAAACTTGGTTTCCAATAAATTGATTGTGGCATTCGCTGTGTGGCTTGTGGCGCCGTTCTGTTGGATCCACATGTCCTCCAAGTCCATATTATCCAATTTGGGGCCAAAAATATTCGGTAATCATTGAACGATAGCGATTCGCATTCACAGTAATGTGCCGGTCTTGATCATCACGGAAGAAGTACGGCCCAATGACGCCGCCGCCCCATAAACCGCACCAAACCGTAATTTTTTCGCGATGCAATGATGACTCATGGATTACGTGTGATTTGCTGTCTGACCAATAACGCATAGTTTGCTTATTGACGAAGCTATTCAGCCAGAAATTAGCCTCATCGCTGAAGATGATTTTCAAGTTGTTGCTCAGCCCAATTCACGAATATACGATGCTTATGGTGGTCAAGCGGCTTCAGTTCTTGCGTCAATTTGATCTAGTAAGAATGTAGGCCAAGATCTTTTCGCAAAATTCGCCACAACGACGTCGCAGAGATGCCCAACGCTTGAGAACGACGTGTGAGAGACACATTTGGGCTTTCTTGAACTGAAGCCTCAGCGGCAGCAATATTATCGACACTACGGGCACTTCTTTGTCTGACTGGCACGGGAACATTTTGTACTGTGCCTGTGGACTCAAATTTTTCCACTAGACGCTCAATTGTTCATCTGGTAGGACGATTATGACGACCATAAATTGGACGTAGCGCTCTTAAAGTTGAGGCCACTGACTCCAAATTTCGGTAGTAAATTTTAATAATTTCGACTCGTTGTTGGCTCGTATATCTTTCCATGATGAAATGGCAAACCTTACTGAAGAGAAATGTCAAAAGATCGGGAAAAAATATGGCGTCGTTTGCTGTCCCTATCGATTTACTTTTGTAGCGTCTCTGTTGAAAAACCTTTAATAATATAATAATTTCTAAAATATCCTATTCGCATTAGCAAAACCTACATTAAACTGTAGTATCCATTTTACAACCCTCAAACATTTGCAAATTACCTAAAATATTTTCCATTAACAAACTGCCCTTAGTCTTTACGTATTTTCTAATTGAATTATCTCTGGTATCAAAAAAGAACTTTTACAACACACAAAATTTCCTAATTTGCAATCATAAATATTTAAACGTAAACATAATAATCCCCTTATGATTATACAAAGCAAGTAAAACTCCGATAAAGGATGTGTCATGTACATCTGTCCTATGTTGCGATAGCACATTTGCTTATTCAAGCAAAACCATACGTGTCCATGTGACATTTGCCAGTTTTGTGGTCAAGTGGGCAAAAAAGGGCTCAAAACACACATACCAGTTTAGCCAGGACTATGTACAGTTGTAGTAAAAGAGATGAATGTCTTTATGAAAACCTAAGGAGAGAGAAAGGGTACTCAGAAATTAAAACACTCAGTTCAAAGACAACGCCTGGTTCCTCTTCTCTGTATCGAGATCTGCGCGTCAATTTTATGAAATCAGCAAAGAAGATGATGCCACAGAAAATCAAAGTGTGGTAGCAACAGTAGCAGCAGCCTTCAACAATACCGACACCACATTATAACAACATCAATATCGGTTAAAGGATATTGTTACCTGTATATAAATAAAGACCAATTACAAAAGATCTTGCAGTTGCAAAACCTTAAGGAAAATGTTTGCCCTCATTATGATGACATAAAAATTCATCCACCATTCACGTGGTTCTCATCGCATCCTATATAAATGCACTTTCAAAGTCACGGCTTAACTTGGGTAAATAGTTGATGGCCCCCGTAGTGCCTTTAGATTGTGGTGCCTTCAGATTGTAGTGATGATAATGTCAGCATAACATAAATGTATTAAGCAGAACTTCCAGTACTGTGGCGTCGTTTGTGCACAATGGGTGGAAAATGCAACGTAAATAGATTATCTAAACTTGGTCATCCCGGTAAGCGAATGCGTCAAGTCAGAATAACTTTAACAGATACCAGAACCACAGTAATAACTGCTTAAGACCTCACCAAACTGTTTGGTTTCACATGAGGTCGGTCTTACACAATCCGCAGATCAATCTGGCGAGTACTTCAACCTCACTGTAAATTCAAACCAATTTTTATAAACTAAGACAAAATGATTAATAGCATTTTTCTCATACATCGAAAAGTAGTTAGATAAAAAGGAAGCAGGCGAACAGTGACAAAGGTGCACGCTGAAAAATATCGGCCCCAGAGACATATTGCAGGTAACATGTCCATGTTTGCAAGCACTGTTTTCATGAATTTAAGATTTGCTGCCTTATTGTTGTCTTTCTCGTATTTGTTTTTAGCCGTTTTCAACAAAAAATGCACATTTGGTTCTCAAAAACATATATTTAACCCCATTAATCACTGTGTCCTAATTCAAACCTGCGCTTTACTTTTTGTTCGGAGGCATTCACTACCCTTTTGTGATAACCCCCTTGATTATATAAAATATAGGTTATCATAAAAAATCTTCACTATTTACTATATTGATGCTGGGTGTTTGGTAGTATCAAATGATATATCAGCCATATTTGGGATTTCATGGTAGTTCGAAATGCATTAGTTCATTGTAAATCATTCGATACAATCACCATTTTATTTTTGGTTGCTTGCATGTCTTAATGCCAACGTTATTTATTTGCAGGATTCTTCCTAAAACCATAAATAAATACAAAAAAAAAATATATAAATATAAATTTGTGCCACTTTACAATTGCTGGCGAATATTGCCTGTCATTATCACCAGTCTCAGATTATCAAATTCCAATACTACCTGCTCTTTGGTAAATTGTAAGCAATTTTTACGTTCCAACTATGGCCTTGGGTCACTTCATAAATATTTCATAGAATATTATTTGAATAATTGTCATCTCCCAAGGAAAAGCTAAAATTGTTTAAACATTTTAATTGAGTATTTGTCATTTCAATCAAATGCAAAAATAAGAAATTTTGTTGTTCACCAATCAAAGTTTGCAGTGGCTTTTAAAACTTTACAGTTTCTAGTCGAAATTGCGGCGAAAATGGGCAGTAGTCAAATGAGGGTATTGGCAACAATTGATGTTTGTATAAGTTTTTCGCTTGATTGGCGATACACTACTTTTTCTGGTTTTTTGGAAAAATGTAGCACTAAAACATCACATTGACTTTGTTGTATTGTATCAAGAAACTAGAAATGATAGTTCGAAAATGAACGAAATAGAAGCGGTGATACTTAATCTTACTTACTTACTTACTTACTTATCTGGTCACGAACAACCCCGAGGGGTCAGGGACCTTACAAAACGTAGGTAACATATTTCGCCAACCAGTTCGATCTTTTGCTTTATCTCTCCAGTTGGCAATACCAAGTGTACGCAGGATTTCGTCAACCTGATCATTCCAGCGGAGTCTTGGTCTTCCTATTTTTCGTCTTCCCTCGAGTTCGGTTTCGAAAACCCTTCGTGCTGGTTCGTCTTCATCCATTCTACTAACATGGCCTAGCCAGCGCAATCATGTTATTTTGATCCGCTTAACTATGTCAATGTCGGGATAAAGCTCATACAGCTCATGGTTCGTAGTGCACTATAGGGTCATAGATTTTCCTACAGATGTTTCGTCTGCTTGCGATAATACCCAGGATTCTGCGCCATAAAGCAACACAGGTTGTATAAGAGTCTGGTATAATTGGACTTTTGTCACTCGAGAGAGGGCTTTATCTCTAAAGTGCTTGCTTAGCCCAAAAGAGCATCTATTCGCAAGCACAATTCTCCGCTTGATCTCAAAGCTGATGTTGTTGTTTCTGTTCACGGCAGATCGGAGGTATATAAATTCGTCTACCACCTTCAAATTATAACGGTTATCAACGGTCACGCTTTGGTCTAATCGCGTGGAGGTCTGTTGGTTGAAACCATTAATTTTGTCATGTCCACATTTACCGTCAGACCCACATTTCCTGACTCCTTCTTAATTCTCAAAAACACCGCAGTAACTTCTCTAACTGTGCGTCCAATGATATCTATATCATCAGCATACGCGAGCAGCAAGTGACTTTTGCTGCTGATGGTTTTATTCATGTTCATAGCAGCTTTTCTTAGAATAATCTCTATTAAGATGTTAAAGAGATCGCACGATAGAGTGTCACCTTGTCTGAGGCCTCGCTTAGTTTCAAAAGGTTCGGTAAGATCCTTACCAACTTTCATTGCGGATTTGGTGTTCGTCAGGGTCATCCTGCAAAGGCGTATGAGTTTTGCAGGAATACCAAGCTCAGACATTGCTTCATAGAGTTACTCCCGTATCGGACTATCGAAGGCCGATTTATAATCGACAAATAGATGATAGGTGTCGATTTGTTATTCGTGAGTCTTCTCCAGGATTTTTCGTGGCGTGTAAACCTGGTCGGTTGTCGATTTTCTAGGCCTAAAGCCACACTGGTATGGTCCAATCAGGTCAGCGATAATTGGTTTTAGTCTTTCGCACATTATACTTGATAGAACCTTATATGCTATGGATAAAAGGCTTATTCCACGGTAGTTGGCACAGATACTCGGGTCACCTTTTTTAAATATGGGACATAGTACACTGAGACTCCAATCGCCGGGCAAGCATTCATCTAACCAAATTTTTCTAATTAGCTGATGCATGCACCTTATCAGCTCATCGCCGCCAGCCTTAAACAGCTCCGCCGGTAATCCATCGGCTCCTGCGGCTTTGTTGTTCTTACGCCAGGCAATAGCTGTTCTGACCTCGTCTTGGTTAGGAGGGGGGCAAACGACGTCGTCGTCCATATTGCGATCGATTGTCCAATCGTCATTGGATATCTCAGGTACTAGTAGCGCGGAGAAATGCTCTCTCCATATTCCCAACATGCTCTGCACATCTGTGATGAGACTTGCGTCCTTGCCTTTACAGAAGGGGGCCCTGAACCATGTCCATTAGTTCCGTTTTTAACTTTTTGGTAGAATTTTCGGGCTTCGTTCTTCCTTCTGTATGACTCAATTTTCTCACTCTCACGCTTTGTCCACTGCCGTTTCTTACGCCTAAAGAGACGGTTTACCTCCTTTCTTTTCTCCCTATACCGCTCAGTCGCAGCTCGAGTTTCAATTGACTGAAGCATTGCCATGCGTGCAGCGTTCTTTTCATCATTTGCAATGCGAAACTCTTCATCGTACCATTGCTCGTTGCGAAGCGGTTTTTCAAAACCAAGTACGGTTGTTGCGGCAGTTTTCATAGGGTCGGAAATGGATTTCCACTGCGCAACAGGATCGTCATCGGGAGGGGGGTGGGTTCTGTACCAAAAGTTGCGAGAGCTTCCTTGAGTAGGCTGTGGCTACCTCTGGTAATTGCAGCTTTCCGATGTCCAGCTTCCTCTGTATCTGGTTTGTACGATTTTCGCTCTACTTAATCTTGTGTGAACCTTTGCTGCTAACAGTTAGTGATCAGAACTAATGTTAGCTCCTCTGACCACTCGTAAGTCTATTACACTGGATGAGTGCCTTCCATCAATTACCCCGTGATCAATTTGGTTCTTCGTTCTTTGATCAGCGGATACCCAAGTAGCCTTTTGGATGTCTTTATGCTGGAATCTTGTACCAATAATGACCATGTTTCTTGTCGCGGCAAAGACAACCAGTCTCATACCGCTGTCGGAACTGACAGTATGTAGACTGAAATTGCCAATAGTTTGATTAAACACATTCTCCCTGTCTACTTTAGCATTAGAATCTCCTAGTACAATCTTAATGTCATGGCCAGGGCAGCGGTCATACGTTTCCTCTAGGAGCTCATAGAATATGTCTTTGGCATCATCATCTTTCACTTCTGTCGGGGCATGCACACAAATTAGGGAAATATAAAAATATTTCGCTTTTATGCGGATTGTGGCTATACGTTCACTCACAGGATTGAACCTAGAGACTAGATGTCGCAGTCGTTTGCCAACTACAAATCCGCAACCAAATTCATGTTTTTTCTCATGGCAACTGTAGTATATGTCGCAGTTTCTTTTTCGTGTGCAGCCATGTCTTGTCCATCGCATTTCCTGGATTGCGGTAATGTGAACCTTATAACTTCCGAGGACATCTGCCAGTTGGATACTTGCACCGGAGCTATATAGATTTCTTACATTCCAGGTGCATATCCGTAAATCGTGGTCCTTATAACGTTTGCGGGGGTCGTCAACAAATACTGGTTGTTTATGTTTTCTGTTTCGTTTTTGTATTAGGCAAACCCAGTTCACCGGGTTTTTGCATTTTACCTACTGCCAGAATATTTGATTACAGCCGCCCATTATGGATCAGACGCTGACCAGAATGCAATATGTCGAACCTGGATTTTCTTCTTTTGGGTTTTTTATCCCCCGTTGGCCCATATGTTTGGCTCATCCGCCTTCGAAAGGGCAAAAGAAAATGCCCGATAGCTTGATGAGCTTCGGTGCCATCAGTCACCTACTAAGCCTGAGACACATCAGTGATCGCATAACCAAATCAGTCTGCTCATTTATTTTCGCCTTCTCACTCTAGCTAGCTAACGGAGGTTTCCGATAAAGCCATTGCCAGAACATACTGCGTGGAAGTAGTGAGCTGCTTGGACTGCCCAATGAAGGAATCATTTCTGCCCACTCCCAAGTGAATGGCTATCAAAAACTAAACTTTCCACCTCCACGGACAGTCCCACGTTAAGCATATAAAGGACTTCTTACAAAGGACTTCAATTCGTAACCTAATTAGAATAGGATAAGGATTATAATGAGAGACATATTAACATTGTTCTCACCAACGCGATTCTGCCAAATATCGAGACCATGCCAAATATGAGTAGACAATATGTGTCTCATTTTTGAAACAAAAACACTGAATATTTTGAAAAATATTTGAAATAAGGGTTTTCACAAGTATTTGTTTGAAACCATTCTCATTACATGGAGTTTTGTTTGTGCATATAAGGTGAGCTAATATACCTGAATACTTGAAATGTATATGCAGAAAAAATTATGGTGAAGTAAACAAATGGAAGCACATCGCGTATTGTTTAACGTCCTAGAAATACATTTGAGTTACAGCTGGAATATCATTTGTCAAAAGAAACGTACTTACGTACGCATTATTTGTCACTTGTTTGCGGCAATTAGATTGCCTGGGTTCGCGTTACTCTCGTGTAAATTTTGGTATTAAAAATAACAAATATTTGTGTGCCAATCTAAATTTCGCTTTAAAATAAATATTTTCAGTTTCTAATGAAGACCTCTGGCAAGACCAGAATTGAACTGGATATAAAAAATAAATAAATAAATGGTTTTCCGTGAAGGGCTTAGGGAGAGCTTGTCACAAACCAGTGAGATGTGCACGTTTTAGTTTTACACTCACTGATTGAGTCGTAGAGTTTTACACCGGTTCCGAACGGTATGTTGAGAAGCTTTTTCATGGCTGGATACTCGATAGTGTCGCCGTCACTAAGCGAGGTGACCGCCGTCGAAAGAAGTTTAAGGTGGTCAGAGCAGGTATTGAACCCACGTTCTCATGCACAATAGCCGCGCACACTACCATTGCACCACCGACGGCCACCCATGTCCACAATTGGATATACTTAAGGGAAAATAGTCTCGAATCGGCCTATACTTACGCATATGCACATTGCTTGACCAGCACTTGAATGGATATCGAAGGACAATTTCATGAAAGTTGTGCCTGGAAAAAATACAAACAAACCTGGCTAATATATAACCAATTTAAAAGAATTCAATGATATTCTATATGTTTCATGAACCCTTCATATTTAAACTGTGTATTGTGTTCCTTTTATGTTTGTTTTAAATTAATAAGGATTTAAGTAAATTTAAGTACTTCAATTTTGATGAATGACGGTTGACGGATTAGTCTTTAATTTATTTGTTTGTGTCACTTTTACAAAAATGTGTTCCTGCATGGTTGCATAAACGAATGGACTAAGGCCACTCAAAATTGCATACAGCAGTTCCATAACATAATTCCATAGAAATTTACTTCGTCGCATAAACGACGGCTTGGTTGCAGCAACACACTCATTCGTTTCATCAACTTTAAATATTTTAAACAAATCAAAATAAATACATAAACTTTTAAAAAAGTGTGAAGTGACCCATTTAACAATAATTAAAATCTTAAACACTTCAAATTTGTATAATTAATGTATTCGTTGCAGCAACGAAAATTGTGTTTTGCAACCACTTATTGATCAATGGACAAAAATAAAATTGCAAGGTGTGCAAAACTTTTCACTGCAAAAATATCACCACACTATCCGACAGGTTGTATTCCAGCGGCGAAGCGTTAATTTTTTCAATGATAGAATCGCGGGTTTTGATCTGCTGGAACTCTGGGCTGAGTTATAAAAAACATACAGTTAAGGAGATACATTTTCACCAGGTGCGTGAATCAGCTAGTGGGCTGTGAGTTGATCGCGATTTTGCTCATAAGAATCCAATTATATTTCGAGGTTTTACGAAATATGATCCGGAGAATGTCGTTCCCCACAAACGAATTATAATGTATACACATATATACTTTACACGAATTTTTTTAATATATTTACGAGAAAAAAAAACGCATGATGCAATGCTGACTAGAAAACGGGAACTGCAGAGTGAGTGGAACGGAACATATTTCCGAAATCTCATCAGTACTTAATTTTTTTTTTTATTTTTGATTGTTCATATTCACAGACGTTTTCCATATTTACGGTAAAGGTAAATTTTAAAAATCGTGTTAAAAAAGTTTGACATACTATATAAAAATTCGCTATCAAAAAATTTTCGTTTTACTACAAAAATTTTTTATTTTGGAGAAACGTTTCAACTGCTACGGTCAGCAACGAGTATACGTAGCAAACTAAATATTTTTGCGGCAAACCTATTCCAAAGGTTTTTCTTTGCTATTAAACGTCGATTTTTGTTGTGGATTTCTGATCTCAATTTTTCAGAATCAAGATGCCGAACACCAGCTTAGGTAATAATCACGGAGTTTCACAAGCTCGCTTATTTTTGGGAAGATGCAAAAACAACTCCCGTCCAAGAAAGCTGACTACAGCATGAGGCCCTAAAATGCCAAATTTAAAATTTTTAAATTTCAATACAATTATAACTAAAATATCTTAAACGTGACATATTTAAAAGCCATTTGTTTATAATCATCAGAATGAAAATTAAATCGTGATACATTCTTGGGCCTCGCTTTACAGGAGAATACAGAGAAGGACCAAACTTTTCTTCAAATTTTCCCCATTTTTTGGCTTGTGTACTGAGGTCAGTTGCCCTATGATCAGGTCATACTAACACCTGTTTTTTCTACGCCAGATTACACTGTGATAGTCGAAAAAATGAACTTCGATGAATCCTTTTCGGACTATTAGGGGGGTGTCCCCTAAGTGCGAAAGTACATTTGGAAGTGTCAGATTGGCTCCAGTTTTTGAGAAATCGGTATAATCAGATTTTTAGCAAAAAAGTAAGGTTAAAAAATCGTATTTTTTAAATTTGTCCCCAATGGGTTAACAAAATGTAATATATTTATATGCAGATTTAAAGAGTTTTTAATGGTCTTTGTAATGATATTCACCGGCACAAGATCGGACCATAAATATGTGAGATATCCCCAATTATATACTCAAGCTTTAAAGGCCCATATCTCAAGAAGTTGGACCGAGCGCAAACATTTGTTTTTTCTATTTTAATACGCTTTTAAGCCCTTTTAAGCCAAAAAAAAATTGGCCTATGGCCGGTAAAATTTGTTTAAATAGCGCAGACTTAGCTATATCCATATATACCGATTTCTCAAAAACTGGAGCCAATCTGACACTTCCAAATGTACTTTCGCACTCAGGGGACTCCCCCCTAATAGTTCGAAAAGGATTCACCAAAGTTCATTTTTTTCGGGTAAAAAACTATCACAGTGTTATCAACCACTGATATTGAACACACATGTTGCAGTAAAATTATCACAGATATGTTTAGCTGTAGTACTTCACGTCGAAGCTAAAGTCGATACATTTAAAGTGACGGAATCTTATTGGGATTTGCAGTTGTGTTTTGTTACAAAAAGTTAAGGATAATAGGGTCAAAGAACGTTGTATTACAAAGTTAGCAAACCTGGCAATAGAGAAGCACACTGACAAAACTCGCCAATTTGACGACTAGTTTCGTAAAAAGTGAGCTAGTGTACAAAATGCGTCGGTCCAACATCGGTCACAGTCATGATAAGATGTAATCACCTAAAGCCGGAGTTAAAATTGAAGAATTTAAAGTGGCGGAATCATACGAGAACTCGGAGTCGTTAGATTTTGGTTCAATCTATAGACATAGTACAGAACTTTAAACAGCGTTCCAACGACAATAAAGCCAAAGAACGTTGCATGGGAAATATATCAAAATTTACGATAGGGAATAAAAAGCCATATAGGCTACTAGTTTCAATATTTCAATAGTTAAATATTTTCAATATTTAAAATATTCACAATATATCGCCTTAACGTAAATAGTCCTTAGAGCAATCAACATTTCTGTACGATGTTGTCATAGCTGTAATGAATATACTATACGTTACGGCAATTCATTTCTGCGTTAGCCCACTTTTGATAAAACTTTTTCCAGTGCAGGGTGTAAGAATCCCTGTTAAAATTAACAGGGTTCGACTAAACATTAAAGGATTAACTCTAGGAGCTTGTTTGTACTTGAAGTCGATGATTTAGGATAGGTGTATACGGTCATTTAGGTACGTAAATGTCGTGTTTTGGTAACAAGCAAGCGGTTATCGCTTGCTAAGTTCTAAAGAAAACGGTCACTTAGCCGACAAGTCATTTTACGAGTATTCAAAAATATGGAAAAGGGTTGAATATTATAAAAGATGTAAAAGAAAATGACTCGTGTCGTCGCTAAGTGCTTATTAAAAATAAGTAATTAAATAAGAAAGCGGTGTAACTAAAACACTCTTAAAGGTAATTAAAGTATAATTTTCTATCAAATTTGATAGCATATCTCTGTTTGTACTTTATACTATAGTTTTCAATCGACAATACAACAATGCCAATCTCGAATGGATAAACCGCCAACGTAATATAATCAGAACGCATTAATGGACACATAAATGGCTAAATGAGATTGCATAGGAAGACAATGTATACATGAGTAAATACATAAGAGACTCTTTGAATAAGTCATTGAGGAAACGACAGCGAGGGATTTCAAGTTATAATTTAGTTATTACTTTAGGGTTAAATACTCGAATGACAATCAAAAACGTTTCTATATTAAGAGAGAGAAGCAAACAAGGAACAAAGATAATAATCCCAACGCATCAATATTTTATATGTAGTCATTATGAAATACTCGAAATTGCGATGACTGTTAAATATTTATGCTTAAATGATGATATGAAGGATACATGTTCACACATAAGCACGCCCATCTCGCATGTATGAAAAACAATTGATCCTGCCGGAGCCATGTAACTTTATAATCGATTTCACGTAATTCATTCACTTTCTTTTAATATCGTTAAACGTTACCACAACATTGACGACGTGTCAAACGATATTGATGATGGGGATTGGGATTACGATGATCCAGTGTTGTGCGGGTTTCGAAATGTATTGTTTATAAAATATTGCGGAAACAAAGAAAGAGATACATAGAATGTGAGTGAAACACATACTAGTGTTTTGTAAGGATATATGTGAGTTGTTTGTTAATCCGATAAGTACGTAATTGACAATATAGGTACGACAAAGGTATACACGGAAATGGGAAGAATTGACAAAACAACTAAATATTTAATGTTTTTTAAACTCATTTTCAGTAAAAGTCCTTTCCCCATCTCCTTCTATTATGTGGTATTGGTCTATTGTGGCAGTTTCCTTTTTTCATTATTTCATCAATTTCACTTGATTGCCATTTTTTATTGCTGTTGTCTTGGCCATTTTGCCATTTCCACTGACGACAGTTACTGGCAGCGGGAAACAAAGTCGAACTTTATACGATTAGGGTGTCAAGAGGGGAAAGGAAAACTAAATAAGAAATTGTCCATACAATTCATTGTTAAATTGTGGCAGTATTGAAGAAAAATCCTTACCTTGAACACAAAATGGTTACGTCAAACGATCTGAAAAATGGAAAAGAAAAAGAGATTTTTTTAGTTAAATTGTTTCGGTTTATTTATTTAAGTCTATGGAAATACATTCTTACAGACTAGTACATTTAATAAATATCTATAATTTTATCGTATTTAAATAATTTAGTTAATATAGTTTTAATAGCTCTTAAAAAAAAAAAAAAAAAACCGTTTCCCATTACATCCCATGAAGGGATTGGGGAGAGCTTATCACAACCAGTGAGCTGTGCGCTTTTCACTCACTGATTGGGACCTACAGTTTTTACACCGATTCCGAACGGTATTTTGAGAAGCTTTTTCATGGCTAAATTCTCGATAGTGTCGCCGTCACTATGCGAGGTGACCGCCGCCGAAAGAATTTTTTTAGCTCTTACAGCACAGAAATATTGTGCGTTTTGGATGAAGGATTTCTTACATTTATAATTCCCTTTGGTTTGCCAACATTTATTGGTTCAGTTTAAATTAATTGAATTAATCAGCGTACGCTTTTGAGCCCGCAACTAATACATTGCATACATTCAAGAAAATAATCACTGATTATACGTTTTCAGTTTTATTGATTTAATCCACTGAGAAAATACAACATTTTATATCGAATCGAGTGCACTAGCTACTGAAGAGGCTGATGATATAATCCAGCGAAAGGATAAAGAGAGATGCCTTATTTTTTTTCCAGGCAGTTAAAGTCAGATTATTTGTTGTAGGAGTTAAGTCAGTTAAATGGAAAATGATACAGCTATTTCTGGGATATGATGCCACATTTACTTTCATTATCCTGTGTTAAAACTGTGTGAGCACTAAAATTTCCAAACATTTCTCTCAGTGCGTAATTGAGCAGACCAACAAACATGAATATTGCAGTTGTTGCATACATTCTATCGTATATGGATATGCATATCAGACATATTTGTATATTTTATTTAAAACATTAGAGTGCTAACATTAAAACGATAATCTGTAATAAAAACCTAAATATAATATATTTATTTGCATTAAAACTAAACACAAATACCAACACGTAAGTGGCAAGTACAATCACACCAAACCCACATGGTGGCCAAGAAAAGACCCCAATCAGCAGGGAAAACCAACACTAAATTCAGTTTGATAGAGAGATGGAAAGAGATTGTATATGTATAAAAAAAAAAAACGAAAAAATCAGCACGAAAACCAAAACAGACTCAGATTACCATTTGTAATTTGTTAGCTAATAAATAGTTTAAATATTTGACTCAAAAGAAACAAAATTTTTGTTCCAAAATTTTTTAGTCAAACACCACATTTATTTATTTAGCAATTCAGTGTGACCAAAAATAAAATCCTAAAATTAAATTATAATGAAAACAAAAAGAAGATACCAAACTAGTAAACGAATATTTAGAATTTATACAAGTTGTTGAAAATATGTGGAAAACGTTAAAAGTTGGAAGAATTTAATGGAATTTGTAGTTAATTTTAAATCAATTTAACTTAGTATGTCTGTCAGTCGTTTTCCACCATAGTAGAAAATCTTTTAAAGTATTGATTTTGTTTATAGATACCAAATATGTTCTTACACTTGGAGAAAAGTATAGCAATAATCTATAAACAAATTATAGTAAACATTGTGGTCTTATGGTTTTTGTACTGTCCGAAATTTGCTAGGTATTTTAATATATCTGGAATTAATGTGTGGGGATTCCATTAGCTGCCAAAGGAAATGAATTTGTGTGACAGTTTTACATAATACCCAAAAAAAAATTTACTCGTATAGTATCAATTAAGGGTTTCAAATTATTTGGATTTCGGTGATGTTCGAATAGTTTTGTTAACTAATTTGGTTTGCCGTCCTTGTATTCAAACTAATAACAACGTATTTCATTACCAGAAACTAAGCTATCCGACAACGTAATCAAAATTTGGCTGGTAAACTAATAAATTTTAGGGATGATTTTCTCTTTTTCTAGAGATATAGATGGCATTGAGCTTGAATAATAAAATAAAAAGTATCAATAAAAAGCACCGAAGAAATAAAGAAAATCATACCTGATAAACGTAGAGCACGACGAAACCATAGGCAATAACAACTACTTGTAAACATTGTGCTGTCTTTTAGACAACAACAAAAATCATTTCTAATGGGGACCGATGGTTCTTTGGAGATGGAAAGAAGTTGTTTGCAAATGTTTTCTTGTGTGTTTTGCTTGCGATATTTTTCGAACACTTGCATAGTGGAAAATTCTCAATTCAGATGACTTTTTGTTGGCATTTAGTTTGATGAATTTTTCGAAAGCAGCATTCCAAACAACCGCTGATGAAGATCAGTGGCTGGATCTGAAATAGCTATACGGTTTGCCAGGAATCATGAGGATGCATTTACAAAACATCTTCTTTTGTTTTAAAACTATATATCTATTTATAGAGATATAGATGGCCTTGAGCTTGAATAATAAAACAAGAAGTAATACATTTTAGCTGATGTTAACATTTGAAGGAAGTTTTTCCGAATTTCCACTTCGTGGCACAATTTTAGCTATTAATTTAAAACGACAGTAGAAGCCAGTGGAGCCACAGTGGTGCTCCGAGTTAGGCGTTCCACCGCCACCTGCCGCCGATAAGAAAGGGACACAGGCCTAGAATTAGGCCGCTGTTACTTCTTGTGTCATTGGCTGTGATCCGCTGAAATTCATACTTCAATCGTGTTTTGGTCGACATATGTATAAATAATTATTTTTTCCTAATCTTGCTTCACGTGCCAATTAAACAGCGGCCATCGTGAATTTGACAAGACGGAGAAAACATGAAATCTTCGTTTTGATATTTCAGATAGATCGCTTCTGCCGCCCTCATCGTTGATTTAAATAGAAGAGAGCGGCAAGATTACGATGTTCGCGACCCCTATGTTCAATATCGTAGTATTGGAGGATTCCTCAAAATAAGCATACAATTTTAAATAAATGTCATGGATTACTCAGTCAGTTATAGGTATATCGGTTTGAAAAATTTAAATTAAATTTAAAAATATTGAGAATATGAGAAAAGTTATTGAGATATTGAAAGTAAAAGCCTTCCATGAGACAAACTAATTAGATTAAAATTATAATTTGTAGTTTAATTGGAAATATGTACCTCTACAAATCCAAATTCAAAATAATTTAAATACCACTGGCAATTGTACTAAGCAAAGCATTTCCTTCACATATGGCAGGTTTGGTTTTCAAATATTTTATGTTTACAAGTTTATGAATTTGAAAGAACTACGAGGCAACACCAATCGAAGCTACAAAACTCCACCTATAAAATATATAGAGAAATATACAAGGAGTGTGAAACAGCTATTTTCCTTGGACCGGGAATTTTTGAAGTCACTGGATAGTTGGAGTGCGCAAAGACTTCGACTATTAGATGGCAAAACAAGCATCATACATAATTCCAAAAATAATACCATAAACCAAAAGCAACTTAGAACGCATTATCATCAATCAAACATCCATAAATGTATTTAAAACATGGTTTACTTCAAGTCACTTGTAGGCTATTCTTGCATTACATACTATTGTCTACTAGTACTGCAAGGACCAAGTCGAACAGTCGTTTCATCGAAACCCCTTTTTAAAATACTTCAAAAATGGAGTTGACTGCCGTCAGACAAGCCGTCAGTTAATTACAATTAACATCCCTTTCCAAAACTTGCATTTGCGTTGCCTGAGTAAATGGAAACCCCTAATTTTAATTACCAATTGCGCACAATGTTAATGCTTTTGCATTTGCATTAGATAAATTAATGAAAATTAAAATCCAATACAAAATCAAAAATTCCAAGAGTAGTAAAAACTTTATGCAGCCGTGACTAACAACGCAGGTTTTCAGGTTTAGTCATTTCTATATTAAAGTTTTCAGCGAGACCGGGCGGGACCTCTTCTATTTTGGCTCCAAATCCAGCCTGTGCGTAGTTTCTTCCTTTCCGTAGGTCTCCAATATTATACTTATATATCATCGATTTTCCAATATCCCTATTACTAGTCAAACGTATAATAGGTAAATTTAATTTAATTGTTCAGTTTTTGGATCAATTGACCTCGAATATCTGTCTCCAAGACAGCCGCGGACGGCTATCATTAATCTGTTCAGTATCTGCCTCGGCTAATGTCAGTTGGGCTTTACTTTGGAGACAGTAGTAACTCCGACAAATAAAAACCGGAAACGGGTGGGCGATCTTCAATCAATCAAATGTCAGCTCTTTGTCTTATTTTGACTAAAATAATTGTGGATGTTTTCGCACACGAGTGGGAGTTGCAACAATTCTCGCTTAGTTGAGATTTATTTATCCCTATAATGTGTGATGATATAACTAAATACTTGTGGAGAAGTGAGCTGGTGATATGCCTTGGTGGGCATCGAAATAGCTATATTATCAACCATCCACCTAATAATCAATTTCACATTAATTTTTTAATAATATATTCTATGAAAATGTGTCTTTTGATATAAAATTACTTTTTGATAGAAATTAATCTTGAACTGGAAAAAATATTTTGTTAAAACCAAAGTAAATGTCATTTGGGACAATTGTGCATGATATGAATGAGATCGGTCGCCATCAAAGGTGATATAATATACAAGGTGGCGCAAAAGTAATCCTCCTATCAGAAAATGCTATAAATTTTGCGATTAGCCCCTAATGTCAGTTCTTTTTTGACATTTGTGTAGTAAACACATGCGAAATACACGTTAATAAACAATGTTACGCTACACTGCTTCAGAACGCGGAATATTGCTGACTATTTATTTGACCAATAATCGGTCGGTGACTTTCGCACAACGTGAATTTCGTCGCAGATTTCCTGGCCGTCCAACGCCTACTGGTGAAACACTGCGACGTTTAGCCACTCGCCTCGAAGAGACTGGCACAACACGAGATGCTGCCAGGCGTGGCAGACCCCGGAGTAGCCGTTCTGCAGAGAATATTGCTGCTGTAGCCGAGGATGTCATGTATGCGCCGTCGACATCGACCAGACGACGTGCCACGAAAATGGGTATCAGTCGACGGTCTTTACAGCGAATTTTGGTACAAGATTTGAAGATGTTTCCGTACAAAGTCCAGACGGTGCATCAGCTGTTAGCTGCTGACCGCCAATCGCGTCTAACATACGCTCAAGCCATCCCTAATCACCACCAAGTGGAAGATGATTTTTCATCAAAAATAATCATGAGTGATGAGGCCCATTTCCATCTTAGCGGGTACGTAAATAAGCAAAATTTGCGCTTCTGGGGCACTGAAAATCCGCGTGTAACCCACGAAGAGCCATTACACCCGCTCAAAGTCACTACTGTATGGTGTGCTGTTTCCGCTGGAGGAGTCATCGGACCTTTTTTCTTCGAAGACGTCGCGGGCCAAACGGTTACTGTGAATGGTGAGCGCAACAGAGCAATGATCAACGAGTTTTTTTTGCTGCAACTTGATGAATTGGGATTGGAAAACATGTGGTTCCAACACGGCGGTGCCACGGCACACACTGCACGTGCCACAACCGATATGCTGAAGGATGCATTTCCTGGGCGCCTAATCTCCCGTTTTGGCGATTTGCACTGGCCAGCAAGATCGCCTGATTTGACCGCTCCAGACTTCTTTTTGTGGGGCTTTTTGAAGTCGCGGGTTTATGTCAACAAGCCTCAGACTCTTGCAGCTCTTAAAGACAATATCCGTCAAGAATATGAGGACGTATCGCCGGAAGTTTTGGGCAAAGTGATGGAAAATACCATAAAAAGGGCTCAAATGACAATCAACTGTGTTGGCGGCCATTTACATGACATCATATTCTCGACTTGATGTAAAAAAAAATTAAAAGACCAAATAAAAATTATCCACAAGAAGAATCAAAGTTTTTCATTTTTTTTTAAATTACAGCCAAAAAACATTGGAAGTTTACTTTTGCGCCACCTTGTACATCTTCACCGTCGGAACAACAATTGTTTCATTAATTGAAAGAGTTTCGTCACTGTTACCACAAAGATTTGTCGGTGCTATGAATATGTTGTGTTGTAATGATGAATACCCTGCATCGTAAATGCCGATGCAAATTAATGTTGTAACGGTTAATACGTTGCAGTTCCGTTGATAGAAATAGTCGTAACGTCAAAATTGTATACCTTCACTTAATTGTGAATAAAAGCGGAACGCGTCCATCGATTTTCTTGATTTATGCCCAATTCTGTTCATAGGTTAAGTGACTTTACGTGGAATTAAAAAAAACTTCACACTTTTTCCCCGTTTTGGAGTTTTCATGATTTTTAAAAATAAAAATGTAAATTTTTTAGGCAACAAATAATTTTTTTTTTTCATAAATGTATGTATGTCTTCGAAACTGTTGATTATGTAGAGAAATAATATAAGAATAGATTAAAGAAATGGTAATTCTTAATTTTTCTAAATTTATTTCAGCAAAATTGGAATATTCGTTCTCGACTGATAACAAACAAAAGCCATATGATATCAAAAAAGGCAGGAGGTCGTCCCGCGAAAATGGTGGGTGATGGGGAAAATGGGGTTGATATTTTTATTCAGGAGGTCATTTTACATAGGAATGAGCAGGAATAATGGCGTAGTCGATTTTCATGCAGCATAGTGTAATCTGTTCACGTCTACATAATTGGGAAAAATGTGCAAAGTTTGCACGCCCATTCTGGTACCTGCCATGCAAAAGCTAGGCGACCGTTCAGTTTGTCGTTACGATAAATCATTTAGATTGTTTCCGACCTTAACGAAATTAAGGATAAGACTTCATTTTATCAAACACCAGTGGCGATCAAAAACAACAGTGATTTTGCCGCACCCATTTTGGTGCCTCCCATACAAAAGTTTGTGTGGTCGGCTGTTTTGTCGAAACAGGATTCATTGTGTAACTTCATCACAAATCTACACAGAAGTTCTGAAGCAAATGTACGTTTTGTTTAGGTTCATAAATACCAAAAGATTTGTCGTTTAAATATAAACTTAAATTTAAGTGCATTTGCTAAATTCAATTTAGTTGTTGTTAATCTTCCTGAGGATGCTACGCAATAGGATGCGATATATTGAAGAATAAAATAATGTTAAATACTTATAGACTTAACGCTCAAATATTTTATTTTTAAATAGAATACGAAAGCTCGAATAAATCATCATATTTTAAAACCAGAAATATATATTCAATTGACTTTTTCGATGGAGTGATGTTCAAGGTTTTTAGTTGACGTCTGTCTCATAATTTACCTGCTTCACATTCAATACTATACAAATATCTAAAATTTATTCTTAATTAAAAAGAGGTGAAAGTCTCTGATTCAACCACTTGATATTATTTTGCAACCACTTAATATTAATTTTTTAGCAAATTGCGCCATTTCCTCATTTATCTTGTTTCTTTGAACTTTAAGCACAATTTCTTAATAACAGATATTATTGATTTATTGGCAAACTATGACTTACAAATCAGTTTTCTGACATCTTGAGGCATCCCACACACTTCCTTTACTATCAACTACAATTAGAAGTAAATAATCTTCGGATACAGGTATTTTCGTAGAACAATAAAATTGGTAAACATATATATATTGAGTATCTGAAACATTCACATATGATTCTTGATTGCAATCTCTAAATGGCGTTTAAAATAGAAACTTACCTCCGCAACGTTTCAGGCCAAATGCCATGTGATTCGCGGTGCTCTCTTACAACTATTGACAAAGCCAAAACACCTAACTTTCTTGTGACTTTATATGGTTATTTGAAAGATAAACATCTTAATACTGTTATAAATTGACACTACTGGTTAAGAGTTAGCGAGCCGGAGAGCAATAAAGAGGGGCGGAAATAAAACACTAATATTTTTAAAACTTGTTGTTCTTATTTGTTGGTAAATAGAATTCCGAGCCTTACAGCATTACATATTGATCAACTTTTCCAACAATTATACACTTAAGTTGCAAAACTTTGCTTTGTTTGGCCAACTTATCCGATCATCTGTGTGTGTTGTCTCACTACGGGTGTGGACCTAAATTCCGTTGTTAGATCTATAAATTTCTGTGTTTCATAAATACAACTTTTATGACTATAATATCATAAACTTTATTAGTGCTAAACTTCTTGTTACCAGAGGGAAACAAAAAGTAACCAAAGCAAGGAAAAAATCCAAGAAACCCCCAAAAACACCATGGAGCAAAAGGATGTGGTAGTTACGGATCAGAACAAAAAGTGCGAAAGTTGCACAAGTACAAGAAGAAGAAAAATATCTGTTTCGTAGTAAAGTGAGAATGTAGTGGATGTTGCCTTCTTCTTCGAATACAATTGCAAAGAATAAATTATTTTAAAAAGGGTAAACACACACACATAAAACTTTCAAAAACTCTGGTACTCACTCGGCACACCTTTGAGAAACACTTGTATTCATTAACTACAAACACGCATCCAGACATTGTACAGACACATGTTTCCTTTAAATGCAACACTTGCGTTTAATTGATATTTGTCTACAATCAGATACGAAAGATGTAATGAGGAGGTTAGGGTGGCTTTAATTATATGAATTTTGTAAAATTGCCTTCTCCATGAGAGTAACATCGTCTCAATAGATTTTCCCTAAAAAATGCTTTACTCCCGTATCTGGTGCTGATTATTGAAATTTGAAAAAATAGATAAAAATAGTGCCCCTAATATATCCCGTGAAGGGACTGAGGAGAGCTTCTCACAATCAGTGAGATGCGCCCTTTCTAGTTTTTACACTAACTGATTGGGACCTACAGTTGTACACCGGTTCCGAACGGTATTTTGAGAAACTTTTTCATAGCTAAGTACTCGACAGTGTCGCTATCACTAAGCAAATTGGCCGTAATGTTGTCTGAGTAGGGATTGATCCCACATTCTCATTTACAAGAGCCGCGCACACTAACTATTGCACCACCCGCGGCCAATCTGATAGCCCAAAGAAATTAACAATAATGGCGGCATCTTAAGTAAGTGGTAATTCAGCTTCAATTACTCATTAAATGTAGACGTAGGTTTGTCCTTTGGAGGGATGTGCTTTGGTGGTTTTAGAACCAGTTAAGTTTGGTAAACCTCGCTTTCTCTAGAAGGTAAACTGTGGCAACTAACTTTTGCGCCACTAAAATCTACAGACATATAACTTTGTATGGTTATTACCAATTCCACTTGGTTCGAAGCGGTACTCTCCAACAATTTATATTTGAACAAACAAGGAAAGAAGAATGTGGACGAAGAAATCCTTCTGGTCATATGTTAGAATAATTGACTTTCAGTATGAATTGCTACTTAGGGTTTTCCATCAATTCTTATTCGCATATGTAAATTTCATTTGGAAGCTTGTAACGGGTCCGCCAAATAACTTTTTTTTTGAAAATACTATAAAAAAAAAACTACTGAATATTTTCTCAAATTTCTTTTTTTGTTTGAAAGTACAATCCTTCCGGTTAATAATGGAAAATAATTTCATTTAAATGGCTGCATCGGCTGGCCATGCAGTAGCCTACACGATCGGCCCAATTTTTAAGCACATTAGCGATTGTGTGCAGCTGTATTTCACCAATGACTTCACGAATATTGTCCTTTAAAGCGTCAATATTACCATGATTTTCAAATTAATGTCGCAATATTTCCCAGCGTTGTTCAAACGTATACACAACCATATTCGTTCAGCGGAAAGATAAAACTAATTATCTGTCAAATCAGACATGAGCTAAGTGTTACCATTCACGAAATAAGCACTAGTTGAAAAAAAAACGTTAGATGGCGGACCCTTTATATTAACACAGTGCGACAAATCGAAATTTTTTGCAAAGCTCCAGGTACTCACTATGCAAATTCGATAGCGGTACTAGAATTGAGTAAAACCCTAGGTTAGTTTGGCTAGATTAGTAGCCGTTTTCTTTTGGCCCCTCAAAGTTTTTGAAATTGGGTGTGTCCACCAAAAAAAGGTGTCATTAGTTTTCGGCAAACAGCTCCTTCAGTTTTGGTGCTAGCCGTAAACTGTCTTCAGCAAAGTTGTAGCTAACAGTTGGGTGCGTTTGATGCGATTCATTTGAGAATGTCTTTGAAGATACACTTTCTACACCATCATTTAGGTCACTTTTGCCGACAGCTTTCGACTGAATCTGACGAACAAGGAGAGCGGTTTCACCAAACAGCTTTACCATTTGAATTAAGGTAACAAAATCTATCCGTATTTATATATTATTTTCTAACTAGCGTTTTTTTCTTAAGGTATAAAGGAAAGAGTCGTCCAGATGCGATTATGGCAGAAATTTGCTGGCGTGCAAAAAATTTATTTGAAGATGAATTTGAAAGGAGAACTTAGCCTATGGAAATAGAAAATGAAAAAGTAGATAAGCAAGGCGAAGAAGTAATGGAAATTTTTGCAGACTTCCAAGATTCCGATAACGATGATATTGAGCTTGACAATGATTACCATGATTTTTATGATGATAATTAAATTTTTGTTAAATTATTGGAATTAAATAATTGGAAAATCATCAAACAAATTAATAAAAAGGTCAAAATAAAAAAAACGTATATTGTTTTGAATATTTGCTTTATTAAGGGAACAAAAACCCAAAAAAGTGATTTTTTTTGGAAATATGCACTTTTGGGGCCATTTTAGAGGTCGCAGAAGTGTTCAGATTGTAAAACCTTGTTTAGAAGAGTTGTTTGCTATTTCAAAAGCTTCATTTTTGTCGAAGAGAATATGAAAAAAAATCTCGTAGTTTAACAGTTAGACTCGAAAAAGTAAAAAAATACGTTTTTCAACAAGGTTTTTTTAGAAAAACTCGGGGAAAACCTTTGTAAAAAAAAATTCTGTCAGACTGTCAGCTACAACTTTGCTGAAGACAGTTTACGGCTATCACCAAAACTGAAGGAGCTGTTTGCCGAAAACTAGTGACACCTTTTTTTGGTGGTCACACCCAATTTCAAAAACTTTCAGGGGCCAAAAAAAAAAACGGCTACTAATCTAGCCAAACTATAGTGAGTGAGCATAGTGAGTACCTGGAGCTTTTTTCACTGTTGCACTGTGTAATTAATCTACTGATAGTATCGATTCCGGTGCAGTACTTGTACATCTGCTGCTGGTCTTGTTATGGAGTTTTAAATTGGTCATGGCAGAGTGTTTGCAGTACTGATTTATCTATTATTCCAAAGAAAAATCGAACCATTTTTTGTGTAGAAAAATATTTCTTACTTTGAACTCTCATACATTAGTAAGTTAAATGTCTGGTTTGCGATTGGAATTGGTTGGAATAAAGACACAAACTCTTTACTAATATTTCAGTCAACATTTTTCGTTATTTTATACGCTGATGTCTGTTTGCCAGATACACATATTTCGAGATCGTTCTCAGAACAAGATGTGGCAGCTAATTTTAGCAAAATTTAAGGATTATTTTTCGCGGATATGGTTTTGTATTTTTATTAACGCTTTGTCTTCGTTCTGAGGGGTTCCCTGGAACAACAAATATTAATTTAAACAAAATTAAATAATTTAGGTGCAATTCAAATACAAAAACTCCCATTTCCCATACGCGGATTTGATTTATGACAATTTTTTACAGCAGTTAGATATTTCGTGTGGCCGCCGGTGGTGCAATGGCTAATGTGCGCGGCTCTTGTACATGAGATCCTGGGTTCGAACCCGGCTCTGACCACCTTCAAAAAAAATTTCTTTCGGCGGCGGTCACCTCGCATAGTGACGGCGACACTATCGAGTATCTAGCCATGAAAAAGCTTCTCAAATTACCGTTCGGAATCGGTGTAAAACTGTAGGTCCCAATCAGTGAGTGAAAACTGGAAAGCGCACAGCTCAGTGATTGTGAGAAGTTCTCCCCAGTCCCTTCATGGGATGTAATGGGAAACCATTTATTTTATTCTAGTTCGATATTTGGTTTGATTTCTCTCCGGAAGGAAAACTGTGGCGCCTTTAATATATCGCGCGATAAAGATTAATGGTTTTCCGTCTAGTTCCATAGGAAAGCATTTGATATGTGTCAGTGATTTTTTTTCAATTTCAGCGTATAATATTTTCAACACGAATGCCGAAATTGGCTTTAAATTTATAAAATTATGGTTATTTGCGTGGCCGTCGGTGGTGCAATGGTTAGTGTGCGCGCCTCTTGCACGTGAGATCCTGGCGTCGATCCCTGCTATGACCACTTTAAATTTCTTTCGTAGGTGGTTACCTCGCGTAGTCGAATATTTATCGAGTATTTAGCCATGGAAATGCTTCTCAAAATACCGTTCGAACCAGTGTAAAACTGTAGTTCCCAATCAGGGAGTATAAAACTAGAAAGCGCTCATCTCACTGATTGTGAGAAGCTCTTCCGTAATTCCTTCATGGGATGTCATGGGAAACCATTTATTTATTTATTCATGGTTGTTTGTAAGGCTAACTAAATTAGCGTAAATTTATCAACAACTATTTTAGTTTGTTGTACTCTAGAGGGCAAACTATGGTACCCATATTTTGTATATTATAAAACGACACCGTAATCGTATTGTTGCTTTAAGTTTAACTTGGTACAACGAGGTTCAGAAGTCTCTTCATTTCTATAATGGCATAGTATTTTTTACAGAAAAAAATTAACACAGCAAGAAATAAAAATCAAAAAACACTACAGGACCACTCTATAGGCAGTCCATGTGAAAAGTGTGCTAACACAATATGTAAAACAAGTATTTTTAATTAAAGGTGAAATACCACTGGCCATCAGACATATTTTAATAAAGAAAATCCAATGAGAATAAACATTTTAGTAAATCAAAACTAACTTACTTTCGAGTGTAAGCAGGATCCCTGGCCGCTTAGGGATCATACGAACCCCAGGGTACCGTGGAATCTTGACAAACAAAAGAGCAGATTAACTATTTGGGATAGGCTCCTAGCGGCGAACTGCGAACATGGAGAACCCGAAAACTTTACAGTGGATAAAAGACTCACTTTATCTATAGGCAACACACGATTATGGAACGCATCACACGGGGCGCAAAATGACAAAGATCCTGTAGGGTGACCGAGATGGGAACAACGCCAGAGGGTCGATAAAGCTGGACGAATTTGAATTTAGCCGAGTCACGGGTAACCAAAGTGGACACTCCCCCATATGAATTTAAATCATCAATTTAAATTGCTCTTTTACCCAGCTGGGACTTGAATATGATATTATGCACATAAACAGGTATATGACCTGAGATTATCGTCTTCTGTAGTTGCTTTTTGACTACTTCCGGAATATAGAAGTCTGTTTCTAAAATAATTTTCTCTAAAGACTAAATAATTGCTGATAAATATGAGTTTCCTTCTCCACTCTAAAAGGAATTACTACGACACTCTAAAATACATATGTCATATATTAATAACGGGTTTTTCAATAAGAGCGCTACAAAAGTTTTTTTAAATAAAACAAAACCCGGTTTTAGATACCAATGAAATTCTTTATTCCTGTGAAAGTACGTTCGATGCCATTATGTATGGAACTCGATTTCTTTTGCATTTCCACCACGGGCACGCTTGCAGAAGTCCAGACGCTGAACCCAATTTTCGACGGTTTTCAAGCATAAATAGGCCGATACTGCTGCAATTTTACGTTCGATATTCGTACGAGGTTCATCAATCGTCGCTGGCTTGTTGCCATAGACCATAGACTTGACGTAGCCCCACAGGAAATAATCTAACGGCGTCAAATCGCACGACCGAGGCGGCCAATCGAATGGGCCATTTCGTGAGATAGCACGTTCACCAAACTTGGTTTCCAATAAATTGATTGTGGCATTCGCTGTGCGGCTTGTGGCGCCGTCCTGTTGGAACCACATGTCCTCCAAATCCACATTATGCAATTACGGCCAAAAATATTCGGTTATCATTGAACGGTAGCGATTCCCATTCACAGTAATGTGCCGGTCTTGACCATCACGGAAGAAGTACATAAACCGCCGGCCCATAAACCGCAACAAAACGTAAATTTTTCGGGACGCAATGATGACTCATGGATTACGTGCGGATTGCTGTCTGACCAATAACGCATATTTTGCTTATTGACGAAGCCATTCAGCCAGAAATGAGTTGAAGATGATTTTCCGATGAAAATCCGAATAATTTTCAAGTTGTTGCTCAACCCAATTCATGAACATACGACGCTAATGGTGGTCAAGCGGCTTCAGTTCTTGCGTCAATTTGATCTTGTAAGGATGTCGGCCAAGATCTTTTCGCAAAATTCGCCACAGCGACGTCACAGAGATGCCCCACGCTTGAGAACGACGTGTGAGAGACCCATTTGGGCTTTCCTGAACTGAAGCCTCAGCGGCAGCAATATTCTCGACACTAGGGGCACTTCTTTATCTCACTGGCACGGAAACATTTTGTACTGTGCCAGTGGATTCAAATTTTTCCACTAGACGCGCAATTGTTGATCTGGTAGGACGATTATGACGACCATGAATTGGACGTAGCGCTCTTAAAGTTGAGGCCACTGACTCCAAATTTCGGTAGTAAATTTTAATAATTTCGACTCGTTGTTGACTCGTATATCTTTCCATGATGAAATTGCAAACCTTACTGAAGAGAAATCTCAAAAGAGCGGCAAAAAATATGGCGTCGTTTGCTGTCTCTATCGATTTACTTTTGTAGCGTCTCTGTTGAAAAACCCTTTATATACACCAAACAATAAAAACGATAAAAGCTCACATCATTATGATATCCTTCATCACGAATTTTCCCGTCATTGTCGTCATCTCCATCTTCAGATCAGTTAATGTTTATTTAGAATCTGGTGTCATCTCCTGCTCCATCAGTCATCCTTCGTTAAAATAAAAACAAAAATTCTTAGCCGATGGGTGTGAGTCTCCTCTATTCTACCGTTTGTCATTTGGCAAATTCCGTTGTGGCACCTTATGTCTTTCGTGGTGTGTGAGTAGGGGTAGCGATTTTGGCGGCACTGTGAGTGTACCATCATTTTAAAGACATTCGATAAACACATCCTTCCTTTTGTAACCCCGGCAGATATACTGCCTCATATGTATACATCAACTTTGAACTTAAACTAATTTAATTTTTAACAAGTATTTTGAGGCTATTAAGGAAATTTAACTAATTTCGTTAGCGATGAAATTTTTTACAAAATGATGGATTGAGGGGATATTTGACAGTAAACGAGGGTGGTAGTAAGGTAGTATTTTAAATACATATATTTGGATTTATTATTTATAGTATTCTCATAAAAAATGGTAGTAAGTAATTAAATAGAACGACGAAACACCATTGGTTGGTGTAAACGAATTTTTTATGGAATAATTTTAGAAGTTTTGTTCAATGTGGTATCAAAGGTCAACATGTAATTTCAATATAAAATTCGGACCTAAATTTGATATCAAAAGTGAAATTTTAACTTATTTCCGAACTTGACTCTCTGTTATGAGAATTATATGAAAAGTCACTGGGGCGTGAGTTTTAGCGGTCGTAATGTGCTGCGAAAATAAAACGCAAACAATACTTTGCATACTACCTCCACTACGACTGCTTCAAACATGTATTGCTAATGAACATCATCACTTAAGTAAAGATTTCCGTTTTGTTTTTATCTAATATGAGAGTAAGGAAAAAAGACAACACTAACGTTTTCCTATTTTTGCTCTTAAACTGATGGATAAACGTTCATGTTTCCTTTTCGATTTTGTTTGTCTTTTTAATTTATAAACTTCTCTTCGTCAATTCACATTTGCATTTGTGAAACTAAGTGCTGCAACTTGTTTCAAGTCATGTCAGTAATCGTAAATGATTGACGTGGGTGTATGCGGAGAGATCCTTTCCACTGGATTTTAAAAAAAATTCACTTCTTCTACGAAATTGTTGAGAAGAGAAGTGATTGCCAACTTAAATTGTCATTTTATGTTTTACAAATTCACTTGATTTGTTATAAATGGTTCAACAGTCAACAAATTGAATGTTGGATGAATGTTTTCCTACTCAGATCGTAATTGAATTTATTTATTAATTAAATATTTTCTTTGTCTCACTCTTTCCTCAGGGGTTAGAAAATAATAAAGTGCCTGGAAAATAACTGGTTGAATTGTGGCACTGTTTTTAGAATCCAAGCAATTAAAATGAGTGATGGAGGGGAGAGAAAACAAGTTATAAAATGATTGAGTTTAAAGAAAATAGAGTGATTTATCTGTTAAATAATGCAGGATATTCTTGTATCCTTAAGGGGCAAATTGCTGAAAATGGGTATGTATCCACATCTAATCATATCTACTAAACAAAATATGTAGAAAACCCATAAGTTAATACTGCAATATACATTTTTAGTAAGACAAATTTTAATTAGGAAATGTAATTTGATGTTATATAAATAATATTGAGAAAATTCGATTTTTAAATGGGGAATTTTCATGATTATTTTCAATAAATACAAAATTCATATTGACAGACGAAAAATTTACGAAAAATTTAAACTTTGTGGAGAAACATATCGATCAATTTACATTTCCTCAAGTTGTGTAATTTCCTTTAAGGCTGTAAGAGATCATGTTTTCTCCGGTTAGTGAAAAAAAATGTAAATGCCGCGGGTGGGATTCATTTCGATGTTTGTGAAGCATCATCTTCAGCAGCGTCTAGCCCGTTAAGCCACTGCGGTGTGTATTTACACAAGTCACTAACCGAAAACATTTATTGATTGATTGTGTGCAGAGCGATTGTTGCCGCTACTCACACATTGCTTTCCTACTTACACGCGCTGATGCAGAAGTTTTGAAAGTTATATTTATAGAACGAACTATTCTAATTGTAGTTGTCTCGTCCTGTTTTGGTTTGGCCCTACCATATGTTTCAAATGTAGTTGTTTTTAGATCCTCGTTATGTTAAAAGTTGTAATTTCCTTTAAGGCTGTAAGAGATCATGTTTTCTCCGGTTAGTGAAAAAAATGTAAATGCCGCGGGTGGGATTCGAACTCACATTCGCTTGACGATCGTTTCGATGTTTCTGAAGCATCATCTTCAGCAGCGTCTAGCCCGTTAAGCCACTGCGGTGTGTGTTTACACATTATTAAATTCTGATTTTTTCCCCTCCTAAATCAATTCTATAGGGTCTTTCAATTTGAGTAATATGACTTCTTTAAAAAAAAGACACACGAATTGTTAAGGAAATTCAAAAGTTTTTTATTTAATGTGAAGTAAAATTGATACAAAAAACAAAACGATAAAACGTCCTTCAAACTTCTCCACCACTTCTTCTTTTTCAGGAATGAATTGGATGAACCCAATTTTCGAGCACCTTTTCCACTAAATCAAGTCTTATATCATGAATAGCATGTTAAGTATTGATTTGGAAAGCTTGAAGAGATTCTGGTTTATTGCTACAGACCAATGACTTCAAATAACCCTTCAATAAATAGTCTAATGGTGTTAAATCACAATCTCTTGGAGACCATTCAATGTCACAATTTCTTGATGTAATTGAATCTCCAAACTTTTCCCGCAATAATTCGGTTGTTGAACGTTGTTGCTTTGTGGCGCGTAGCCCCGTCTTGTTGGAACCAGATATTGCCATAAAAATTTATTATTATAGATCTATACCGCCAGTAACTGTGTTACCAGCTTCATTTCGAAAGAAGTTCGGACCGATGGTTCCACCAGACCAAAAACCACACCAAATTGTCAATTTAGTTGAATGTAATGGTTGTTAATGAATAACTTGTGGATTTTCTTCGCACCTGAATCTACAGTTTTGATTATTTACCGCACCACTCAGATGAAAGTGGGCCTCATTGGAGAAGATGATTTTCTTCATAAAATCATTATTGTTTTCAAGTTGTACGAAGACAGAAAATTCATAACTTTTACGGTAGTCCAATGGCATCAGTTCTTGAGTGATAACAATTCTATACAGGTGCAAGCGCAAATCCTTTCTAAAATTCCAACAGGTCGTGGTTTGAGACAGTCCCATTTGTTGAAAACTTCTTGGTATCGATAAATTGCGGTATTCAGCAACACTTGCCTTAACGGCAGCAATATTTTCATTACTTCAAACGGTTATTTATCTTATTGGCACTTGAACATTGTGTAACGAAAATTTACGCTAGTAGTTTGAAACAATTTGACGAATAGCGAGCACAAGTGAACGTTTATTACGATTACAAAACATGACATACCAAAAATGGCCGAAACGTCACTTAGAAACCATATAACTGAAATTGGAAACCGATTTACAATATTTTTTGATGTGTTAACATCTATAGCGGCGTATAGGCACCAAATCTATCAAAGTCAGATTTTATGCTGCTGCTAAAACCAGATTTTATGCGACCTCGAACGAGAATAATGACGTGTTAAACAAAAATGAGCGAGCAAGAGAGCAATGAAAGAGTGGTGGGGTGAGGCAAACGAAATTGTGTCTATAGCGTATGTATTAACATAATAATATATGTATGTACATGTGTCTGTTGCTGTTGTTGAACGGAGATATAAAGCATAGCCACGCAACATTTCATTTGCAAGCCCACGGCTTGCGCAGTCGACGTTATGGTGACACACTAATACGTCAGCTACTTCGTACAAAGTATGTGTGATGTTGTGTGTTTGGCTGTTTCGTTGCTGTTGATATGGCAAACATGTGGTTATATGACACACGTATACGTCAGCTACTTCGTACAAAGTATGTGTGATGTTGTGTGTTTGGCTGTTTCGTTGCTGTTGATATGGCAAACATGTGGTTATATGACACACGTATACGTCAGCTACTTCGTACAAAGTATGTGTGATGTTGTGTGTTTGGTTGTTTCGTTGTTGTTGCTATGGCCAAACAAAGCGAGTCATTTGATGCTCAGCATTGCCCGGTGTATACAAAAACACTATTATTTTGCCGTAGAATACGTCTTACCTTACGTTATAGGGAGTCATGTCAGATTGTTATTGTTGTAATCTTTATTTCATTGATTATGAGGAAACGGCGAGATAAATTTTTTTTTTGTAGGTAAATGAAGATGTTATCTCTCGTTTGATATACATTTCATATTGGTTGATATCTTCCTAATATTTAAATTTCTCAAATGAGAATTGTTTAAACACATACACTCAAACATATGTGTGGTGTTTGGTTGAGTGTTTGAGTTTGTAGCGTGAACACAAACAACGCTGCTGTTTCAGTGTGGACACAAACCTTCGGCTGTTGTTTTGATTGATGAAATATTGAAATTACGAATATTTACTTATGTATTTAAGTGAAACAAAATGTTAAATGTGAATTTGAATTTAACATGAATATATAATTATAAAAAATATAAATCAAATTGATTTGCGTCTGTTATTTATCATTTATCCATACTCTTTTAATTTAAAAACATATTTATCCTAATTTTCCTACCATAAGCTTATGTATATTATCAAAAGTAACTATCAAATAAATAATTTCATTTGCTTATGATATTTATCATTTATTGTTATATATGTTTTCTATGTGATCGGATGGCGTATTCTACGTTAAACTTAATGGCCGTGTCTCGGAGCAGCCTGCAGGGACAGTCCGTGGCCGAAGGCCTCGGACAACTGTCTGCTGTATTTTTTTATTTTCCAATGTAACAGTTACTAATGTGTTCATAGAAATCGAATAGGTACCGTTTAGCAAAAAGGTGTTAGTTAACACATCGCCCGTGAGTTCGAACACTCATTGATTTTTTAAGTAAATTTTAATTCCCAATAGGTATCGTATATCATGTCATATAGTCAATACACTGTGCCACAACTCCTTGAGCGATTAACTATTCCTTACACACCTGAATAGTGTGAGTCTCACTCTTTCGGAATAAGCTGATGAAATTTGCATTTTAGCATAACAATGTGGCACGAATGGAGAAAGTGAAAAAAATTTCTCTTATTTCCGTTTTAGTTTTTATACCCTCCACTGTAAGTGATAGAGGGTGTATATCAGTTTGTCATTCTGGTTGTAACATATAGAAATAAGGCTTTGCGACCCCATAAAGTAAATATATTCTTGATCCTTATAACAACCGGAGTCGATATAGTCATGTCCGTCTGTCCGTCTGTTGAAAACATTCTCACGAGTTCAATCGGCGATAACGCGGTTTGGTTTTTGGCCAGAATGCTCCACGTATTCCTGAGCAGTTTGGTATTGAAAATCAGCGAAATTGGCCCATTGGAAAAAATTTTATGATTGGAAACGTAAAAAAACTCATAAAATTTTCACATTAATTTTTGTAGTTTTATACTAAACTACTCCTTTTGCCGTGTGGTGAATTTCCATGTTGAAAATCTTTGTTGTTCTTTATAATAGGTAAGTACTTTAGAATGTTTAGATGTACTTTCATGTGTTCATACATTTATATGAATTTTGTCACACTTCATCTAAGGTCGCTGTGGCCTGATGGGTAAAGGGTTGCGCGTTGGAGTCTGAGGGTTGTTGGTTCAATTCTCGTCCCAGCTTGTTTTTTTTTTAACAGCTCTTCAAAAAATTCTTTTCTATTTTTAAAAATGCTTTGCAGCTTGTTTTTTTTTTGTTTAACAGTTCTTCAAAAAATGCTTTTTTATTTTTAAAAAATGCTTTTTTATTTTACTTGTGAACAAGTAACTTATTTTTATTTTTTTTAAAAAAGTAAATTTTCTTAAAAGAAAGTGCATTTCTTAAGTACATTAAGTACATTAAGTAAATTTCAAAGTACATTTCTTAAGTACATTTCATTAAGTACATTTCTAAAGTAAATTTCTTAAGTACATTTCTTTAGTACATTTCATTCTTAAGTACATTTCTTAAGTACATTTCATTTCTTAAGTACATTTCAAAGTACATTAAGTACATTTCAGAGTACATTTCAAAGTACATTTCAAAGTACAGTTTCTTAAGTACATTTTCAATGTGAGCATTTGAGCATTGTGAGCAATGCATTTGTGAGCATTGTGAGCATTTGTGAGCATCCTGCATTTGTGAACAAGTAATTGCATTTGTGAACAAGTAACTTATTTTTATTTTTTTTAAAAAAGTACATTTTCTTAAAAAAGGTCATTTTTAAAATTTAATATTTTGCTGGTTAACACTAAGGTAGAGGGTACCAAAGGTTCGGCACAGCCGAATTTAACACTTTTACTTGTTATTATTCGACCTTTAAGATGTTATGTTCTTTAATAATTTTTACGGTTCAAGATCAATTTCTATGAAAAAGTACTTTTGTAACAAAAAGTATATTTTCATAGAATTTATTATTAAAAATAATACTGTGAAACTGATTATTATGGTGTATGGTTGGGAATATAGCTATTTGAGTTAGTCATATCATCAGCTCCCTTTTCCACAAATATTTAGGTATATCATAACACATTATACGGATAAACAAATTTGAACTAAGCGAGAATTGTCGCAAATCCTACTTGTGCGAAAAAAATCACAATAATAGTTTGCCATAACCATCAATATTCACAACATTTCTGTCCTACGCAAGTTTTCATCGAAAACCATTACAGAGAAGTTGTTGTTTCAAAAAAAAAAACCCAACGATTGTCATGAGATTGGCGTACAGGGTAACGTCTGCGTATTACTCCCATTTTAGTTTTATAATTCGATCTTTAAGATGTATGTATGTTCTTTAATAATTTTTCAAGATCAATGTCTATGAAAAAGTACTTTTATAACAGAAAGTAATTTTAATAGAATTTATTATTAAAATAAATATTGTGAAAGTGATTATTATGGTAGATGATGGGGAATATATTGTTACGAATAAGTAAAAGCTTTACGAACGAGCTGTTACGAATAAGTACAAGCTTTTGCTTGCTGTTAATGACTCTACTAACAGTATGTAAATAACAGGCGGTTAGTGCTGCGCCTGAAAGTATGCATTGTACCAACGTACCAGCTCGCTAAACCAGTAGCATGAATTCACCTCAGTAAAGATAACTCTCCGCCCTTCGAGATTGTTCTACAAAGATAAGCAACAACAACAACATCCAGATTCTAGAAGGTTCTTGAATTCGCTAGATATACCTTCATTTGAGTATGGTGAGTTGGTATAAATAGCGGAGGTCTTTGGAGTGGAGAGTTCAGTTTGTGATTAAACCCCGTAAAGTGAGCAACGCGAATTGATAGTAAAATATAAGACTTATTAAAGTGGTGTAAATAAAGCAAACTGTTGTAATATACATATAAGTAAAATAAAAGGAAGTGAAACCGTTGTAATTATCGTAATTTAAAACGAACCTTGTTTTATTATTGGGAATAAAACAACGCAAAAAGGACGAATAAGGAAATTCGTTACAATATGTAGCTAATTTAGTGCCCACGAAGGCATATCATCATCTCCTTAGAGACTTAAAAATTCCAATTTTAGTGCATGTATTTTGTACCATTTGCCTTACGGTCGACAAACATGATATTTGTTTAAAAATCAATTAATAAACTAAACAAATTAAAAATATTATGGCTGTTATACCAGCAATTGTCAATTCACTAAACTTTCATTTGCCTAATTATTTTAACACACTCAAGAGCTTAAATAAATCACAGACATTCGCTTTTCAGAAACAGGCTTCTATTTGAGGACTCAATGAACCAGTGTTTTGTGTTCTAATGCATATGAATTTTAACCAATTGCTTGTATAATTTTTTCTGAGTATTTCGAGGCTTCATTTTTACTCTATTGTCAAATTCTACAACGAATATATTACAAATTAACACCTATATTACATAAGAAATTTAAGAGAATCTTAAGCATGAATGAAGAAAAATAATCATAAACGTATTTTTTCATCAATTCCCCGGTGCACTAAAAAAGATAACATCATATAATACTGAAAATGGCCAAAATGCTAAAAAAGAAGGTAACATAAAGGAGTTTATTTATTACCTACAGACACAGTCATTTTTTTGTGCCTTCTCGCAAAGAAGCGGAAGTGCCAACATAAGAATTCCACTGTTTAAATAATGACTCTTCGTTTGGGTGGCATCACAACAACTATCCCATCCGTCCATATTTAACTAACGATTGTTGTTTACCGAACCAAAACAAAATAAAAAGAGATTTTCGCCAAAGAGACCCTTAGACCTGTGGATAAGTTGCAGCGACTTCAAGTTGGCATCAACTTATTCATGGTGTAAGGAGAAGTTGCTGGTTTGTACAATCTAGGTGATGTAAAATCAAAGCGATTTTGTTTTTTTACGTTGATATCAACGTATCGATCAGTGTATGGGGAAGTTGCATCAACTTTGATACGCATGTCGATGATAAACGTTCACGAGCCAACATTATCGGCAAAATGTAAATAAGTGAACCAAAAAATAAATAACATATACATTATCGGAAAAATATAAACAAAATAAATATGATATGTAGCGTTATTTATGAATATCTAAATAAAACAGAAATAGTTTTCTTTCTTAAAATTGGTGGCAAATGAACTTGCCTCAACTAGTTTGAGTGTGTAAGGGCAAAATCGAAGTTGATGTCAACTTGAAGTTGAGCAACTTATCCACTGGTCTAAGGGCCCCTGAAAGCAAATTGGGTAAAGTATTTACAAAATATATTAGCTGAACAAATTGAAAAGGATGACCGGGAAACCGATATCGTCAAAGCATTTTGTTGTTTTGGCTACGGTATCTCTTTGTCATAAATATGAATTTAAAATTCATAAAAACGATTCTGCACATCTTGAACATTTGACATTTTTAATTTATTAATTTTTCAATGAAATTCAATGCAATAAACAACGGGATATTAAATCATTCTCACTTCATTTGATATAGATGACATTTCAACAGCTGCAAAAGACAGCAGCAGCACAATGTCAGCAACATTCCAAAATTTATCACCAATGTGATTATGACATCAAGTTCTCCGCAGTGTGAAATGTTAAACAAATAGTTAATAGTTACTATTGATTAAATTAAAATTGAAAATTTTGATTAAACGGGTTGGTTTAATTCAAAAAGGAGTGTAATATATAAAGCACATAAACCATATAAAAAGGCGAAAAGTTTAGTAAGACATGAAGTTGGGCAGATGGTGTTTTGTAGTGGGCCAAAAACCCACCACTTTATGGAAAGAAATTGTTATTGTGCTCGCCTCTTGTACATGAGATTCTGGGTTGGATCACTGCTTTGACCACCTAAAATTCCCTTCGGAGGCGGTCACCTCGCATAGTGACGGCGACTCTATCGAGTATTTAGCTATGAAAAGCTTTTCAGAATATATTTCGAAACCGGAGTAAAACTGTAGGTCACAATCAGTGAGTATAAAAGCAGAAAGCGCTCTCTCCAATTCCTTCCTGGGATGTAATGGGAAACCACTTATTTATTTGTATGAAAACGATACAATTGTTGCTTAATCAATATTTCAATATCTGCAGTTTCCTATATTTAAATACGAAGAACTACTGTTTTGTTGCAATCTAGCATCTACGATACATATTCCTCAAACTCATGTAGCCAAAACAAAGCATGCAGATAATATCTTTGATTTATTTTACACTGACATAAATATGATATAATTGATAAAAATATCCCACACTTCGCTGAAGGTCCTATGCAAGAACATAGTGATATGATGCTGAGAAATCTGCAACATGGCACTGCTGCGATAGGATGGACTTTTATAAAGTCGGTGGCTAAAAGCAAACTATATCCCGAGGTAGTTGGTAAACAGGAAGGATGTAAAGTAACACCCCAACAGACGAATATATTTAGTATATGCACAAATCACTTTCGTTAATCGAATTATGTAATTCAGCTAACATATTTCTGTTTGTCCATGTTCCAAGCGATGCTAACATATGAAGTTTTACTGAAATTAGCTAAACTTTCAACCAACAAAATAAACATTGATTGAAAAAATTTAAAGCTAAACCAAATCAGGAAAATAAATCATATATGAGCGGTTACAAACTACACGATTCTTATTTCAGTGATTTATGCCATCTCCATAGGTATGTACGTCCATTCTTCCATTGCCCAAACGATGTTTGCAAAATCTGCAATCGATAGATGATTGCCTCACGTTCCTTTGAAGTTACACCTTTAGTTGTAGGTGTTGCAAAGAACATTTGTGTGTTATCTTCAAACATTTGAGCCTGAGCATTTGTGTTGATTTTTGGTACCACAGTGTAATTGCAGTCAAATCATATTTCATGTTATCCATCTTCTTCGCCATTTATGTCGTCATATGTATCACGATTTCAACTCTCTGACAAAATCAATCACATCCTCGGATTTGCTCACTCACCGACACATACACACACACATGCGATTAGAGAATATACCCAGCGACGGAATTCGCAAGGCCTTCCACAATAAGGCTTCTTTTGTAATTCCTTCCTAAATTAAGGCCTACATTTTTATATCAGATATAACCAAGATGAAGATTTTAAAATAGGGAGAAATTTCTTTTCCGATACTGTTTAACCGTAATTTAATGGAAGATTTCATACAAATTTTAAAATTATATTTTTCGTTTAATATTTTTCAGGATATTTTTATAATTTTAGAAGAAATATTTTAAATTTATTTAAATAATTTATAAAAAATTAAGTAGAGTAAATGCCATCTACGGCCTTCCTCGTTGCTTGCCTTCTAAGGTCTTCCTTTTTGTATGCCTTATAAGGCCTTCTTTAAGCAATGGGCAAGGAAGGCCTTGCCTCCCAATCTCACGCAATGTTGAAAAGAAGCGACGATGTAATGTTTAGTGAAGGCCTTACGTATTTTAAAGAAGGTATATTTGGTCATGATTTCAGGTCTTCCAGGTCATGACTTCCGCTGCTGGGTATGTACATCACACATATACGCGCATTGCACAAATAATGATGGTTGTGCATATCCGGAGACTACAGTTATTGGAATTCATAGTTCTTGTGTTATCAGCAATCAAACGTTTTGTGTATCATTGGAGCTAAATTGCCACTTCTATGAGGACTAGTGATGTATTTTGCTATTCCAAATCTTAGTGACAGTCTGTGTTGCACATTGGGAGACTATTTTGAAAGAAAGACATATATATTCTATTGCATTTATTACTTTTAAACTGAACTGAAAGTTCTTGTGAAAGATGGTAACCCATGAAGCATCTCAGAGTAAAATAAGGCTAGCGTACGAGATTTTTAAAACGTTGATGCGAATGCAGTAAGCAAGACATGTGCTGCTTTTATAAAATACTCTGTTTAAAATAGTAGCGTTTGGTTTGGTAACAAAATAGGGTACAAATTCAAAGATTTAATTAAAACTCTAATAGTGGCAGCTGCCTTTTCTCTTCAACTTCAATTATTTATTTTTATTATTTATTAATATTTTTATTATTATTTTTCAGTTATAAGTTTTTTTGAATTTTATACGTAACATTTCTAATTATACCCCCAATGTGCAACCTAGTATGACTATCTGTACGGCAATGCAACGTATGAATGATTTCTTCTATATGTCCGTGCAAACTTCAATTTATTTCTCAAACCATGTCGGCTGTTCTTCTAGGTTTGGTTTTTGCTAAATGTTGGCTTTATTGAAGTGCAATTGAAAACGTGAGCATGATGCTGCCATAAAATCCAAAGAAACCAATTGAATTGTAGTACACAGTTTTACAGTTAAGGACCAATAACTATTTCAGTTGGAGTTGGTGTGCCCTTTTATCTATTACGAGTGTTGATTTGAGAAAATCGTTATTATAAGATTAAGAAATGATTTGTTGAAATTAAAAAAGATTAGTAGGAAAAATATAAAAATATTACAAAATCGTGAAGAAACTATTCCAGAGGCTACCAGATTACTGCAATCAACAGCAAATATTGTTGTAACAATTGTTGCTGTGGTCGATGTTATAATATTATTTATTTATATAACTAACACGATTGGATATAAAGTATACAATGATTGTGATCATTATTCGCGTAATTGGATTGATTGTGTCGGAGTGAATGTACACAAATGTTGCTATCCAAGTGTTTGTATAAAACTAGGGTTTTTATATGTATATGTCGATTATTTATTTATATAACTGCTGATAATTCTAACTGCACGTAACCTTTGTTGCTACAGCTATGCTTTGCTTTTTTGTTGCTAAATGCAATTGTTACTGAATACAAAAATATGTTGCTGAAAAATTCTTTTATAAAGGGTATCACAATAAAATTGCACTTTATAAATTTTGTGTCATTTTTTGTGCAATTGGAACCTCTGCAATTTGGCAGTTTTCACATATGCTTATTCTGATTATTAAGATGGGAGCGCTTTATGAAAGAACAAAGCTTTATAATTGTGAAAACTTATTACAACAATTTGGAAAGTTAAGCAGAGCCCGATCGCAAACTTCGAAGAATTTTCAGTCAAGAAAGTGCACCAGATGTCAGTCCTCGAATAGTCGACAAAATCTTTGCAAAAACTGGATGGTTATGGACAGTAAAACTCTTGTGTACCGGTCGGTCTCTTCAAAATATTCATGAAATATGAAACATGAAAACATCAATTCGGCATCGTTCGCGACAACTTCAAATTTCGCGAAGCACTACGTAACGAATTTTGACAAGAGACCTCCACCTTCATGTGTACAAAATTCAGATTAATCAGGAGCTCAAACCAGCAGACCATGAAAGGTGCCGCCAATTCGTTTAATGGGTAATGGAGCAAAGTGAAGTCAGTGCCAATTTTTCAAAAAAATCATCTTCTCCGATGAAGCATATTTCCATCTGAGTGACTTCGCGAATATACAAAATTGTCGAATTTGGGGCTCAAAAAATCCTCATGCCATCCATGAGAAAAATATACACCCAGAACGAGCAACTGTCTGGTGCGGATTTTGGCCAGGCGGAGTGATTGAACTTTAGTCTTTTGAAGATGAGACCGAAATTGCAGTGACTGTGAACGACATTCGTCATAGGAACATGACAACGGAGTTCTTGTGGCATCAACTTGACGGTATGCGTCTGGATGATATGTGGTTTCAGCCATTCGGCGCCACCTGTCATGCCGCGCATAAAACAATCGGTTTAATGCACCATCGATTTCCAGAACAAATTATCTTTGGCGTTTTGTGAAATCTCGGGTTTATATGAATGAACCAGAAAAAAATCCTGAGGTCAAATCCGAGATCCAACGCGTCATTGGTGGCATAAAGACACATCTCTGTGATAGGGTCATGGAAAGATCCATGAAAAGAACCTGCCATTAGAGCCGTGGGGGCCATTTGATGGAGATTTTATTCCACACTTAGTCTGAACATCTCATCTTTACAATCCAATAAAAAAATCACAACTTTCTCAAAAAAATTGGAGTTTTTATTTAAAAATTTATAAAAGTGAATTCTTACTGAGACGACCTTTTGCTTGAAGATTGTCCCAATTCTGTTAATACTATTTTAAAAATATCATTTTTCTACTGTTTAATTTAATTGTTGGTTAATGTAATTGTATCTATGATTTGCAGTCCCTGGTCAACACTATTGAATGACAATGTTCCTGTTTTCAAAATTTTCTAAATTGTACACTTTTTGCCGTTTATCCCAACTATGTTTATGTTATTCAATGCAAAGAGCAAACGTTCGCTTTTGCGCAACTAAACAAACAATGTGTTCCCCCTTGACTCAATGGCTACATCCCATTAAGGGATTGGAGAGAGCTTCTCACAACCAGTGAACTTTGCGATTTCTTGTTTTACACTCACTGATTGAGACCCAAAGTTTTACACCGACACCAAACTGTTTTTTGAAAAGATTTTTCCATGTCTATTTACTCGCTAGTGTCCTCGTCACTATGCAAGGTGACCGCCGTCCAAAGAAATGTTGGGAGGTCGGAGCAGGGTTCGAACCCAAGCTCTCATGTGCAAAAGCCGCGCACACTAACCATTGTACCATCCACGGCCTCGTTGATATGTAATGTAATGAAACATGTCTCATATTTTTCATGAACTCTGTAGTTTTGAGTTTGTGATGTATACAAAAATTATGGTAACTGAACTGACAATGTTGCTGTCAGCAAAATGTTTCTCACAACTCTGACAAATGCTTGTATGTAGATAAACGCAAAGGTTGCTGTACACAGAGATGTTGGTAATTTGAACAATATGAAACATCTACTACCCCAAGTCTAAACAATTGCTGTAGCTGAACGTGTATCTGTTTGTTGCTCCTAGTATTAAATAACGGGTCCGCCAAATAACTTTTTTTTTTGAAAATGCTATAAAAAAAGCTACTGAATATTTTCTGAAATTTCTTTTTTATTTAAAAGTACAATCCCTCCGGTTAATAATAGAAAATAATTTCATTCAAATAGCTCGCTCGGCTGGCCATGTAGTAGCCTACACGATCGGTCCAATTTTAAGCACATAATCGATTGTGTGCAGCTGTATTTCACCAATGGCTTCACGAATATTGTCCTTGAAAGCGTCAATTGTGTCTGGCTTGTCGGCGTAACACTTCTCTTTGAGGGCACCCCACAAATAATAGTCCAACGGTGTCAAATCGCAGCTTCGAGGTGGCCAAACGACATCAGCTCTGCGGCTGATAATGCGATCTTCAAAAACAGGGCGCAAAACATCGAGTGTAGCTTCGGCTGTGTGGCACGTAGCGCCGACCTGGTGAAACCAAATGTTGCCAATATCCTCCTCTTCAATTTTTGTGAACAAACATTCGTTCAACCGGGCCCGATAACGATCGCCATTGACTGTAACGGCCACTCCTTTCTCATTTTGGAAGAAAAATGGCCCAATTATGCCTCTGGACCAAAATCCGCACCAAACAGTGACTCGTTTTGGGTGCATCGGCTTTTCAATGTATGCGTGCGGGTTTTCTGTACCCCAAATGCGACAATTTTGCTTGTTTACCTACCCGCCAAGATCATAATGAGCTTCATCTGAAAAGATGATTTTTTTTTTGGCAAAATCGGCATCTTCTGTAAGTCGATCGCAGGCCCATTTTTCCCATATTTCCCAGCGTTGTTCAAGCTTATACACAACCATATTCGTTTAGCCGAAAGATAAAACTAATTATCTGTCAAATCCGACATGAGCTAAGTGTTACCATTCACGAAATAAGCACTAGTTGAAAAAAAAACGTTAGTTGGCGGACCCTTTACTTCTGTGACAAGAGTTACTGCTTCTGCAGCCATTGCTGTACGAAACGAAATAAAATTGTGTTAATTCGAACTATGTGAGACATCTTTTACTCCAGGTATGGATAATGCTGGATAATGTTACTTCTTACAACTGACTGTGATATTTCTTGTCTCTAAAATGTCATCTGTGACGGATTTCTTACTCTTTTGAAAAGTTTCGCCGTGCACAATACCAAATATGATGATCTTTTCAAGTAGTCCCTTGTCTCAAGTGTTGCTAATGCAAATGTTGCTGTTAGCGAAATGTTTTTTGCTGTGCCTGGTTTCATATATTGCAGTCTGCAAATCTGACCATGAATAAGAAAGTTGATGCATTAAAGTGAAAATGTTGCTTATTTAAATGGTTCATATTAACATGAAGTCAGTTTAAGTTCGTAAAATGACTCTTTATGAAATCAAGAGTTTAATGTATGATCCACATTTTTTCTTGCAATTAAGTTAGTTTACTTACAATTAAGTTGTTTATATACTCCCATCGCTACAGTGTTATATACTATTAATGCTGGTTCTAACTTCGTTATCACGAAGAACATTGAGCAACATTGGCCAGCAACATCAGTATTAACAACTAAATTCTACTCTCTTTTTTAGTTTATGTTTTACACAATTTCTCTTTTGGGCAATTGAGTGGTCGCTGACAATAACATTGACAATTTCTTTCTACAATTTTATTGGTTGATACAGTTTTTTTTTTTGGAAACATTAAAATGTTGCTCGATACATGTTGCTGCTATTTCGTTTGAGCAACGTAGTATGCACTGCACATGAGAAATATTTGGTCAGTTTTTTCGCAGCCACTTTGTATGGAATTTGTAAGCTTTCGCAGAAAGTCTCGATCTTAGTACAGAACTTTTATGATCAATCTGGTGCTGTTAATGACCAATAGTAAAACAATATCCCATTAAAGAATACTAAACACATAGTTAAAAAAGCGTCCAGCTTAGCCAATTAATTTTTATTTGTCTCCCACAATGTTGGCTTATAACAAATTTTGCCCAATTGTATTACTTCATTTTTATGGTAATTAATAAAAAAAATAAAACTATTATCTAAGGAATAATAAAAATTGCATTTACCACGTCATCAATTCTCTTTCTATGGCGAGACGTTACAGCAATACGACAAAACGAAATTAACCTACTTAACTAAATTGCCTCAACGGTGGTTATTATTTTCTCTTAAGCGCAAAAACCGTTTTTTATGTTGAGACATTTGTTGGAATTTCTTAATGTAACCATAATTCGTGGGAACCATAATTGTGACAAATGTGACCTCTCTTTCTTTTCCCCTCATGCCCCTCTTCTATTCCAATTCAAACCACTTTCCGACAAATACCACAATTACATACAGTAACAAGACATGCAGACAGGCCATCAGGCCATCGTCATGGGTCTTGAATATGTTTCAGCTTTGTTAAACAGAAATGGACAGGATACATGAGCATAAGAGCAAAAGGAGAAGACTGTTTGAGGTGTCCTGGCAAATGATAAACGTTAACATAATTTACTTTCTTTTGAAACTTCTCCTCGCAACCCATCTGCTGCCTGCCATGTGTGCGGATTTAGATGTTAGGGAAATGGAATCAGAATATGCTCTCCATTTCCAGCTATAATTCCATTTATAGTTAAGTGTTATTCCTTTGAGCTTTTAATGATCCGAGCTTTGCCGTATTTTATGACGTGTTGAGATTTACATCTGCCACTTTAGCGAATTAGTGTTCACTGTTTATATCCGTTTTCGTTTTCTATTTTTTGCCGTTCTCCAAACTTTGTTTAAATTAATTTTCATTGGATTACATTTATCTAAACGTTATTTGCTTTGACTTGGCATCCTATAAATTTTAGAGCATTTGATGCGAATTGTTCGAGAAAACGGAGAGAAACGTTTTAAATGTTGCAACAGGCCATGAATATTAAGTTAATGAAACGTAAGACTCTACCTCGGTCCATCCAAAATTCATGGAAGTTTTCGTTAAGTATTTGGATTTGAAGTTAGTGGAGGAGAAAGAAGAAGAAGAAGATCTTCACATTTGTGTGTATACCAGTTCAACATCTTGAAATCTGACTCGGTATTCTGTTGAGGGGTAAAGGGATAATTTAAATTGTTAAGCATATCGGGGGCATTTTAAATGTGTGTTACAGAAAGGTAATTTGTTAAAACAAAAGTTAATGTTGACTATTTGTTCTTAAGCCATTGGCTTTGTTAAAAGTCAGTTTCCAACATTGTACAACATCAACTAGCTAACAAACAAGGCAACATTTGCAAACAAAAAATATTTTCCTAAATATCCCCAGACCCATAAGAGCCATTCAAAACCTACCCGCATGGTAATGGTAGATTTATAAATAGTAGGTAGAAAACGTATTTTCAATACTTATACAAACAAAATTCAAAGCTTTTTGAGGGTGCACATATTTTTATGGCCAAGGCAATAAAACTTAAGCTACCTCTGTGCGGCTCCAGTGGGATCTATGACGTTTCGATCTCTCTATCACGACACCTGGGCTATGCCCGTGTGAAATATAATCTTGGTCGGTGTCGTGTAGCCCCACTGCCCGTCGGTGGTGCAATGGCTAGTGTGCGCGGCTTTTGTACATGAGAATGGATTCGGTCCTTGCTCCGACCACCTTACATTGCTTTCGACAAAGAACATCTCGCTTACTGAGAGCGACACTTCCGAGTTTTTAGCTATACAAAATATTGTCGAAATACCGTTCACAATAGATGTGAAATTGTAGGTCCTAATCCGATTGCAAGAAATTCTCCCCTATCCATTCATGGCATGTTATGAGAAACTATTTATATATTTGGAGATTTGGGGCAGACAATAACTGCCTCTAGTCCTTTTTGCTATGTCAAAATCTATAGGCACGAGTTGGGCCATCTATCAAAGTGAACACATGCAAACAACACAAAGCGTTAGCATAACTTAAGTGGTTGTTGTACAACAATAGTCTCAGGTCGCAGGTAAATACAGAATATCATTGTTTGTAATAACACTGTCGAAATGGTGCATTTATATTGAAATATTCCATAAAGAGAATACGATTCGTTTATGCTCTTTTAGTCAGGCTCTCTACAGGAGAGCGGAAAAAGAGGGCAAGAAGTTCTCTATACTATTCATGGTAGAACTATAAACATAAACAACAGGCATTTTGTTTTTGCTCAGTGCCTGTATTGTGTCAACTCAGCTGATTGGAAAATAATGAAAATGTATACAAAATTGGAAAAAGCGTCATTTACAAAATGCGTGTGTTTTGACAGTGTTTAAGTACGAAAATCGAAATGTTTCAATGTGATTTGTATACAAACAGAGGTAAACAAATTTTGACATAAGAGGAAAACTCACTCCAGAAAAAAGTTAAAATCAGCTGGACTAGTGCTTCTACCATTTGTTTGTGCCATGACAGTATTCAATACTTTTTGTCGTCGCTCTGTTTGTGACAAAACAAGAATAGTTATTTCAGTTAGCTAAATATTGCTTTATTTATTTTAACAATATTACATCTAATGTTAAAGCAGATGTAAGAAAAAAGAAAGTGCAATAGCAAAAGAGCCTTCAGCACAAAAACTATTCTTTTCTTATTTTGCAATGTAACATTTACTAATGTGTTCATAGAAATCGAACAGAAACCGCGTAACAAAAAGATGTTAATACATCGCTCGTGAGTTCGAACACTCATTGACTTTATTTGTAAACATTTTCCACTATGCAACAAAACGGCTGTTTAAGTGTTGGACAGTTAATATTTACTGCGAGAGCACTTCTGAGATCAGTGTTATTTTTTAATTTTCTGAACTTTTACAACTTTTTTTTCTATACAAACTTATTTTTATTATTTTTTACAGGCCAGAACAAATGTTACTCCGCAACACTTAGTCAGAATTATTAAATACGGAATCCGGAAAAATTTAGCTTCACTGAAATTATTGTTTTCTGCATCAAAAACCAGTACAGTACTGTCAGGTGAACCGACTTAAACATACCCTCACCCAAAGTCATCCATTGCGACCGAGCTCTATTGAATATTGGCAAATGCCGGCCGAAAAAATTTTGTATGGGATGTACCAAAATGGGCGTGGTAAACCCACATTTGTCTTAATCGGTAATGGCGTTTATTAACATGTTGCTTAATACCCAATTTCAATAAGATGGGAAGCTTTTGCATGGTGTTTACGTTAAATGAATTAATATTGAAAAAAATAAAGAGTAATAACATGAATTCTTAAAATCGTATTGAAAATTCCCCTTATTTTATAAACTTAGCGAGTGGCATCCACATAAGCTATCGACTTTTATTAAAATGTGTTCGTCAAATTTAAATGTCTAACTAAAAATTATCAACTTCCGTGAGCGAAAACTGGTACTCGGTAGCAATATTGTACTATATTCCTTTCTAAATTACTGCATTTAAAAGGCTGAACAATGTGTGTATACAACTAATGGCGATAACCAGAAATATAGCTTGTCGACAAATGTTGACCATACAAAATTTAAAATAAATGTTGCTTTTTTGGTTTTATTCAATAGCCAATTCGCTAATCTCTAAGCGAATACCTGAACATCGTTGCAATTTAGTTGTGATACAAAGTAGTTTTCAAGAATATTCATGCCGAACACACTAATTCTTATTTTTTAGATGCTTAGATGGAAATTGAGCAAGTGCATCATTGTTAATGTATCCCAAATATTACCTATCACCATTTGTTGCTTCAATAGTTCCTATAAAGATTTCATACCTTGTTGGCCACTGATGGTTCCAAAGTATTCAAAATCTATTGCTCAAATGTTGCAAAGCTCAAAATTATGTTACTCAACCTTTATGTTGAGCAACAGAAGATAATTGTAGCTTCAATGTCCATTTTGTTAATTGCTCTAGATGTGGTAACTGATATTTTCATTGGAGTTTGCCTTAAAGTCGCCCTTTTTCTTCGCTCATAGTTGCCGCAGTTGTTAATTGCGAAAAGAATCATGTCGACCTGGTACGTACGTCGTTCATTGAGAAATATTATCAAATTAAAAAGAACATATCTTTACATTCTCTCATTATACTAAATAATAATTAAGATTTCAATTGAAATTGGTTGGGTGCTTGCCATGAATAAGGTGAGTCCGGCTAGTTCTGTTGCATGACTCTACCAGTTAGTCCTGCTGGTTCCGGTGTCGTTTATGGCTGCAAATACCGCAACTGCATTTGAATTAGTAACAAGAAGTGAAATAAACTATTCCCATAGAATGTGAGAAAAATGGTAAGCATGAATTTTTCCTATTTTTTTTTTGTATCAGAGAAATATAAAACGGATTCTATAGGAGGAATTTAACTCTGTGAGTATGTGGTCAAGGTATACCAAAGTAATTTGAAATCTATGTATATACATATCCCTATCAGAATGAGTGATATTATGTGCAACATATTGCACGTGCATGTGCTTCAGACTCTTTGCTGTGCCAGTCTCACATACGTATGGAGTACGAATTTTTGTGGATTCTTCCAAGGTGTTTGTAATTACTTCTAATATCACATTACCCAGAATTCGTTTGGGCCTTTAATGCGGAGTGAGTGTTTAGTTTGCTTACACATGTATCCAAGCGTTTCAAAATGTTGGAGAAGGATTTCTTAATTTGAAGTTTTAATGCTTTTTACACAAGTATTCTATCCCCCTCTACCTTAACTTTTGTACTGAATTACCATTCAAACTAATGAGAAATTTACCTTTTTATAGCGTGTTCACCAAAGTTTTCAGTTACTTGAGGGTGTAGTTTATGTTTGCAATTTTTTGCTACTAGAGGTCCATCCTTACGTTTAACAGTCTAAGTGAATAACGAGTAGCCAGAATGTCTGTTGATTTTGTTCTTAATCTTATTTAATCCAACACAAAATGTGTGCTTTCCTCATTTTATTTGTTAGTCAGTCATTTTATGTCATCAAAACGTCTAACATTACTTGCTGATTTTAAATCAAGGGAACATTCGAAGGTATCTGGTTGTCTGTCTGATATACATTTTATTGTTTTTTGTTAGTTTCTACCGTGGTACATATTCGTTTCTCTTCAAAAATGCATTTGGGTGTTGCAATTAAAGTCATTTCAAAACTAACATAAGAAAGCGAATGATTCGCATAGTTGTTTTTGCTTCTTCCATCTATGTCTATGTTTCTTTTACCTAGTAGTCACGTTCTTAACTCAGTAAAATTTACTAGAATTGTATACAATTACAAATTAAATATAACACATTACACGGTTAATGGTTTAATAGCAATTCCGACTACTTAAGGTGTAGGAACAACTAGAGATTACACAGATTTTTCGCACTTTAATTGTAATGGGATTCCAATTGAGCCAAAAGTAGCAAAATTTAGCAGAAAACATTAATGCAAACTGTTTGTAAGAGATTCTTTAATATACTTAAATATATCAAATGAAATGGAAATTGTAGCAACATGTATCTGGAACATGACTAATTTAGAAACACACGATTTTGAAATAAATTGTTTTTTGGGAAACATTTCTATAATTTTTTCAATGGCAACAAATTACTGGCATTACATATGGCATGATTCCAGTTCAATGTAATGTTACTAATTTCATTAACATGAGTCTCAACAAAACTGCTTCAAAAAATTAAATTTAATCATATGGAATAACATGAGTCTCAACAAAACTGGAATTTTTGTCTTTGGCTAATTTTTGAACATATACCTGGAATTATAACTTTTTATGTCTATGAATATGTCTCTGTCTCTGAACAATGTATCTAAACAATGAGTTGTTATAACGATGTTTCATAGTATGTGATTCTTTTTACCAGAGTGGGCCTATAAGATTTGATTATTTTCTGTAAATCGTATGTCTAAGAGACCCACAAACATATGTTGATACAAGGTTTGTTTTGCCCAAACGTCTGGCCCCAAATTCGCTACTCCAGAAATATAATAGCCGGTATAGTGTTTTTTACCCAGTAGCGCATAAATGTATGGGAAGATGGATACATATTTTCTATCTGAAAGACAATTAACTTGGAAGCATTTCTGTGAAACGAACTTTATTTACAGTAAAAAATGCATTTGGGACACAAGCAAACATGTGTTTATTAAAAGTTTTACATGTGCAACATGTTTCGGGAACATCTTTTGTACAGCAAACATGGTTGTCTGTATATCATTTGTTTAATCGAAATCTTTCTTTCAGATTGCGACCAGTTTCTTTTAGAACAAGTATCTATGCCACATGTATACATATGTTGGTAGAGGTCTATTGTGTGTCCGCAACATGACTTCTTTTACAAACATGTACTAGCAAGAAATATAAGTGTTTTTAAAATTTCTTGATAAATGATGAAACCTATACGTAAATATACTTTTCTTAATCTTAATGTGCAACATAGGTCTTGCAACAAAACGGCGTTTTCAATATAAATATACATATGTATATATGATATAAAATATTACCATATAACTCATCAGGGTTGCTTTTTAGATCTGTGACGAAAGAGGTTATTTAAAAAAATTTTTATTTAAAAGTTTTAGGAGTGAAAGCAGATACTATACAAATGCTAATTTTCAGTCATTTATCGATTTGTGCATCCACAATAAATAAATTATGGCGATACAGCAAATTTTTAAAATGTATGATATTGCATGTTGTATGCATGAAAAACGTCATTAGTTGTAATCATTTACTTTACATGTGACAAATACCGTAGAGAATTTCTACATGCTTCGCAACACAATTCACCAAATAATATTAATATATTAAGTGCCTCTAAACTTCGTCAATTTGAACACAAATAATAAATCCAATACACTTACAAGGTCATACTCTTCTGAAACATACATCCTCAACACTACATATTGAGACACAATGAATGTGTCATATTTGAAGTCAGCGAATCCTTCAAAGCTTCACACGAGGTTTCTTATCAAATAATATATCCAATACAAAAAATACTTTTGAAATATAGTTCCTCTGAGAAACGTCTACTTAAGATCTAAAAAAGGTTTAGAAATATTAGTTAAATTAACATTTTTAACAAGCTACATTTCTAAGCTATGATCCTTTCGCAAATGTAATTCAGGAATATTTTTCAGCAGCAGAACTCCTCCAGAAATACAGTTCTTAAACGCATCATTTGCTTAAAAATATTTGCTATATTTACAATGTTAGCCTTATTTCCAAATACAGTTTTTCTACATACACTACTGTTCACTTATTTAAAGACACTAAAAGTTCTATATTCAGCAGCCTGTATCTTTTGCAATTTGTAACCGATTGCAGAATTTTAAAATGGAAATGAAAGCTAGACATCTTGAGATGAGAAAAAAGTCATGACAATAGTGTTTTCTTAACTAAATAACTTTTTTTTTGAGCAATTTATAAAAAAAGTCTAAAACTGTGCTTTTTTTTTTGGTTCACTTGAATAAAGGTGCTTTATTATTTTTTGCAAAATCCACCAAGAATGTTTTGAATATTTTTGGTGAAAATGGGCTTCCAAAATTTCGGCAAACTATCTCCAGATATTCCCAAGATTTCCACAACAAAATTCTTAACCTTACACTCCGGGAAAAACATCAATTGCTTACACAAGTTGAACACGAAATACTAGTTATAATCAGTAATTTAAGTCAACATTCGACGGGAGAGGAAATGAGGGAGTTTTTAGAATATGAGGCCAGATTAGCAACATCATTTAATGAGAAAATTAAGGAGGTACACCAGAAAAAATTCAATTGCCTTATGGATTTACAGGAAAAGAAACTAGAAGTAAAAGTGAATAGTAACGGAGGTGCAATGGATTCTCTCCCTTGGACAGAAACATGCATTGCCGGTGAAAAGGGACCAATTACCAATATTGAATATTATAGCAGCAGGAGAATATTTTGTTCAAACACTACCGGGTAAGGTAGAACAGGAAATATCTAGAACTAAATTGATGACGATCATATATAGTCAGATGAATAAAATGAAACTGACCAATTTTTGTTAGACAAAGTAGATAAGGCTCAAAAGTATTTAAAGAATAATAAGTATGTAATGATAGTAAATGCCGATAAGGGAAATACGACAGTGGCTATGATCAAATGTGATTATATATCACGAATTAACAATATTGTAGGGGATACAGATAAGTACAAACTGATGGATAAAGATCCTACCAGCCAACTTCGGAAAATTAACAATGATATTGTAGAAAAACTTTATAAAGCAGGAAACATAGATCAAATTGAGAGGAACAACCATAAGACAAATGTGTCCACAGCACCTAGGTTGTATGGAGTCCCAAAAATACACAAAGAAGACTTTCCGTTGAGACCAATATGTTCTTTTGTTAATTCACCTTCTTATGAGTTGTGTAGCTACATTACGAATATACTGAAAAGGACTACAGAAGACTCCAAATACAATATAAAAGTCTTATTGCAGTTTAAGGATAAAATAAAGAAACTAAGAATACAAAATTGTGAAAAATTAGCTTCATTTGATGTAGTTTCTTTATTTCCGAGTATAGCAGTAGACTTAGCACATCGTATTATCGAGGAAAAATGGGACAGAATAGAACAGCACACAAATATTAATAATTCATTATTCCTCTATATTTTCAAGTTTTGTATAGAAGACAACAGGTATTTCCGATATGATGACAAGGTATATTTTCAACAAGAAGGACTTCCAATGGGATCTCCAGTTTCCCCGATTGTGGCTGATATTGTTATGGAGACTCTACTTGATTCCTTCATAGAAGAGATGACCATAAAACCGAAAATCATTACTAAATATGTGGACGATTTATTCTGCATCATTACAAATAGTGGTATAGATAATATTTTGACAACATTTAATAATTTTCATCCTAATATTAGGTTTACAATTGAAGAAGAGTGTGGATCAAGACTCCCTTACTTGGATACCATGCTAATAATTTATTAGTGGATTGGTACCAAAAACCAACTGCTTCTGGAAGGGTTATCAATTACCACTCCAAACACCCGAAATTAATGGCAAGAAACCTCATAGAGAGAGTTTTGAAGATAAGCGACGGGAATTTTCACAAAAAGAATAAGGAGAAGATTACAACTATATCAATGAACAACAATTTCCCAATAGGGTTAGTCAATAGATTGATAAGGCAATATGAAAATAAGGGGCAAGATAACCAAAACCCAACGGTGGAACCGAAAAAGTTCAAATAATTATCTTTTGTGCCAGGATTTTCTGAGGGATTAGAAAAATCAAAAATATTTGATAATAATAATTATAAAATGGCCCATTAAACAACACACAAACTAGGTAGATTGTTTAGTAAAACCAAAGATAGAATAGATAAATTTGATAGATCTAATTTCTTCAATTGTTTAATTTTTTGATTTTTTGCTATTGCTGTTTTTCAAATGACATGAGAAAATTTTGTTTATCAATTGTTTTTCATTTATAATTGATATTATATTTTCCTGACGATGCTATCCAAAGGATAGCGAAATATCGAAAAAAATATAATTAATTAATGAACACGACCAAACGCTCGGACAATTTAAATTATTGTATTTTTTTCTATTTTTAAATTAAGCGATGCTTTACAATTTATTACATCTTAATCATTTTACGAGTCAAAATGGCAAAACAAAAATTTTAAATCTATCGGAAAAAACTAACATCGATGTTTACCGCTTTGGAGGATATTCTAACCGCGCAATAGGTAAAAAAATTGGACGGAGTCCAACAGTTGTCGACAATTACATCAAGCAGAAAAGAAAAATCATCAGAATTGCTTCTAATTCTGCGTTATACTTGTCAAAAATAAGAGCTCAAGCTGGAGTGGAAGCGACCAAGTCATCAGTACGTAGAGTAATTAAGAACTGCGAGTATCTTAAATACTTGAAATTACAAAAAAAGGCGCCACTTAATGCTCCTCGTAAAGAAAAGCGGCTTCAATTCGCAAGAGACTGCATGGTATGGGACGTGCAGCCACGAGGTCAAGTAAATGACTGGAGAACCGTTGAATTTACGGATAAGAAGAAGTTTAATTTGGATGGGCCTGATGGCTAAAACTATTATTTCCATGATCTGCGCAACGACACCCGTTTTTTGAACCCACATCACAGCCGAGAGGGCGGCGTTATGGTGTGGGGTGCTATTACGTACTATGGCAACATCGATCTTGAATTTCAAAGTGCAGAAATGAAAGGTGCAAGCTATAAAACGTTATTGGAATCGGCTTTTCCGAAGTTCAGTGAACTATTTGGTCCCACGTCTTGGATATTGCAACAGGATAATGCCCTATACATACACAACGCCAGAGTAGTAAAGAAGTTCATTGCAAGCCAAAATGTTAATATTCGTGACTGGCCACCCTATTCGCCAGATCCAAACATTATATAAAATGTATGGGGTTGGTTATCTCGTAAGGTCTATGAAGGAGTTAGACAATTTGATAACAAGCAGTCACTAATTCAGGCCATTAAAGATGCTTGGAATCAAATTTCGTTGGATTATATAAATTCTCTTAATCTCTCAATGAAATCCCGTATATTTGAAGCTATTAAAAACAAAGGGGGTTGTACCCATCACTAATAGTTCTTAACTAAATTAAAAATACAAGAAAAACAGTTTTTCAATAAAATTAGTTAAAGTGCCTTTATTCAAGTAAACAAAAAAAAAATAGCACATTTTTGGACTTTTTTTTATAAATTACTCAAAAAAGTTCTTTAGTTAAGAAACCACTATTGTCATAATTTTTTTATATCTCAAGATGTCTAGCTTCCATTTCCAGTTTAAAATTCTGCAATCGGTTACAAATTGCAAAAGTAAACCCACAATAAATTTTACATCTATATCATGTGCCCGTAACTTTACATCCCAACATTCATGTTTACAAATGATGAACACCAGTTTCAAGTTTATTTCTTCAACAAATGACTGAGAACAATTTTCTACAACTGGCATACAATAAATAGTTTTAAATGTATGCTGCGTGTCTGTATTATTCCACCAAAGTGTTTTTAAATAAATAATAATTATGACACAATGTGTTTCGCCTAAACCTTACTCGCTAGTAGTTTAATTCTTCAAAGGAATTTTGGTATCCATACGGAAAGAAACAAAAACCGTTTAGAGCTCGCTTGGGACCAAAATATATATTTTCCGCCATAAATAATATTTTCCTGTCACTATTTGATTCTAATTCGATTATGTTAAACGAAAAACTATTTGTTGCATCCCTTTTTAATTTCTCGTAAAAGTTTTTTTGAGTTTGGAGTTAATATAACTCGTTTGTGTCAATCAAAAGAGTGTTTGGTGGAAACGTCTTGAAATTCTTGTAAACCTTCTTCCGAATTTCTAGATTCTGTATAAATATTGTTTTGTTAAAACGAAAATACGATTTTTTTTTAATTTACCACAAAAAAATAATATATTTTATTCAACAAATTTTAGTTTTTGTTTAGTGTTCATTTGTCTGATATTTCGCTCGAGCGTAACAAAATTTTTCTTTGCGTGTACCAACATATTTGAAATGCCATAAAACATTGACGTAAGAACGTCACGACCTGCATTACGCCTTTATATTACGAGGTGGATTTCGCCACTTGCATTCTGCTAAGCAAATTTGTGGCAATAAGTATTCCTCCTAAAATCCTGTTAAAATTTAGTTAATCTATGTGAAAGAAATGTGACCTTTAGGGTGTTATGGAGTCCAAGATTATAATACACTCACACACATATTATGAGGTGACATAATTCTGAATTCTTTCCAATAATTACACAGCCACAGAAATGGACATGACATATCTCATGTGTTCCCATATTTCGTACAACATGCATAAATAGTAGTTATTTTGTGCCACACAATACAACCGTAAAAGGACATAAGCGAATAAATTTTGGTGTGGTGTCATGAGGAATGAGAAACAAAATAAATAACCAGAGATTTAAACAGGAACGATATATTCATGCGACACACTTATACTCTCATACACGAAAACACTTAACACATTAGGAGTCCACATAGAAACAACATCAGCAACATCATAGTCACTTCAAACATTCATTGTCTGTCGTAGTAATAGCTAAAACAACAGCTAGCAAATTGAGGATGACGGAGGCAGCGGTAATAGTAACACATTACTGGGGATTGTGTGGCACTGTGTTAAGCCTAAAGTTTCTTTAAAAAAGTCCATTGTCAAATGGTTTTTATGCATGAATTATGACAACATTAGGTACCACGAATATAGGGGACAGTGGTATATTATATATTTGCCTTGTAAACATGTTTATAGCAGAAAATATACCTTAGAGACATAATTTTCCCAATTATTCGTTAAAAATCAAAAAAGTGTTTCAGACAAGAGAATATGTCCCACACATGTTTTATTACAACTTTGGTGGCAAACGTATGTATGTTCCATTAAAATCTTGATATCTGACACATGTTTACATTAGAAACTTTGTCTCGTGTACAGGATTCTAGTTCAAACTGAACCTTTTATACTACGAACATTGTTTCATACATGTTTCGTTGAAAGATTTGTTGCAAGCACACATTTCGGCAAGAAAAACCATATCGGACATAATTCCACAAGAATAGTCGTCTCTGACATATGTATATCACATATAGCACTAAACACATTGTCTAAGACACATGAATCTACTTGAAAACATATCTCGAGCAAATGTCTCCAATAAGAATTTTGTTTCGGATACACGCCACCATTACAAGCTTCGTCTTAGACACATGTTCCTTCAGATGCTATCTCCCAGGGGCATGTATCCATTACAAATTTAATCCCAATAACTTTGTGTAGCTTAGTAACTTCTGTCTTCGAAACATGTTTCAAACAAAAGAAAACTGTGGTTCTTTTTAAAAAAAAAATGAGTGTTCGAACTCACGGGCGATGTGTTAACACCTTTTTGTTACACGGTACCTGTTCGATTTCTATGAACACATTAGTAAATGTTACATTAGAAAATAAAAAACAGTGTTCAATCATATGATCACGGTTCATTTAAATAATATTAATACTTAAATTTATTTAAAGACAAGTGCAGGCACATGTGTCATTACTTTCCTTTTGTTTAATACGTTTTGTTTTATTCCCACAAAAAACAAAGAGAATGCTAACCAACAGACACATGTACATACATTGTGTTATCTTCGTAAGCTTACGAGTAGCAAGTCTTCGTCCTTTAAAACAAATATTCGCTGCCGCTACATCAATACCGTCATACTTACTTTCAGGCAGTACAATAACCACACGCAGCATAGCTTCGACGTAGATAACGCTGTGTGTTGTTTGCATGTGTTGACTTTATTCTATTATTCTATATATTTAGATCACTGAAATAATTGTTTTTGTGTTGTCATAAACAGAGCGACGACGACCTGCTTGTTTGAATGCTCGCATACAGCTGAATAATAAAGGTGGGATCACACGATTTGTACATTTGTACAAAAAATGACAAATTTAGATTTGTACACATTTGTGCATTTGGGTATCGATGTGCAAATGATTTGTTTTACGATCAGACGATTTGGCTATTAAACATCAAAATGATTTGTCACACATTTGTACACAGCAGTAAAGTGACAAATATTTGCCAGTTCATTCAGACGATTTAACCATTTGGTCAGAAACACTAAAACAGCTGATCAGCTGTCAACCATAATTTTGCATCTTTATTGTAAAATTTAAAGTGAGATAAACGAAAATGATGGTAACGCAAAGGCAAAAGAAACTCGCTGCAGTTACATACATACATTTACTATTATTTAAATTTTTCTGTCCATGTTTTGAGAAAAATAGGTGTCTATCAAAAAAGTGAGGTTAAAAAATTCTTTTTGTTAATTTTCCGCCAATGGGTTAATAAAAATGAAAAAATTTATATAATGTAATTTATAGAATTTTGTATGAGCTTTCAAGTGATACTCACTTGATCAAGATCGGACCATACATACCTGAGATATAGCCGATTATATACTCAAGCTTTGCAGGCCTATATATCAAAAAGTTGGACCGACCGCCAAAAAAAATTGTCGGTCATTTTTAATCGTTTAAAAAATTCTATGAAATCGGTGAGGAGCAACTAAAGTGTAGTTATCCCAAATTATTAATCAAAATAGCAAAGAAATTGAAACTATAACATATTGGGAACACTTACACTTGTCAACAATATTTGTCTATTTGGCACTTGCATTTGTCTTCAAGTGGCAAATCAGAAATTTTGTCATTTTCGTAAATTTGATTTGGCTTCTGTGGCAGCATTGCGTTCACACGATTTGGCATTTATGGTTGTTTTTGATTTGTCACAAGAAGCCAAATATTTGGCATTTCTGATAAATGACAAATGCAATTTAGAGATCACACGATTTGTCTATGAATATCACAAATTTTTAGCCAAATGTACAAATCGTGTGATCCCAGCAATATTTAGCTCACCGAAATAATTGTTTTTGTTTTGCCATAAACAGAGCGACGACAAAAAGTATTGCATTGTATAGAGAAATTATTGCACTCCTTTTCCGGCCTCATACAGGGAGTCTGAGTAAAAGAGCATAAACGAGTCTTATTATCTGTATAGAATGTTTCAAAAGGCATCAGTGTTTCACATCAAAATTATGAATGGACCAAGTTATGAAAAAAGAGAGTAATACGTTTTGAATCATTCGACATATGTCGCCAGTGCTTTTGAGTCCTACAATTCATTTCATGAGTTCTCCATACCATTCAATACTCTTTGGCGACGACGACTTGATTGTTTGTTCGTTGTCGATACATCAATACCATCAAACTTATTTTCAGGCAACAACCACGTATCTGATGGTAATGCTGTGTGTTGTTTCCATGTGTTCACTTTGACAGATTGCTTTACCCGTGCATATAGATATTAACACATCAAAAACCATGTTTCTATTAGAAATTATATATTTTATATTTTATAACTGTCAAATAATGTCTAAATGTTTCGTCAGACGTAGGAAGCACTAAGCTTAGTTTTTTGATTGTCATTAACAGGTTTACAGTTTTTCTCCACTGCTTCAAATCCGTACTTATACACATGTTTCTTAAACATATTGTGATTTTAAGCGATGTGTCTGATATTTTTGACCAATGTTCATTGTACTACTGTTACCAATGACGATGGCTAGAGGACACATATGTTCAAAGTAATGCATATTGTACGACGAGTATGTGGTACTACGAGAGAAGGTTATGTGTGGCGTATTAAGTAGTATTGGTCACAAAGTGAGTAAATGTATTCCTGAGTTACACATACGTATGGGACAACTAAATGTGTTTGTTTTTAGCTTATCTAGGATTCAAGTGTAAGCCGTTTGCTGGACGTTTGCTTATATTTTAGATGTTTGTGTTGGTTACGATGTTCAGCTGGTCGGTTGACTGTCGGCTTCATAGTGTTGGCATGCCTAGTCGGCCTGAATTGTCGCTGGCTCACCATGTGCTTTATAATGTTGAAGACCTGTTGATATACACAAGAAGTTGCTGTGAGCAATTGAGGTACGCTAGAGAGCAACCATATTGGCATGTGCATGTTATATTTGTATGCGTTGGCTCAACTAACTGCATTCAACTGTCATCATCATTTTGAGAAACTATAAAATCGGAAACTCATGTAACACCACTCAGTTATGCTCCACACTGACCAAAATCTCACAATCGCACAACCACGCCGAGAACTACTTGATGACCAGTATTTGTTCGTAGCTGATTTATCCATTCTCAGTACAGGCCTGGTCTGTCTCTCTGAGCACATGGATAAAGAGTTTACGATTACAGTAGAGCAAACACAACGAACTGTTCATAATTGTAACGAGTTTTAAGCTTGTTGCTAATGATTTTACTTTTGTCGTTGTGAATGATGACGATAACGATGATGATCATTGTGAGGAGGACGTTGGAGACAATTTCGCTGTTGCAACTGGCTGTTAATTTCTTTTATTAGACTTATAATGGCAATAAATTGTACCATATCTTACTCATTCTACATTTGTTGTTGTAGCAAAAACAATGATCAGGTTCTTATGCATCTTCGCAATAGTCCATTCATTTGGTTTACCGTCTTTTTGATTCCTCCCCACTTATTGCACAAGTGGCCATGTATCGGTGTATGTTTGCCTGGTGGCTTGAAATGTTTTTTTATACTGGATTTTGTTTGTAGAATGTTGCACAATTCCGTTTTGTATTGACGTAAGTAGTATCACAACTTTTCTGTAAGCGTTTTTCCTTTGGCTTCAATATTTTCCATCAGGTTTGTTTACAGTTATTTAAACTGTTTATATTTTTGGGTTTGTGTGTAAAACTCAATGCCAAATTTATATATTTATGTGATTGTGCTGATGTATGTTGTCGCTGCTGTTGCCAGTTCGCAACACGAGGTTTGGAATAGGCCATAATGCGGTTTACTTGTCGGTATAATTGAGTAAAAGAGTAAATTCTAGAGTGAGATCAACTTAGTTAACCGCACAATTTTTGTTTGGAATATATTTTTTCGCAGCACGTATTTGCAACAAAGTAACTAGAAGTAACTAATAAAATATGCCTCTGTAAAACAGTTTTTATAAAAACATGTTCACACAGGCCAATAAGCCTTTTATCAACCTTTACGAAAGTATTTGAACGGCTGTTTCTAGCCAGGTTACAACCAATTATAGATAGTAAAAACATTATACCTGAGCATCAATTTGGATTTCGACATCAACACGGAACGCCAGAACAATGTCATCGCGTTGTAAATGTTATTAGAAATGCGCTTGAAACCAAACAGTACTGTTCCGCTGTTTTTTTGGACGTCAAACAGGCATTCGATAGAGTTTGGCATCCTGGTCTCCTCTACAAACTAAAAATGGTTCTACCTGCACCTTACTATTTAGTACTAAAATCATTTCTAGAGGAACGTTCTTTTTATGTCCGAGTAAATGAGGAAACTTCAGATATTAACTTTGTAGGCGCAGGCATTCCTCAGGACAGCGTTTTAGGACCAGTATTGTACACAATATACACGTCTGATCTACCTGTGAGTGATGAAGTTATTACAACAACTTACGCAGATGATACTGCGTTCTTGGCTTCAAACGAGTCTCCTATTAATGCTTCAAATATTTTGCAAAACCATCTCGACTGCGTAGCCAAATGGCTAAAAAAATGGAACATTTGTGTTAACGCTGATAAATCAGCACATGCAACTTTTGCATTAAGAAAAGGAACGTGTCCAAAAGTATTTTTAAATGGCGAGGCAATTACTTCATCCGAATGTGTTAAGTATCTTGAAATGCACATTGACAGAAGATTAACATGGAAGGACCATATAAGAATGAAAAGAAACCAATTGAAAATCAAAACTCAACGCATGTACTGGTTAATTGGTCCAACATCAAAGTTAAGCCTTGAAAATAAAGTTCTACTTTATAAAACTATGCTGAAACCAATTTGGACATACGGTATCCAACTCTGGGGTACAGCGAGCAACTCGAACATTGAGATTCTTCAACGATATCAATCAAAGACGATAAGAATAATTGTGAACGCTCCCTGGTTCGTTTCCAATGATAACATTCATAAAGATCTAGGAATTACTAAAACTAAAAACGAGATAAATCGATTTAGTGCAAACTATTTAGATAGACTTAGTAACCATCCCAATGGATTAGCTATTTCTTTACTTGACGATAGTGAGGAAATTCATAGATTAAAACGCTTTCATATATTAGATCTGCCTTTTCGTAAATAGAAATGAAATAAATGACAACATAATTAATGTAATTGGTATTTGAAAAAAACTTTTTCAATGTTTATACGTTTTGAACTCAGTGGAGTTCAAAACATACGTTATATTAAGGTTATCTCCTTTGCTTATTATTGTACTACAATAGATCGCAAAATAAAATATTGAAAAAAAAAAAAAAAATAAATAAAAACATGTGTCTTTAATACGGGTTATATACTAAACATGTGTACGCAATACATTGTCTATCGGAAACACGATTCTGCACCAAAGTTTCTAAGCGAAACATGTACCTACAACACAGTTTCTATTATCATCAGCCAAAGAGTTTGTATAAAAAACCTGTGTCAGCCAAACAGTTTCTATAAAAAACATGTACCTGAAACACAAACTATATAAGAAACACGATTTTGCACCACTGTTTCTGTTAGCAACATGTCTCTACACTATGGGTAAACATGTGTATGCAATAGAGAATATATTCGAAACATGTGACTGCATCATAGTGTATATATGAAACATGTACCTGCAACACAGGTTTTAGTCGAAACATATATCAGTAACACATATTATTTGAGAAAATTATGTCTGCAAAACACCTTCTATTCTCCGTTATTTCTTGATAAAATATGTAACTAGAACAAAGTTTCAATACGAAATCTGTATCTGCTATCTTGTTTCTATACTTATACAACTCGGGTTGTCTACAAAAGCTGTTCTATACGCAACTTACTTCTACAACTCAGTTTCTATGGAAAGCAAGTCCCTTTAACATAGATTCTGTTTTGTTTGTTTTCGTCAATCTGTCATGAGGTACAATTTAAAGCAAACTATACCTTAATTTGGTTAAACTGTGCCGATCTATGTCCAAGCTTAGTGGTTTATTTAGGGTTACCATAATTGACATGAATAGCAGTTAATAAATAAATTCAAAGTCATTAATAAAACACAACAAGCCATATCTACTTATCGCGCATGCGCAACAGTATGCACAGATTTAAGTCTTTAGATTATCACATTATGCCCAAAAATGCTGTAAATCGTTTAGTGCCAATAATAACTATGTAATTTTTGCAACGGAAGTGCATATATATTTTAAGGGTATCAGCTGAGTTTGGAAATCTTAACTATGTTGTGCACAGTAGTTTGAAAGCAGATTTAGAACTCTTTTAATTAAAAAAACATTTTCTCCAGTGCGCAATATTCAAACTCAAATCAGTATAAGACATGGACTTTAATTACGATACATATGAAAGGGATACATTTACTTAGTCTCATGGAAATTAAGCAGCTTTTATTTTCTATACTATGGGCTCGAAATTGATATAATACCCAGTACAGTGCGTTAAACAAAATGCATTGAGTAACTTGTGCGAATGCCAAAACGTTTGTGCACTTATGACAGTTTGCAGTCTTTGTTGTTGTTCCGTATCCGCTTTAGATTTTGATTAATTATTCTAATTATGTGCTATTATTCCGTTTCTTGCTGTTGTCGCTTCTTTGATTCTCTGTGAGATCATCCTCCCACTCCCTTTGAATTTTTTGGGACACACTGAAAGAAAAACCTTCATACCATTAATGAAGTCTTACATTGCATCAATGAAAAGTGTCATTGTTTTTGAGCCAATGTCGGGCTTCATTAATGCAATGTTACATTAAACGAAAAATGTTTCATAGACCTGAAATTAATGTAAACTTTCTAACCGGAATGAAACATTATCATTGTATTAAAGAAATATGTTACATTGATATTAAAAACCGTTTCATTGATGTAATGAAATATGGTCATTGATATAATGAACATACATATTATCCTTTAACCAAATTAATGAATCGTTCAAATATAATGAAATGGTACATTATATTAAATAAAGATGTTTCATTAGTTCTTTTTTAGAAAAAATATTTTAAAATTCAATAAAATGTATGTAATGTAAAGATTGGCCTATTTAATAGATTCTACTTTACAATGTCGATAAAATGTCTGCAATTTTTCTCTATAGTTTCCCATATCTACATGCAAAACATACTTCATTCCATCAATGTAAAAGGTTCCTTTGCATTAATGTCGGTCCACAAATTCAAAAACTGCAGCAATGAAGGAGTTCACTGAAGTAATGTAACATTTCATAGCATAAAAGAAACATTTCATTGCATCAATGTAAACCCATTAATGTAACCTATTCATTGATGCTATGAAGGGTTTTTCTTTCAGTGCAATAGAATGGTGATTATCATCATCATTACTGATACATTTTGCAGCTGGCTATGTGGTTGCAGTGATGTAATTTTATGCTGTTAATAGCACATTAACACACTTAATGCTTAATGTCCCTGACGACCCATAGTGGCTAAAAGTGAAAGAAATTACCTGTAACACCACCACCATCGGATACATAATCACGACTGCAAGCGCCGTCATCTGCCGTAAATGAAGAACTTCTCCAAAACAAACATATTTCCCACAAGGGAATTTTATATGTGCATGCGATAGGAAGGATAACATTTGTGTTTAGAGACACGTGTTATGCTTCTGTTTATAAGTCTGCAGTTTTACGAGGGGAATAAGTAATTTTCGTTTTTCCTTTGTGTGGGTTTTATTATTTATTTTTGATGCTAGTTCGCAGACTAAATTGTTATCCGCTTAAATATAAATAAATAAATAAATGGTTTCCCATTGCATCCCATGAAGGGACTGGGGAGAACTTCTCACAATCACTGAGCTGTGCGCTTTCCAGTTATCACTCACTGATTGGGACCTACAGTTTTACACCGATTCCGAACGGTAATTTGAGAAGCTTTTTCATGGCTAGATACTCGATAGTGTCGCCGTCACTATGCGAGGTGACCGCCGCCGAAAGAAATTTTAAGGTGGTCAGAGCCGGGTTTGAACCCAGGATCTCATGTACAAGAGCCGCGTTGGCATCTCTTGTCTAAGCAATTAAACGAAACTATAATTAACATTTGATTAAGGCCGAAAATGTCGTATATATTGCAAAAAGCTCCCACATTGTCAAGGCAAGAAATGTATTTAGCGGTACATTTCACAGCGCAGCAAATATTTTTTTGTCCTGACTCAATATTTTTTCTGATATTGAGCATTTTTTTTTCCTAATGTCCGTGATACCCATGAAAATAATTGATTGAGATTACACTTTCCGTTTTGGGTATGATTCAGAAGGCACAGTAGCGTCGCAAATACTGTAAATAATATGTTCGTCGTTTTGAAAGTCAGTTTTTGGAGAATTTTGTTAAGATAAAATCGTCTGAGACAAAGTTTGTTCAACAACTGAAAAAAAGGGTTTCCATTACACCCCATGAAAAGATTGGGGAGAGCTTTCAAAGTGATTGGAAGAGCTTTCGGGTTCCAGTTTTACACTCACTGATTAGGGCCTACAGCAGTTTTTGATGTGTTAAATCCATAGGCGCGGGTACGGCCTGAATTCACAAAGTGAATACATCCAAACACAATTTGTGCAACTGCGCTCACACATTTTATCCGACAGCGATCACACATTGTTTCCCGTTAAACTCCTCCAAAACGGCATACCGCTAAATGGTAAGGGTGACCCACCTCTATATAGAACACAGATTTGTCCGACTGCGAAATACAGATTGTCAGACTTCGAAATAAAACACACACTGATGTAGCGGCAGCGAATAGTTGTATTGTGTGGGTGTATAATAATAATGACGTAGTTATACGTATATAAAAATGAGATAGCAAGAGAGCAACGAAAATTGTGTGAACTTGTGTAGCGTATGTACGAACATAATAATGTGTGTATGTTCATGTGTCTGTTGCTATCCATTCTCTTTGGTTTTTTGTGGGAATAAAACAAAGAGTATTAAGCAATAAAATAATGACACTTATGCTTGCACTTGTCTTTAAATAATTGTAAGCATTAATATTATTTAAATGTAACGTTATCATATGATTGAACGCTGTTTTTTATTTTCAAATGTAAAATTTACAAATGCGTTCAAAGAAACCGAACGGGTACCGTGTAGCAAAAAGGTGTTAACACATCGCTCGTGAGTTCGAACACTCATTGGATTTTTTTTTCATGGCTAATTACTCTATAGTGTCGCATTGGTTTTGTGAACTGAAGATTTGCTGCTTTTTGTTTCTCTATTATCTTTCACGTTTTTGTTTTCAGCAGTTTTCAACAAAAAATGGCACATTTGGGTCCAAATATATAATATAACCTATTAATCATTATATGTTATATTGAGTAGCACACATAATGTGTTTGGACGCATGTATACTATATTTGCGACAAGCTACAAACCCGTTATGTTTGCGTCCAATTAACAAACAAAAAATAAACAGAAATTTTTCAGCGTGTGTACAAGTGTCTGTGGTATAGTTTCGTATATACAAACTGGTAGGCGGCATAACTTCCCTGCCGTTTTAAAAGTAGAAATTAACTCAAAATCGTTAGGTATTTGGCTAAAGAAAAATTGACTAGTGAATCCAAATGCCACAAGTTATGCAAGGGTTCGCCTTTTGACTCTCAAACTATTGATTTACTTCTTAACTTTGTTCTTACTTCTTTGTGTCGATACACATTTGTTTGCTCTTGATGAAAGAGATTAATATTCTTGCTCTCAAATTCCCGTAAAGCATTTCAATGTTTTGTGCTCATTAACGATTTCATTAGATAAAAGTATTGCAACGATGGATATGTATGGAATGCAAAAAAAGCTGTACCGTTATTCCAAAGGAGATAAACAAGAAAAAAATATTGGCTTGACTATTAGTTTCTTGTGTTGGCGTCAGTTGCAATTGGAAGTTCGTGGTCAGAAAATGTGTAATTTGAAGCAAATAAATAATTATATAATAATATAATAAAGTCTCAAATAACTGGAAAATGTTTACTGCGTACTGGTAGGTAATATAAATTTAAAATATTGATAACAGATTAAAATATTGTTTTCAGATTATTTTATCACTTTTGCAGAATCCATACCAATAAACACGAAATTCCCTGGGTCGGCGGAAGACCAACTAAGAAGACCTACTCAACTTCAAAAAAAAACGGGAGATAAGGGCAACCTCTGTTTCAAAGAAACAACATAAAGAAGCAAACAACTGATAGCTGTAGAGTCGTCTTTAGTTTTACCTTTCAGTTTTTTATCTTTTTATTAAACATATTTTTCATCTTTTTAATTTATATTCTTATGAAAAGCGAAGAAACAAAAAACTCATAGATGTGACGTTCATTTTAATTTTATCTTTAAGTTTTTTATCTTTTACGAAGCGTGGAATTTCATTATATTTTATTGGAATTTATTTAAAGTTTAAATTATAGTTTTTAAATGAATTATTATAATTTTAAGTTTTCATTGTTAAATAAATAAATATCAAAAAATGTTCTCGTCTTTTCATTATGGAAATAACTGGTACATTAGGAGTAGAGGAATCGTTGTTTTTTGCTGACCGGTGATTTCATCGGATAATCTTCATTAATCTTTTTGTTATGGCAGCAGTATTAGTGAATTCGTACATCACATGTTGTTAGTGAAATCATTAGTGAAAGGTTATGCACAAGATGGCAATTGGCTACCGCCAATCTCATCCCCATGTTAAATTCGTTAGTCGAAAGCATTGCTGGTAGTCTGGCAGGTAGTTAGTGGTAATTCTTGGTAGTTAGGGAAATCACTAAAGATTCGTTAGCTACGTCGACTGCAGGGTTCTTACACAATACAGTTTCGTTTATAAGAATATGTCTGCTACACAGTTGCGTATAAAATCATATGTCTACAATAAAAAAGTTGCATTTAGTTTCGTGCAGAAAGTAGTTTAGTAAGATGAGTCTGCGACATAGCCTCGAATCAAACCATGAATTTGGAACACTGTTTCGTATAGACACAATATATCTACAAAACAGATACATATAAACATAAATACACAGAGTGATTCAGGAAGTTCCGGACAAATTTCTCCAGCGTATTCCTTGGCTCATTTCATGAAGAAAGGTTCACTAGGACCATGTCCGTAAATACAAGGGTGCAAAATGGCAGCGGGTTAAAAAATTTTTGATTGGCAGTCGGAGGGTAGTAAAGTTGCTAACTTCTGAGCCAGTGGTCGGATTTTTTTGGTTTTTGGGCTTGTTGGAAAGGTCTTTAAGAGGCCTTTCAGGTACAAAAAAGTCAAATCGCCGAGAGACAGAGCTTTCGGAAAAAATGGAAAAAAAAATTAACATAACCTCAATTTGCTCAGCCAGATGGCAGGTAACTTACGTTTTTTTCTGTCGAAAGATAGCCATACCTCTTACCTTTCCAAAATGACGTAAACGGAGCCCAGAGGTCTCACCATTCCAAAGTTACTTCCACGCATTGAGGAAGCTGCAGTGAAAGTTCGTGAAAAGATGAGTGAACTAAACGTGGCGGATGTGGTTCGGCTGCAAATGTGTTTAGTAGAAAATGGGAACCACATTGAAAACTTCCTTTTATGTTTGATTCTTCAGCCAAAAATTTCAATAAAATAAAATTTTTAACGTGTTAATTTACAAAAATAAATAAATATGTGCTGTTATTTCGCTTCCAAAAACAAAAACAAAAATTTTTGCATTTCAGTAAAATGGTCGTAACTTTGGAACGGTAAGACCTGTGGGCTTCGTTTAGGTCATTTTGGAAAAGCAAGAGGTATGGCTATCTTTCAAAAATAAAAGTTACCTGCCATCTGGCTGAGCAAATTGAGGTTATGTGAATTTTTTTTCCATTTTTTTCCGAAAGCTCTGTATCTCGGCTATTTGACTTTTTTTCTCTGTTTTTATTGATTCTGAAAGGCCTGTTAAAGACCTTTCTAACAAGCCTAAAAAAACCGACCACTGGCTCAGAAGTTAGCAACTTTACTCTACTAATCTCCGACCGCCAAACCGAAAATGTTGAACCCGCTGCCATTTCGCACCCTTGCATTTTCGGACATGGTCCTAGTGGACTTTTCTTCATGAAATGAGCCAACGAATACGCTGGAGAAATTTGTCCGGAACATCCTGAATCACCCTGTATATCTACAATGCACTTTCTTCTCAAAATACATATCGTAAACACAGTTTATTATGGAATTATTGGTTGTGGTGTTGGCACCACATAATACAAATCGAGTTACCGCGCATGCACTACAGTACAAACGAGCCTTGAGATCGAATTATGGTATTCACGGCAGTTACCGTCGATGTTTAAGTCTCTCGATTGGGTCATAGGCAACATTCAGCTAATAACACATTACGACCAAAAATGCTGTAAATCGTTTAGTGGCAATAGTAGACTCGTCATTGTTGAATTGCAAAAACATACATTTTTTGAGGGTATCAGCTGAATTTAGAAATACCAACTATGGTGAGCAGAGTAGTCTAAAAGTTGAATTATAACGCTTTAAGAAAATACCTCATTATACTTAATGCTTCATTGGCATATATTCAAACGCAAATGAGTGTAAATGCCGCACTTTATTAAGATACATATGAAAGGCGAGCATTTTCCTATAGTATGAAGTAATTTAGAAAAATTTGTTGTCTACATTATTGAGTAACGAATGTAATACCTAACACTGTGCGTTGAACAAAACCCATAGCCATTGACTGGGTCAGCGATATAATTCCAGTTACAAAGAATCAGTTTTTGTAATGTTGCAAATGGGTGTATGTCCAATTCTTGAATACGTATTTGTTTTGTTGGCTATTAATTTTGTGTGAGTGCTAAAATATTTGTGAAATTATAACGGCTTGGAACTTTTGTTGTGCTATTTATGATGCACTGTTATATCCATTTTTGCTGTTGTCGCTTCTTTTATTCTCTGTGTGATCATACTTCACCTCCCTCTGAATTTACTGGGCCAGTGGAATGGTCATTATCATCATCATTTCTTTTATATTTTGTAGTTGTTTATTTGGGTGTGGTGTGATGTGATTTTATGCTCTTAATGACACATTAACGTTTAATGTTCTTGAGGACACATCTGGAAAAAGAGAGAGAGAGAGGGAAAACCTTTTAACGCCACCCTCGTCGCCAACATAATCGCGAATACAAGCGCCTTCATACACCTGAAATATTTAAGAAGTAAAAAACAAATATATTTACCACATGGAAATTTTATATGTGTGTGAGATTGGAAGGATTAACAAGTGCGTAAAGATACATTTGGGTATAGGGATATGCATTGTTCGCATATGTTCGCAGTTGTAAGAGGCTAATAATATAATAATAAATTTCTTTGTGTGGGTTTTAATATTAATTATTGTTGTTACTTCTCAGCTTACCTTATTATCCGCTTAACTATTTGGATGTTTATATGTATTTTATTTTATGTTTCGTTGTTGTTTATTAATTGATTTGTCGCTAAATGTGTCATGCAACATTAAACGTTGACATCTCCGATATAAGAAATTAAACGAAACAATTATCCGGTTCAAGATCAATAACTATAAAAAAGTACTTTTTCTATGAAAAAGTACATTTTAATAGAAATATTAAAAAAGAAAAATTGTGAAATTGATCACTATAATGGATGGTTGGGAATATAGCTATTTCAATGCCCTCCAAGGCGTATCATCAGGGTAAGTAAGCAAGTATTTAGGTATATCATCACACATTATAGGGATAAACAAATCTCAAGTAAGCGAGAATCCTACTTGTGCGAAAACATCCACAACAATACTTTACCATAAGCATCAATATTCACAACATTTGAATAGCTATATTCCTAACCATCCACCAACCATTCTATGAAAAAGTAATTAATTAACATTTGATTAAGTAATTAATTAACATCATCACAAAAATGTTACTCATTTTCTGGGCTAAAAGTGTGATTAGCCGCTTATTTACAACGTATCAAATATCCTTTCGTCCTGACACAACACTTTTTCTGAAATTGAACAAAAGTGTGTGAAACCCATTAAAATAACTGAAGATTACACTTTCCGTTTGAATTTGTTTCAGGAAGCACTACTGCGATTAAAATACTGTAAACAATATATCCTCAGGGAACATTTAAAGAAAATAGTTATTCGTATTGATAAACATTTGTCAGAGTTATTTGTTTAGATACATGCGTCTGAGACAAGTTTTTTTAAAAACCCTTACAAATTGTTTCCATGAAGGGATTGGAGAGAGCTTTTCACATCCCGTGAGCTGAGCGCTTTCTAATTTCACACTCACTGACTGGAACCGACAATTTTTTACACAGTTCTGAACGATATTTTGAGAGGCTTTTTCATGGCTAAGTACTCGATAGTGTCGCCGCCACTAAGCGAGATGACCGCCGTCGAAAGAAATGTAAGGTTGTAAGAATCGAACCCGCGTTCTTATGTACAAGAGCCGCACTCACTACAATTCCACCACTGATGGTGACTGTATGAAAAATAGGAATCTGCGAAAAAGTTTAATACAGAAATATGTATATGCGACTGAAAAATCGACAAAATTATTCATGTATCCGTGGTATACTTTCGTACATATAAATTGGTTTGCGACCTAACTTTGTTTAGAAACATGTGTCTACAACACAGTTCCGTATTCAAGTATGTGTCTGCAATACAAAAACTGTATATAGTTTCGTGCGGAAAGAAGTTTTGAGTGGAAAAGTGACTCTTCAGCAGAACTTCGAATTAAAATACTCGTCTGGAACACTGTTTTGTATAGATATATATGTCTACAACACAGATTCATGTAAATATGAATATATTTCTTCAACACAGTCTGATCTAAAACTACGTATATTAAACAATGTTTCTTATAGAATTATGAGAAGGCAACGCAGTTCTTTATAGAAATACGTGTCTGCAACACAGTTTCCTATAGACAAATGTGTCTTCAACGTAGTTTAGTATAGAAGTATTGAGACATGAGGCTGCAACACAGTTTCCTATTGAACCATGTGTTTACAACACATGTTGAGACAAAAAAAATGTGTGTACAGTTTTTGATAGAAACATGGGACTGCATCAAAGTTTCGTATAGAATTTTGTGTCTATAAAACAGGTTGTTATTGAAAAATGGATCTGAAATAAAGTTTCGAATAGAAACATGAGTATGCAACACAGTTTTGTACTGACATAGACATTTTATATTCTACTTTTTATAGAAACAACCGTTATCGACTAAGTTTCGTATAGAATATCATGGGTTTGGAATACAGTGGGCATAGAAAAATGCATCTCGAACAAAGTTTGGTATAGAAACATGTATATGGAACAGAGTTTCCTACTGAAACATGTGTTTTCAATGCAGTTCCGTACGAAAATTCGTGCCCGTAATATAGTTTCATAGTTTCGTCCCCTTCAGTATTATTTATTTTGGAAAGAAATGTCTGCGTTTATAATTAGTACAGAAACATGTGTCTGTGACAAACTTACGTAGCATGCATATATCTGGGATACAATTCCTAGCCTTCTTAAAATGCACTTGTATAACAAATATGTGCTTGATATATCTTGTGTACGTCGTATAAAAAAGCGTGTACTCCATAAGTTTTTTATGTGTGAGATCTATGTTTTCTTTGAATAAAAGTTAAACTGTAAAATATTTTTTAATAATGTTTTATTGCCTGAAAGTTCGGTTTATAAAAATTATGAAAGTATGAAATATAATTTCAGCTAAATGGCAGCCCCTGGCCGGTGCCCAAATGTGTGGTGTTTTAACCATATTTTGCATAACGTTGTGGCATATTACGGGTGTTATTGCTCTATTTTTTTTTAATAATGTTGTTCTTTAGCATCTGAATTGTAGTTGGCTTATTGCCACAGACCTTTCTCTTCAAGTACCCCCTAAAAAGCCAGCCGGGTGCAGCCAAATCAGAAGATCGAGTGGACCAATCGAAATCTTCTCTTTTTGACATAATGGGGCCAGGGAGAAGTTCTCGAAAACACCAATAGTGTTGTTAGCTGTGTGTTATCTGGCACCGTGCTGTTGGAACCACATATCGTGTAGGCTCAATCGATCCAATTCGGGTACTGAAAAGTTTTGCTACATGTCACGATAGCGATTACCAGTAACGGTTACAGCATTTCCTTTTACGTCTTCAAAAAATATGGACTAATTATGTCGCCGGCCCAAATGCCACACCATACAGTCACTGTACGAAAGTGTAATGGACATTGGTGTGACAAATGAGGATTTTTATTTCCCCAGTTAGCGCCTATTCTATATATTAGCAAAGCCAGCCGACTCAAAATATGCCTCGTCACTCATAATGAGCTTTCACCAAACCTGGGGGTCGTCTTCATTCTTCACATGCACAACCTTTTCACTCTACTACCGTCTGCGCATATGGTAATTTTTCGTTAGCTGTTGGGCCAGTTGTACTTTATACGGGTATTAGTGCAAATCCTTTTTAACTGTTAGGTACAAAGTTGACAATGACATTTGAAAATTTTGTGCACGATACCTAACTGGCGTTTATGTCCTTTCATCAACATTGTCTCTCACTGCAGCAATATTTTGCGTCGTACGCACGCTACGAGTTCGGGCTGACTTTCCATTATCTCTGTGTACAAAGTTTCAAAATTCTTTACAATACATTGAATGGTTGACTTGCTCGGCAAATTATTTAAACCAAAAAACTCCTGCAAAAATCTTCGCGTTTTTACTATTGAAAAATTATTTAGATAAAACGTTTGAGCAACTTCAACACGTTGTTGGTGAGTTAGGTGATCCACAATAAACTGTTAGCGACGACTCTGCACAAGTGGAAAACACAAACTGACAAATGTCAACCAAACAGAACTGGCGATCATAAAACATCGGCCTGGAATATGCTAAATACCCGAAAGATATAGAATTCACATATTTGTATAGAAATATGCGACTCAGCTGATGTTAGTCATGTGTTGTTGAGAGATAGTGTATGTGAAAAGCAGCTAGTCATGGCAACATGCGTCTAAGAAACATTTGGTCGAAAGAAAATAAATTTTGTGTTAGTTAAATCTGTAATACCTTTATATGAAAATACGAGCTCCGAAACTAAGTTTAAATTAAACACATCACAAAATTGCACGTACAATTGATGTAAATTAAGAAATAGTCAACAACCACGTACAAGGAAGATAGACTCATTGACACGATACAGTTAACTCTGATGTCAAAAGGATTCCCTAGCGTAAAGTGAATACATAGTACCGCGATTAAAGAACTGTTTATGTGGTAACAACCGTCGAATGTTGTTGTATGATCCACGGATTTATTATGCAGAATAAAAAAAAGGTAAATTCGCAACAAAACGAAATCGGGTTCTTTTGAATTTATTTAATGTTCTGTGTTGCATTGGAATATTTATGAGCGTTAAAGTCAAAGCTTTACAAATTAATCAAACGTGTATATGAACCCATTGTTGCTTTGGATGGCGGTGAATATTGCCGCAACTGCTGCTGATGTTGCAGCTACTGTGGGTGGTTTTGTTGTTGTTACATAAAAATAACTTGCGGCCCAATTGAAATGCCAATTTAACCTAAATACCAAAAACTAATATATTAACACACCACCGAGCAGCCACCGACTAAAGACTCAATGCAAAAAAATAATTTATTCAGAAATTGAAACGATTGAATGATTGCAATAAATGCAGGAATTCAACACGTTTTTGGATACAGTTTTTTTATACTTTTTTCATATGAGGTTACAAACTTAAATTGATCGATTGCATATCGGTGCGTATGAATGCAATTGAGTGTTGTCATCATACCATAAATATTTGTAGAAAAAAATCCTGAGTTTATGTTTCATATTGTTGTAGTGTTTCGGGAGATATTGTCCAGAATATATAAAAATATATGTAATCTGTATCATTATGTTGTATTTCCAGAAGAATTTCGGTGAAATTTAAAAATGTTTCTAATATTAAACGAAATTAATCTATGAAAACTAAGTGATTTTTGGAAATACTGTATTATATTTATTTAAGAAACATGACGCTAACGTAGTTTTGCAGCGACTTATTTCTCAGGAAACTTTGTTGCAATTAGATGGTTAAATAAGGGCATGCGTTTTTTTTCTTCAACAATATGCATTAATGATAAATGCCAATTTAGAAAATGTGTCGCTAAAATATTAATTTCGTTTAAAATGTTTATGTGCGGCAGACACATGTTTCTAAAAATTCTGTATTGGAAACACGTTAAAGACAGACATAACTTTATTTTCTGTGATTTCTGTGAACTCAAATCCGTCGTCAGAACTGTGCTGTCTCCTATCTCCTACAGTTTCGCCGATATCTGCTGCTTGAGAAGTCGAAAAATTACATTTTGAACGATCCGAAATTTTTCCGGCCGGAGGCATCCGGTATTTCAACAAAATCTTATTTGTAGCTTTTTCTTTCAAAGTTATATATTTTTGAAAAAATAGTTCTTTAAATGTGTCTTATTTTCTTCCTTTCCTAAATTTGGTGTAAACATAAGAGCTTTTTCAACACCAACCCAGAGCCCATAAATGGGAGGCAATGTAATTACTTTTTAAAAGCCAACAAAATTGCCAATAGCGCTGCATCATTTCGATTTATATCGCGTATACATTGTCATAGAAAAAAAAACTGTTCGAAAACCCAGTAGTTAAAGTAGTTACTTATATTGGAATGGGTTAAAGAGTTTCAATATAAGTAACTACTGCGTATTTAAGAAACAATGTTGCTGCTACATGTTTATATGACAACATTTTTTGTAAACACTCTTTTTGTTCTAATTGTGTTTTTGGCATCCACAGATTTTGAAGTCACGTATATTTGCATGTATATTTCCATTAAGCTAATTATGTTCAACTTATCTAACTTTATCTTTATCTTTGGCAACAATGCTCGTGACTTATATTGATTTTCGAAACTCTGTTGCTAACTTTTGTTTATTTCACAAACTTTGTTGCTGAAGCTAATTGCAATCAACCATTTTGTGAACAATTGCTTCCAAAAATTTTTTTTCTTATTTGTAAATTTGAAGAAGATCAGCTGTAGTTTGAGACGCAAGTTTGTTTTAGACGCTATGTTACTGGCTCATGGTTTTTACGAACTATGTTACTGACAATAAGACAGTTTGTTCTAAAAATAATTATAAATTGTATATGAATGCTTGTGTAAAAACTGTGAGGCCTAAACAAAATTTCTGGCGGATGTTTCATTTAAAATCTATGCTGAAAACTCGTGTTTCTTTCACATTACTTTTTGCTGCGACCTGTTGATTATTGAACATGTGTTGTTAACAAAAATTTTTTGACTGTAGGCCGACAAAATTTAGTTTGTTCTTACACATTTTCTAGAAATTCTGGGATATAAACATATGTGTTTGAAAAGCGGGGTTCCTGAAGCTATAGTTATGAATCATGATTGGTTCACAAGTGGTTCGTTCGGTAGTGCAATGGTTAGTGTGCGCAGCTCCTGTACATAAGAACTTCGGTTCGATCCCTGCTCAGACCACCTTACATTTCTTTCGACGGCGGGCACCTCACTTAGTGATGGCGACAATATCGAGTACTTAGCCATGAAAAGGCTTCTCAAAATACCGTTCGGAACCGGTGTAAAATTGTAGGTCCCAATCAGTGAGTCTCAAAACTAGAAAGCGCACATCTCATTGATTGTGAGAACCTCTCCTCAATCCCTTCATGGGATATTATGGGACACCAATTTTTTTTTTTTTTTTGGTTCACAAATTATGTTCCTGAAGCATATCTTCTTCGAAAGCAAAGTTGCTAACAACTACTTGTAGAACAAACTTTGACAAGGAACAACTGAACGTCTTCGAAAAACATTTCTATGTTTCAAGAAGGACAGTTGTATACTCATTTTTGTTTGAATAGTTGTGTTCCTAAAATTATGTTCCTGACTCATGTGTGCTGACTTATGTTTCTTTCATAAATGTTTCTGCCGAAACATATTTTTTAGGAAGCTGAGATTTATGACACAAATACTGGCTGAACAGCAAGAAGGTTTTTTTTTAAATTCCAAATGTATTTTCTTACACTAGTTTATCACACAATTTACAGAGTTTTAGTTAAATTAACTTTTCATCTAGTATCTATTTCCATGTAATTTAGAAAATATATACAAATATATGGATAAGATTTGATTTGGATTCAGAGGAAAGTTATTGATAAAAACCTCTGATATGAAAGGGTGAGAGTTTTTTTAAAATCGATATTCTACTAAATCTATATTCCTGACTCATATATCGGTCACAAACTATTTATGTTGCTGACTTTAGATTATTTAACAAACGAGTTTTAGCAGAACAATGTTTATTTAGGCAACTGTGTTGCTAAGTAACAGTTTGCTGTAAACGTAAAGAAGGTTATGTTTTTTGCCGTTTTAGTCTTAACGGTTGTAGGCGCAACGCAATGGTTAGTGTATGTGGCTCTTATATGAGAATGCTGGTTCTGATCATCGTACATTTCCTTCCATGACGGTCATCTCTCTTGGTGACTACGACTTTTAAACATAGCAAAGCTTCCGAAAAATGAGTTTAAAATCAGTATAAAATTGTAGGTCCCAGCATAAAAATAGAAAGCGTACAGTTCTGAACATCCATTAGATGTAATGGAAAACTATATATTTGTTTTTATCTTTTGTCTTTTTGCAGCCATTTGTTCTACTAGTACATTTGGAAACATTGAACCACATAAGCGGTAGATCGTTCCATTTGCCCTCATATCGTTACATCAACCTAAAATTCCTTAAAATTGTTTAGCTATTTATTGAAGAAATGATTTGCAATTATGTTGGGGCATATACATATATGTGACGTATAATTTTATATTTGACATACAAATTTGTATATTTATAAGATATGCTCACCACATTTATTACACAATGTAACTAAGTGCCCACAGTCATTAATTGGTTGCACTCAACGGCGTTTGTAAAGCTCGCAATACTCAAAGGCTATAAATACAGTGGCTAATGAAACAATGTTCGATCTGACTGTATGGTGTTGCTTTAGCAATGGCAGCTTAAGGCAAACAAAAAAGTTTACGCATTTGCGAATTAGACTCAATTCGCAATGAGTACGCAAACAAACAAATCAACGCAATGCAGCTTGCACACTTGCCTTGAAGACATTAAAATTAATAAGCATTAAAGCCAAAAGACATGCATATAGTTTGAAGAGATGTATAAACGTTGTCGCAGGTAATCGTACATTTGTTAGTAGTTGCAACAAATTGGTTACAATCATAGTTCTAGCAGCACCAGCTCTAGCTATTGCCATTGTTGCCTCAACAACATAATTGTTGCCGTAAGAATTCGTATGGGTTAAAGCATGATTGTAGTTAGGCTATCCCCGCTGATATGTCTATTTAATTTGCAATGCAAAAACTCTAATTACTTCGAATATTCGAGGGCAAATTTCTGACTTTTGAAAAACTAAAACCATTCATAAGTGAGGGTAAGAAATCAATTCAAGTATATAGAAACATTTATTTCTATAACATTTTGGTGGTATCTATCTAACGAGACTGCCATGGTTTACATATATCTACAAGAACAATATCGTTTAGAGAGCATGAAAAACCAACCAATAACAAATGTTTGTAACATACCACTATAGAGAAAGTTTCTGTTTTTGTTTTCCATTTATTCAGCAGAGACATGTATATACAGAATTTGAGTATAAATTTGTTGTATGATGAAATAGTAATAATTTTTCAAAATGTTTTGCTTTTGGTCGAGTTTTCTAGTTGATATCTTTGTTTTTTTTTTTTTGTAAGAAATTGCTTTGAACTAAATTACTTTACACTTATTTACAGGCGCCAACACATACATAGACTAACTAACCTTCATGGATATACACTCACACACTTTCATTTCGATGGAGTCTTTGGTGTTGCGTTTCCTTTTCGGTATGTCAGTGAAAAACTATGAGTGTTAGTGAAAGAGCGAGTGTCTACTGCAAATGCAATTGCTTTCCGGTGCACTGTAATTCAAAACCGTAAATTTGTAAAATTACGATTAATCCTTAGAAAGTTTCAGATATCTTCTTGGGCCATGTTTTACATCCACATGCATTCAAAACATGTGTCTATACATTTCATATATTTGAACATGGCACTTTAATATATTTTTACGTACAAAAATCATGGCCATATGTTTGCTGAAGTGTCAACATCAAATAATCGTTGACAAAAATTAAGCATCTGGTTTATAAGCTGTTCAGAAACAACAAAAACAAATGTAGAAAAATTAAATTTTGTTTATAACTTTTATTTTTAATTGTTCAATTAAGAACTAGATATAACATTTTAGAACATTAATGTCGTAATTTAAGATTAAATCATTAGGTATAAATCAAAATATTTCAAAATGCCCCGTTTTGCCTGTGAATTAAAAAAGAGCCATCGCGATTCACCATCTGAACTAGAATAAATAGCTGTGTCAAATAAAATGTATGTTTCATTAAGCCTTTATATTATCTCAGTACTTTATGAAATAACTATTATTTTTTATCACTGCTAAGCAACGCCTTGACATTGAATCATCAAGTCTCCACAAGTCATGTTTTCCACGCCGATTGTGCCAGTGTCATAAGCTCATCTTTATTAAATTGGTTTAATCCTTTGATAGACACTTCAATGTCCCGCCACAAATTCTGAATAGGATTTAAGCCCGGCGACTGCAGAGACCATCTTAAAACTATGACACTATTATTTTCAAACGAAGCTTTTGTCTCGCTTCGATGTGTGTTTGGGGTCGATATTATGTTGAAACACCCATCGAAGCGGCATTTCCCATTTAGCACAAGGCATCATGATGTTCCTTTAATACAGTGGTATAATATGCAGCGTCCATTGTCTGTTCAATTTGGAATAAAGGTTCTGTCCTAATGTAAGAGTAACAACCCCGTACCATTATGTTTCCGCTAACACGTTTAATTGTTTGGATTGTGTTCTGGGGCATGAATTCGGTGTTGGAAGGTCTTCGTACAGGAAGTTTACTCTTATCATAATTACCCAATCTCACTTTAGTTTCAGCTGTCCTCAAAATATTTCGCCATTTGCGTACGGACTATTTCACATGCTCCTTGGCAAAATGCAACATTTTTTGAAAGTTCCGTTTGGATAGAAATTGAACTTTTCGGATACTTTTTGCCTTTAAATTGTTTTTAGTTAGCATTTTTCTTAATGTAGAGGTGTCAACATCCCGATCGTATTGCCTTTTAAGGGCGGAAGAGGTAACAAAAGTCGAACTCTACGTGGCGCAATATTTTTGGTTCCAAATGTTCTGTAATTTTTAGGGTTTTACCGTCTGTTTCCTGTATTGGGGTTATATTTTATTCCGGTCTCCAACATTTTCTTTGAGCATCCAATTATGTCAGTAATTTGTATTAAGCTTCTGAATTCTTTTATCGTCTCTTTTATTCTTTCTTTGCGCTTATGATTGCAATATTTACATCGGCCCATTTTGGAACGTCAATAATGACAATTTAGTAATGCTAATAATAAACATTAATCATATTCTGAAGCTAAATTTTGTTTTCAAATTCAAATCCAAATTACCATTAACCATTTCAAAAAAAATAAATATTTTTTTGTAATTGACTCTATTTTATAGCACACATCATTACATAGCCTTTAAAATACTGACACTGACCTAGAGAACAGTAGTGTACAAAATTTATTAAAAACGACGGCATTATATTCAGCAGAGAGCCGGTCAATCAGGTTCAGAATTTCTTGACATGAAACATCTTGGACGACTGATTTGCAGAGAATAAAATTTTTGACGAGTGTGTGACTCTATTTCATCGCACACCACTGTATTTTTGCAGGTAAGATACATCTGTAACTTTATCTGAAACATACTTATCTCCTTGCTGATATCTAAAAACTAATCTTGCATTATAAAATAGTATCTAAGCATATTTTATTTATAAGTATAATAATAATGTTGGGTTTTAAGTCACCTGAATTAAGCAATTATAAAGACATTTTGGTTGTAAACTTAAATAATTAAACATGAAAACATGTATTCTAAACTTTGTTTATCATAACTTGCATTGGAATCATGTAACTGAATATTTTATTATATATTTATAAACATGCCGCCGTTACATAATGTTTTCAAATACTAACATTAAATTTCGCCATAATTATACCCTCACCATAGGATGGGTGTATATATCATTTAATACGTAAAAAAATGTAACACATAGAAGGAACCTAATTAGACCCTTAGTATATTTTTTAAGACGTTTGAGCCATGTCCGTCTGTTTGTCTGTCTGTTTGTCTGTCTGGCTGGCTGGCTGGCTCGCTGGCTGGTCAACTGGATAACTGCCGTAAATCTTTACAGATGACAATGAAACTTTGTCAGTGACTATTATTTGCTAATATTGAGTTTGCGATTGAAAATAGGCGTTTTGACCACGCCCCTTCTGGTACCTCCCATACAAATCGACACATTTAGCATAAAATCGTTTTTCTTTCAAACCTTTCTTCTGGTAGATGTGATTCGCTTCAACTGTCACACTGGTTAATAATCTGTAAATGCCTACTTAACTGGAGAAAATGGGCGAGATTGTCAAGCCCATTCTGGTACCTCGCATACAAAACAGGGTGTTCGACCAGGTTGTCAACCCGATAAATCGCTTGAAACACTCCCGACCTTAATGAAATTAGGGATAAGGCTTCACGTTATCAAAAGCTAATCACCGATTAAAACAAGGATGATTTTGCCACGCCCATTGTGGTACCTCCCATACAAAAGTTGTTTGGCTGTCTGGTTTTTCGGCACGAAAAGTTCCCCAAAACCGAACCAATCTTTATGAAAGTTTGTACTAGTCAGTATTTAGCCAAATAAAGCTCTCCTATAGAAAATTAGCTGTTTTGCCATGCCCATTCTGGTACCTTCCACATAAAAGTTGATCGGATGACCGGTTGATCGACACGATAATTCTCATAAACAACAACCGATCTTAATAAAATTCGGTACTAGGCCATATTTTGCTAAAGCCTACTGTGTAATTAATAACTGGCCATTGTGCCACGCCCAGCTTCGTACCATCCATACAAAAGTTGGGCGTATTTGGGGTTTGCCGACTCGATATCTCCAATAAAACATAACCGATCTTAATAAAATTTGGTACTGGTCAAAAGTTTGGCAACAACTTGCCATGCCCATTTTTGTACCTCGCATATAAATATTTAGAGGGAAACTAACTAATTTGGGTATTCAATAATATTTAGCGGAATTTCGTCAATCTGCTATTGGATATGGTCTCCCCGGCAATGGATGAGGTATGGTATGGTGAGGGTATGATCAAGTCGGTTCACCCGACTGAAACTTATGTACTGGTTGTGTTTATTATTGACTTTCAATGAGACACAAAACTTGATTAAAAAATTATTTATAATTGTATATTTTGTTCAAGTAACATGTGACTGAAACATATTTTTTGTTTGTAATATACGCTTGAAAGTTTTCCTAAAAGATTCTTATCCACGATTCCAAAGCATAATTTAGAAATTGTTGTAATACAAGAGTAATAAACTATTTAAACATTTTGGATTTATATACATATTTTTAAAGACAAAGGTCACATAAATAAAATTCATTGTTGGATTGTTAGTAAAAAATAAACTTTGGTATAAACCTAAACTTTTAATATATAATCTCTTTTGAGAAACGTGAACACGAATCATATTTCTGCTAGTAAGCTTTTTTGAAAACTAATGTCACATTGTTTTTTTCGCATAAGGCACATGTATATAAATATTTTATACTTGTAAACATGTCCGAGCCAAATATATTTATTGTAAACTCCTTGATTTTTTGTGATTGTTTTCGATGTGTTAAAATTTATAGGCACGGGTAGGGCAATCTATCAAAGTGAACACCTGCAAACAACACACAGCGTTAGCATCTCATATGTGGTTGTTGTACACCAATAGTCTCTGCCTGAAAATAAGTATGTTGGTATTGATGAAGCGGCAGCGGACACACAAGCAGAATGTTGTCGCCAAAGAGTCTTGAATAGTATAGGGAACTCATGGAACGAATTGTAGGACTAAAGAGCACTAGCGACTTCTGGCGAATGATTCAAAACGTATTACTCTCTTTTTGTCATAACTTGGTCCATTCATAAATTTGATGGGAAAATTTGATGCCCTTTGAACTATTTATGCTTTTTGTATAGTTTTATGTAATAACATTGTTGAAATGGTGCATTTATATTGAAATATTCTATTAAAAGAATAAGACTAGTTTATGCAATTTTACTCAGACTTTCTGAATGAGAGCGGAAAAAGAGGGCAATAAGTTCTCTATTATTCAATACTTTTTGTCGTCGCTCTGTTTATGACAAAACACAAACAATTATTTCAGTGAGCCAAATATTGCTTTATTTATTTTAACAATATTATAACTAATGTTAAAGCAGATGTGGGAAAAAACAAAGTTCAATAGCAGAAGACCCTTTTTATTTTCCAATCTAACATTTACTAATGTGTTCAAAGAAATCGAATAGGTACCGTGTAACAAAAAGGTGTTAACACATCGCCGGTGAGTTCGAACACTCATTATTTTTTTTACATTTTAAACGTGCAGGAAAACGAATAGCAATTTCCATTTTAGTTCATAAGAGGAACGAATTTATTTGGATCAGGAGGAGCTTCAGATACCTATAGTTTTGCACCGGTTGAGAATGTTAAAGATTTGAGAAACATTTTTGGTGATTACTATGCAACACAGACATCAGCTGGAATAATGCTTGCTGGTCAAAATAATCTCAGTGGTTTCTTCAAATATATTTGTCAAAGACTTAACTGGCATAAAATATTTATTTAACACTTAATTAGAAAAGCAACATAACACCAAAACTTTGTTTCATCCCAAAACTGAGAAACACGTATTTGAATAAAATACGAAATATAATTCGTATCTGATACATACATTTTTTAACACACATATATGTATGTACGCATTGAAGATTATTTTAGGAGCATATTTTATCTTGGTAAACATACAATTATAGACACATATATAAACGATAACCCTTTTCCCTTCTGATATTAGATTATTATTTATCAGCATTATAATTTCTATAAAATTAGTTTCTATAAATTATTATTTCTTTGAGAGATGCGAGCAACGGAAACTCGTTTGGTAAACATGTTTCTACAACGTAACTTCTTCAAATACATTCGATATCATAACATTGCGAATGAAACACATTTGCGCTTTAAACTATCATGAATAAACATGAGTCTACTACATTACATATTTACTAAACTGAGCTAAATCAGCTTCAAAAACAAAGACACCGTGAAACTACTGTGCAATGGCTCAATTCATAGTTTAGTTTGGCTCATCTTTTATGTTGTAGTTTTGCATATTAAAAAAGTCAAGTAAATTCAATCAATAAATATCCATACATATTTCTAGATAACTTCATAGTAGCTACAGTTACTGTCTATCTAAAAACTGTCTAAAATGCAGTATGCATTTCCATGGCTATGAAAATGAGAAAACATATTTTAAACGTGAATGCAATATTTCGTTGTTTTCCCTGTCGCTATTCGACATATGCAACAAAAAAAAAACAAACAATGTTCGATACAGTTCGAATAAATTTTACAGACAAATTCAATCAAATTCACAATTATACGATATCCTTTAGCAGTTTCGTGCTGAACTCCTAATATGCGAATGGAACACAAAACATAGAGATAATCATTAGATTATAAGGTGATCAAATTATCAGAAACATTTTAAGAATACAACATGTGATTCTCTAAGTAGTTTGTCCAGTCTTTGATAACAACATTAATTGAATGATCAACAATTTCTCTAATTGAGTAGAATGATCAATTCCATGGAAATACGAATTGAATTGTGAAACTGTCGCAAGGTTGTTAAACAACCCATAGAAGGAGACTGGCATGTATATTGTTTATTGACCATATAGTTGTTTTACCAAATCGTTGTGCACCTGAAAATTCGAAGATCAAACGTGTGCTATGGAAGTTTGTTGCAGATTGATAACATAAAGTGAGAAAGTTGTGTACTTCATAAAAAAATTGTTTACCTCTGTAAAGGAAAATGTTTAAAATTGTCAAAACTTTTAAACTTACAATTTTCTAAATTTATTTAGGCTTAAGACCTTTTTAATATAAATCTTATTTATTAGCACAACTCTTTTTATCATGTCGAAAAACCATTGGTTTTAAACAGACAGCTCTGGTATTATTGGAACATTCTTTGTGACCGACCTTTTTTAAAAATAATATAAAGCTAATAAATAAGCTCTATATTGACAAGGTCCTTGAGCTTGAATAAAATTTAGAAAATTGTAAGTTTAAAAAACAGACCGACTTGAAAACTGCCGCAAGGGAAATGATGAAAGTCAAAACTTTTAAAAATTTAAAATTCTTACACAAGGAAAAACAAATTTCAAAAATTCTACCAAACTGTAACCAGCCGACCTTACGGCAACGACTCAGACTACACTTTCTGTAATTAAGTGCACGTATACATAGTTCCAGAAGTACATATTATATTGGGGATATAGAAGGATTATTCATTCGTCTACACTAATTTTCCCAGAATAATCCAATGCATGCGTGAATCGAGCAACTAGAAGACGGCACAATCGATTTCCCCCACCCTAGTCATTGCGCAGTCAGAAGATAAAAACGACAAAGCCAAAAGTTTTGCGGGTCTACCTATTCAGGGATGGCGCAGATAAGCAAGCACGCTCCATGACCCAATTCGTGTACAAAATTTCGATAGACAAATGCATGGATTGGAGTCTTAGCATACTGTGGCTTGTATTTTCAAAATGCGCCCCGACTATTTGAGCGCTAAAGACAACTACTGCCATACTGATCGGACCTTATCATTATGGGTTTCGACATACGACATTTACAACTGACCAGATACTTAGATTTTGCCAATTCTTGAACAGGCCGTCACCATTACTTCAGTGAATCGAGCAATAATCAGCTTAAGTGGGGTTGGAAGTAAATGAACGCAAGAGACTGGACGAATTAAATTTCCTCGGATGTGCCGCCAGTAAAAACGATAACGTCACCCTTGATACCAAGCGGAGAATTGGGCTTGCTGATGTCTTGCTGAGCAAGCATTTCACAGATAAACTCTCTCTCGGCCAAAAAAGATCCATCTATATAAGAATCTTATATAATAAGATTCCTGGACAGCCCTATACTTGGAACGGCCTATACCCAAATGGCTGGTATTAAGTTCGTTTATACGAAAAACAATGAGTATCAAAAATTTTTTATGCACAATTGATCAGCAACACATCAGCGGTGGGTGACAACCGTATTTTTTGTTTTTTATGCAATAAAATTGGCTTTTTCTAATGATATTTCCTGCAATAGTTTTCTAGCAAACATTAAAATATTATGTTATTATTGTTAAATGTTGAACAAATACGTATTTCACTAGCAGAAAGCTTTTGTAGACTGCACTTTTTACTGGTATATAGAATGTCGCGCGAGAGACTAAACTTGGTGCTGGTCTTAAGAAATTGTTGTCGGCATTTTGCAGCATTTGGGCATTTCTACAGAAAGTGCGACACAATGACACATCACGTCACCCTCGTTAATTGCTTATATTTTAGGATTGTGCAGTTTGGTTGTTTGCTATTATTTTACTAAATACAGAGTGTAAAAGCTCCATAGTTAGTAAAAGAAGAGAAAACAATCAAACTAACTGGTCCTAAAATATAAGTAATTGTCAAGGGGGACGTGATGTGACAAAAGGTTGACCTTTATCTGGAAATGCTCATATACATTTTCCAGACCAAAGTAACATAGTTTTTTTTTTTATAAACAATGCATACAACGTCATGGATTTTATTTTGTATCGACGTTTCCCGAAAAAATTGTGTCTTTAATATCTATATTTTGTAACTCAAATACTCATCGGCAATGCATTCTCCCAAAGCACCATGTGCCCGAAACACCTGATCGTACATCTATGATAACATAACAGAAAAACTAAAAACTAACAAAGTCGGTTATAAAATTCAAATTCAAACCATTGTTCTTTCTGTTAAGTAATGTTGGGTGTGCTTCCTTGTGATTATTATTACTGAGTCACTGAACAGACTTCACAGAACCTGAAATCCGATATGTGGTTAAACATAAGTTTTGATTGAAATGTTTACACTGTTTTGGCATTAAAGCAGTTGTTAAAATCACAATAGTGGACATTTTGGTAAAGCAGTTATAAACCATAACTTTACATGTTGGGCCTTTGAAAGATTTTAATAAAATGAATACTTTATATTGTAATATTTGAATCCATTAAGAAAAATCATTAAATATCAAATCTGACCTAAACGGCAATGACAATACACCTAGTGGGAAATGGATCGAGAATTATAGTATTAAATTAAATTTTTCAAATGGCGAATAAATAAAACAATAAAACCAGGAAACTTTGAAACAGCAAATGACAGAAAAAAGGGTAACCTATTTGATGTGATACAATTTTTTCAATTTTACCAAATAGCTGTAATAAACAAATCGTATTCTTGCCGAGCATTAAAGTTACACAAATATACATACAGAATTAAGGTGACTAGTCTACATTAAGATGTTGTAGTGATTGCCACTTAAACTTGGACTGTATCTGAGATATCTTAAATAACAACGTCTGTCGGCAAACAAAATATATATATCCAAGATACTGATAATATAAATTCTATTATATGGCAACCGGTGATGAATTTTGAATATTTTAAATAGAGTTAGGTTATTGAAATGTACTTAAGTATGGACGATGTTCATTACAGAGATATTTAGAGACTGCGCCATTATGAAACGTACTGAAATGGGCTCCATGGGTAAATTTCACATGGTCTAATTCTCCGATTTAGGGATCTGCTCAGTATTCGGCCAAGCTTTTTGGAATCAGAAAAGGGGAAGTAATATGCAACAGTGATATGTGAGAGGAATATTTGTCGTAGGTCAATTAAAAAATAAGTTCCGGATTTGTGGGTGCTATCATCCTAATCAGATAGAGATAGGCTTAGATTGAAACAATGTTTTTAATTATATTTATATTTTGTTTAACTTTAATTTTAAAGTTATATTTGAATCGTAATCTGAACATTTTTATTTCTCACACAATACACACAATAAAACAGTCGAAAATTACAAAACCAGAATCCTATTTAAAATAAAACTCTACAACATTTTTTGAAGGAGCACAGTAACAAAGCAATTTTCATCCCAAAGCAGATATAATCGAAATAAATACATGAAGAACTAAAGAGTGAGACAATCTATAAGTACCTAACCAGCACATCAGCACCATCATCGTGGCTAAAATGATGGCTCAAATGACAACTGTGACGGCAAAATCAGCTCAAAACAATAAATGAAAGTTAAAAATAATTTCAAGGTTAAAAAGCATTTAGCGTAGGCAATTTTAAACTTCAGGTTTACCATTACGGTATCAACAACAAAAAAGAGAAGCGACCGACAAAAAATTAGCCACCCATCCGATTTAAGACATTATTTCGAAACGACGGCAGAACATACGATGGATGTGGTGGAATAGATGCAGCATTTGCTGCTGCAACCAAAGACGTACATATCTATGAGGCTGTCAGCATCATTTGCTGCTGATACATTTTTTGCCTTCGTCTCAGTTAAATTGATTGTTTACAAACAAAACTTGACAGCTATTAATGTTTAAAGCATCCATGTATATGAAGAAAAATATCTACAACAGAAATAACGTGGCAGCAGTTAAATATCGCAACAACTGCCTGCCTACACCGTCAGCAAAATGCAGTGCTTTTGTGGATTTTAATAAATAGAAAAAGAAAACGAAACCAGAGAAGAAGTAGACTGTGTAAAATTATAAAAGGGGATTGTTGTCGATTGTGTTTGTGTGTCGAATGTTGAGTGTAATTGTGTGTATAATGCAAACCACACAAACACCAGCAATATCGTCGATGATATTAATCAATTAATGATATTAATCAATTAATCAATTTATTTCGAGCGAAGGGACTTAGTTTCCCAATATCCTACCTTAGTCGTCTTATAGGTCAAACAGGAGAATGTGATAATCTCATTCAGCAACTGCAGGTGTTTCGTAATGACTTTATATCCAATTTTAAAATTTAATAATACCGATTCTGCTCTTCTGGAGAGACTCTGAAATGTTAATGTTTGTCACTGATATTTTTTCAACTAATTACAAAATAATTAATATTGATTTTGTGCAATACAAAACAAGATGTCTACTCGCTTCTATTTACTGTAGAAAGCAATACTTAAATTAAACCATGACTTAATTAGTTATGTTGCGCCAAAACATTAGACAATACCACTGCATATGTGGCTAAGCTACGATCAGTAACCAAGACAGCTGTTGATGTGAGCAAATATTACAATACCCTAGATTGATTATAATGGCACAGAATAAAATCAAACAAAATTAACTAAAAGACGCTATCCCTCTCTCTCGTCCCCTCGTCCTGTTGTCTCTTCTCTCTCACCCGTATCTCTCTCTTTATCTCTCTCTCTAACTCTCTCAAGTTCAAGAATGCGGTACCTGTGATTAATATTAATAATACGCTACCTAAATTTAATAAGGAATTAAATAAATATTAATCATACGTATAGCGAGTAGAGAAACCAAGTGTCAAGTACTCAAGTAATCTGTAATCTGTTTTTACACAAATATGAAACCCTTTATAATTTTCAAGCTCTTCTTTATTGTACTGGTTGGTTTGTTAGTAGTTGAAAATCTTGCATATCTGTTATCAGCTTAAATATAAAAACAAATCTTGTATATTATAACTTTGTAGACTTCATTATCTGCAAATATTACTAAAAATTCTGGAACAATTTTTGTTACTTTAGGAAATAAATATAATAAAATTACTTAAAATTGTTCTACGTCAAATCGTTATGCTGTGCTCAACTAGGTTGAAACACCTGATGATTTTCGCGAAAAAGTAAGCAAATATCACGACACTTATATCAATAAAGGCAGAGTATGAAACAGCATAAAACTAAACACCTGCGTGCGTGAGTAGCCTATAGCTTTTTCTCCTTACAGCTTTCAAAGTCAATGTTGCAATGGTTAGTGCGCACGATCCTTGTACGTAAGAACGAAGCTTACAACCCCGGTCAAACCACCTTTTATTGCTTTATTCGACACTGACTTCGCTTCGACACTAACTTCGCTTCGACACTTACCCGCAATACTAGCGAATGATAAACCATTCTTCTCAAAGCATAACCATTCGGAAATGGCGTTCTGATTATCGAAGCTTACGATTGAATAACCACAGCTTACTGATTATGAGCGTTTATCCCTCAACCCTAAATGGGATGTAATAAAAAACAACTTAAAGTTTCGATATTGTTAATATTAAGATAATGAAAAGATTCCAAGCAATGCTGTCACCTTGAGTAGAACATTGTTTCTTATTGAATATATTGGTGTGGACTTCAAAAACTTCGACATTTTCCCGGCTTTAAGATGGATATATTCTATACAGCTTTTCCAGTTATGAAGGGATACATAGCTTCATAGGCTACAGATACACAAATACCAAGGATTCTTAGACGTTTTTCGTTTGCATTAGTTGCAAGAGTTTTAGTCATTGTAAGAAATAGTTGGTAGCAGTTTTTGATGTGTTAACATCTATACGCGCGCCTCTAGGGCAGTAAACTATAAATTTAATACATACGCAAGTGTTAGGTTTGTAAGAGTAAATCATCGTTTGTTTGTTCGTTGCTTGGCAGTCGGTACTGAAAGTGATTATTGGGCGATTTTCATATAATTTTCCCACGCGATTTTCTCCGGAAATTGATAGCCGATTTTATTAGTTTTTGGATTAAAAAGCTAGTGCGGGTTTCGACGAAGAGTTTAGGCCAAAAATTAAGGCGATCCGATATCGGCGAGCCGAGATTGAAGTGTTTTAATTTGGAGTATTAATTTGGAGTAATATTAAAAAAGTGTTTTATGGTTATATCGTACGAATATAAGAATGTATGTATGTATGTACAAGTGTCTGTTGCTTTGCATTCTTTGACTTTTGTGGGAAGAAAACAAAAAGTATTGAGCAAGAAAATAATGACACATGTGCTTGCACTGGGTCTTTAAATAATTTTAAGTATTAATATTATTTAACTGTAACGTCATCATATGATTGAACGCTGTTTTTTATTTTCCAATGTAACATTTACGAATGTGTTCATAGAAATCGAACAGGTACCGTGTAGCAAAAAGGTGTTAACACATCGCCCGTGAGTTCGAACACTCATTGATTTTTTTAATGTAGACTTCGAAATATTATGTTTTATTTTTTCTAAAATACACTTTAGCATAGATATGTATTCAGAGTACTCTAACCATTTATCAAAAATATGCGTGCACTTATAATACACTGGCAGAAGATGAAATTATAAAATTGGGATTGAGATATATGTTGTTGATAAATTCAAGAAACAACTGGCGCCATATTTTTCAGTGTGTCGAGCGTTTCACACAGATTACATCGAGTAGAAGAAAATGCATGGGTCAAAGGCAATGAATTTACTATGTAGAGACAATTTTTGCTACAGTAATAGGGTACCTTAGTAATTGCAACACGGCAGAAAATTAACGTTATGATTCTCAAGTACGAGAAGTTATCAAGAAGCACCTATTTCACTCATATACTGGCCCATTGTCAAACAGTAATGGTTGCCGAAGAGATTCATCAGCATTTGCGGAGATAATATACAGTGCCACTGTAAAAAGATATGTCCAGAGAGGACATTTTGCTTAGTCAAGACGCTTAAATCTGGCTGCGAAAAGAGGCTTACAAAATTTAAAAAATGTGGTAAATATTTAACCGGATATCCCGGTTTATAGCCTATATTGTACCTTAGTTACAAGAGATTTGTCTGTCGTCAATGTCTAAAAAATGCAATCGATAAATAAAATGGTATACTAGCAGAAATGTGGCTGAAGGCTATATTGGATGCATCAATTTATGAAATCCCACTAAATTTTGTTGCGGCTTATCTGAAAAAGTTGGTATACTCCTCCTATTGTTTTACCAATTAAGACAATTTAGGGCCTCATAAGTCGCAAATTTTACAACCAAATTGTTTTCTGGCTTATAGCAAGTCGGTTTTCAACTCTGTTTTGCGACATTTGTAAGTATTTGTATGTTTTGTGAAACAACCACAAACTCCCACGCAACGCATACAATTAAAAATACATAAATACACACACAGTTTTTAAATATGTAGAATGGTTTACGAGTATATTTATAAATATTGGTATGCATGTATTGGAATGTTTACATGTTGTATGTTCAACAGGAATAAATTTAGTTTACTATATTCCAAAGGTAGATGGATCTAGGGTCTTTGCAGTGCGGTGAGTGCAGATGGAAAGTAGCAGGAGAATTAACAGCAAAATAATTCACAACAAAAACCAAGTAGACAAATTTTAAATTTTTTGCAACAACTAAAAGTAAGTAGCTTTTCAGTCAATTTGAGGGGGTGAGAGTAAAATAATTAAGTTAATGTATCCATATGCAAAAGTCATTCGTATGAAATTTATTGTCAAATATTGAAATAAATAAAATAGATATCATTCTTGGCAACAACATAAAATATTATATAGACAGAAAATTGATGAAGTGAATTATTTTTACGAAGTTTAAAGTACATTCTGGAAGAAAAACATGGAAATAGTTTGTTAAGCTACGGGAAGATATGCCGGTATGTTTAGGTATCAAGTGGGTATGCTTGAAACCTACCTTGGGGTAATGTTCCATGAACGGTTCACCTTCGTGAGCCATGTGGACTACGCTTTGCGGAAGGCTAGATTTGCCTTTTCTGCATACTACAGGCTGTTGGCGAGGGCGAATGGCCTGAGTACGGAGGTGCGTCTGCTGGTGTACAGGCAGGTTATAAGACCTGTTATGGCGTCTGCTTTCCCGGCCTGGTTTCCCATCTCGTCGAGTCAGATGGAGAGGCTAAGGCAATGGGAGCGGAAGATACTCAGAACCTGTCTGGGTCTGAGGATGACTGTGATGGCGGATGGCTCTTTCCGCATGCCCTCCTGTAGGAGGGTATATGATGGTGCTGATTTTGGGAGAATTGACAGGTTCATGGTGGACTCTGCTCTATCTTTCCTGGGAAAAGCGGCGGGTGTGGATAATGACCTGGTTAGCGCATGTTTCGACACGACGGATGCGGACAGTCTTCTGTCACGCTGGTTCTTTGGACCAACGGACCTTCTGGCCCTCAGTAATGGGGGCTATCTAGGAACAGACGGGGCTTTGTTGTTTTCCCACAGGAGATTCGGTACATTGGGTATCGATGATCCTGTGTATAATACTACTCAGTAGTATTTCTTCGAACCGAGGTGGAGACTGGAAATTTTTCGGAATTTCTGGTCTATTGATTTATGCGATCCAGCTTGCTGGATATCTTGTTTTTATTTAGTTTTTAAGTTGTTATTTATTTTTTAAGTTTCTTTTATTTTTAGGTCAAGATGACGATCAAGGCGTTCCCGTTTTTCATCAATTTTTCGGGGAATTAATATTTTTACAGCGTATATAATTTATTATTAAGACTTGATGTATGTATGTAGTATTTTTGATGAGGATGGAAGTTTCTTAAGGGCACCCTATGGGTGTGAGGGAAATAGTTATAGGTAATATTAAGAAGTATTTATTGTGTACCAGTAGAATGTATTTAGAATTATTATTACAATAAAACCAGTTTAAAAAAAAAAAAAAATATGCTTGAAACCAAAGTTAAGTTTATAAGAATTATCAGAATTTCAAAAATTGAGAGCCGGTTTCGATACGTAATAAACAATTGGGTCGAGGAATATAAGAGGCTCTGAGTTCAAAAATGAGAACAGGTAGTTCTTTCAAGTGTTTAAAGCACATTCGCCACATTATGGCAGACCAATCATCCTAGGTTTGTGGAGCTGAATTTTTATACTTGTAGAAATCTTGATGAAGTCTTGATGTTAATCGTACATTTAAAATAATACAGTTGCCAAAATATGATAACCATCATTGCGCAGCCAACGATTTTAAAAAGCAAACTATAAATTTGCTGCAAGCAGTAGTTTATCTCGTCTCTCAATTTCAACGTGTGTCTTATTGTGTAACAGATAACCATTGATCATTTGTTTCCCGTCACAATATCTCCCAACACTATAATGGCAAATGTTGATGCTTCGTTTTTACTGATTTACCTGTTCTTTACTGTCTGCAGGTACTTGTAAGCTAAATATTAATGTCTTCATATCCAAAATATCTGCATAACGTTTTTGTCTTCTTCTTTTTCATCAGGCCAGAAGATACAAAAGACAAATAACACTTTACCAAGTCAGCCTTGACCACTTCTACTCAAGTTATTTCTCTTTCAAAACAAAATCGTTTCTTTTTACAATTGAAATTTATTTCTTTATTTTATTGTTTATTCTTTGTTTATATTTTTCGTGTGAAACAAAAATCAAGGACTATATGTATGAGGGGTTTGACTCTGCAATTTACAACTTAGCAAATTGAATTTTTGGTCCTGGGTAATTTTACACTCAAACAAATTTATGCAAATAGCATTTACACTTCATTGAGCGTAAGTGCATTCATTTAATTCAAATACATTATAAGAAGAATCAAATTTGGATAATATTATCATCGACGATATTTTCTTTAAAATCTAATTTAATAATTATCATCAATGTATTCCATGATGATGAATAGAACTACGCTAGACTAAATATTCAAAATGCGTTGCAATATGAAATGCTCTAGTGTTGCTTTTATCCAAAAATAACGTTTCAACCCGTCTGTCATTGCGTTTTTCTTTTTGTTATCTATAAAGTTCTACGACCCAAAATTATTTTAAGTTCCTTCCTCATGATTTCTAAACTAACGAAAGACGAAAGCGCCATGAAGATGTTGCATCATTCATCTTCTTCAATGTCTTTTTGGTGACGTTGCTGATGTCGTCGATACTTAAACTTCAACTACTTTTATGCCATGTATAACACATTTTTTTTATTCATTCTTATGTTTATTTAATAGGGGTAGTATGATAATATGAGTGTATGAGATATTATAGACTTGGTTGGATTTACTTCAAATCAGGGATGTGGAGTTCGAGAGTGTAGCAATATGGCCAAAGTAGGAGGGGTTCAAATTTGGACGAGTGCAGCTTTAAAGTCCTGAATATCTCTTCTATCCTGGGGTTTGTTTCGCATTGTTTTGTTGTTGATGAAATAAAAGAGTCGGAGTCGAACTGTTAAGCCTTAATGTACATCGCCTTAGATTTTAACACTTTCCGGAGCTGCACCCATCAGTCGAAAAAGCAACTTGGTCCTACTTCGTCAATTATGGCTTCATGAAACAAACAGATTGCGTTAAAATCAGTTAATTTAAAAAACCAAAGAACATAGTATGTAAATTATTTCAAACTTTAAACATCAGTGTCTTCTGGGGTAAATTTGAAGGGTATTGAGAATTGATCAGCGACAAAAGGATATACATTCTCGCTGAAACAAAGCAAGTTTAAAGCACGTTGAATGCAATAATAAGTCGAATGTCTAAGCTCGAATAAGAGAAAGACTGAACACGAAAGTATTCCTTTGACTTAACTTAGCTACGACAACATTCTTTTATCTTATCCACCGAGTAATACTATAAGAGTGTACACTAGTTGCTTTTTATACTAACGAGTTCCGTGGAATGCTTGGGGAACATATAGAGTATAGTGTATTAAAAGAAAATGTGTTTTGTTCACTTTTGTTTTGCGCTATGCTTCGCTTTTTTGGAGGATTGTTTTTCAGGACTTGTGTCGTGTTTCATCTACTTCCACCGAATAACCGTATTTCATATAATTTGTTAATAAATTTTTTGTTAATTTTATCGCTTTTTACCTCTTTTTTAATACAATATTTCACAAAACTACCCGAAATTAAGAACGCGCCAAGAACGAAAAAATCAAAACAACAGTGAAAAACAGTTGTTTATTTGCGGAATATTTTTGCTGAATTCCAGTCAGCTATCACCATTACTTCTTTGAAAGCATATTTTCCATAGAGTAATCTCAGACTAGAGAGAATATTTGGCTCATCTGACGTTTCCTTTCCCACTCTTCGTGATGCGGTCGGTGTGATAGAGAGATGTTTGACGAAAAGTGACATACATCAGGTGGAATTACAATAACTTCTTGCTTTAATTGTTCATGCCATTTTGGTGAAAACCTGTGAAATTTAAATGTGTTTTAAACTTTTTTATTGACCGTTATTGATAGCATACATTTGTGTTGTATTTAACACAATAATTTTAACACACAAAACGAAATGCCGTTGTTGTTATTTTGTTCGCCGTTTTGAGCCATTGCTACTATCTGGTATTAGTAAAGCAATTCTTTTCAACATCGAACGTAAATATCACACCAGGCCAAATGTCATAAATTTGGTCGAAGAACTAGTGGATCTACTATAAGTATTAATCTATGATATTTTTTATCTGTTCTCCAAGTACTAAATTGAACAGCTGTCTCATGGGTACCCTTTGATCTTATCTAAGAATTATATTAATTGAAAAAACAAATCTTGAAAAATCACCGTGCTCAAATAAGCAACTCTTTTTTTTTGTTAAGAAGTAAGTAAAAGAATCCGTTTCCTTGTTATCTGTAACAAAGTTATCATAAAAACTCCAACTCCGTATTTCCAGTAAAGATATTAAATTTTAAACTGCTCTCCCTGCAAAATTTTAGAATCGACTTAGGCTGTTATTGTTTGTGACCACAAATATATTAATTTTCCGCATTTTGTCAATATGGCGATCACCTTATGAAATGTACACAAGTCGTTCTTAAGGCACTATTCATCAGCTTATTATGACGTTTCCAAATGTAGTATCCTTGTGTAATTTCCTATAAAATTATTATATTTTAGTCTTTGAGATGGTTAATCTTTGATTCAAAAAAAAAGCAAAAATAAATATTGTTAAGACAGTAAACATATTTCACATGCCTGACCATACACATAAACATATGTATTCATGAATACATGTATGTACATACATGTTTCCCTGAAAATTTGCATCGTCTTGTATTACGTTTTAAATACTTTTGAAATGAATTCTGAAAATTTATGGTTTGGAATTCAAATATAAATTTTGCAGATTTATGCTTTCTGAATATCTTGAAATTCTATACGCATGACTTTTGTTGGCAAACATAAAGACTTCTACTATCAATATTCAGCATTGGCATTATTAAGATCATTCGTGACATGATGCTGGCAAGTCAATAGGACGGTCTGACATAGATTGTCCGCCCGTTCACAATTTATGTCACCTATGGCAAAACTAGTGACATGCAATGATCTTGTATTATATAAAGTGTCAGCACCTACTTCTGACATTGTCCTAAGGAACTTCTACTGACAATGTATTGAAAACAAGTTTTCTAACTGGTAATTTAAGAGTTTAAATATAAATCAAATTTATTTTTGTTTTGAAAAATTTATTTTAGAAAGCTGCCACATTTGTTTTTTTTGGCAAAACTAAATATTTTGACATTATAATTTTTTTTTGCGCTCGGCGCGTTATTATGTAATTGTGTTGTTATAAAGTACATATCTATATGAGTACCTAATGTGGAAGTACCTTCAGGTATTTCTCTTCATAATGGTGTATACGTTGTTTGCTAATTTCAAAAAGAGGCGTTGACCAGTGTGCTTATGAGGAGAAAAATAACAAGATATTTCTGTCAAATAACAGCAACATGAATTTAGCAACATTTAAATGTTTCTAAAGAACACTAAATCAAATAAAGTATATAGTAGTAATTGCAATGCACAATCACTTTATCAAAAAAGATTATTTTTGTTGAGACGGAAGCTCCCACCGCAAGTTTCGAAGAAATTTGTCGACAATTTATATCACCATTCAAAATCCAACGAAAATTATAATTGGATATTCCCTCAATAAAGTATTTTCAGTTTTTCTCAGACGCTACGTTTGTTTATTATACCCTAACCCATAGGATGGGGGTATATATCACTTAATACGGAAAAAATGTAACAAAGGAGCCGTATTAGACCCTCAGTATCTTTGGACAAAATTCGTTTTGGGAGTTTTTAAGACGATTGAGCCATGCGCGTCTGGCTGGCTGGTCAAGACGTTAACTGCCGTAAATATTTATCGATCACAGCGAAATTTTGTCAGTGGCAATTATTTATCCATGGTTAGTTTGACATTGAAAATGGGTGTTGTGGTCATGCCCCCTCTGGTACCTCCTATACAAGTCGACATATTTAGTATGAAATCATATTTCTTCGAAAACCTTTTTCTGGTAGATGTGATTAGCTTCAACACTAACATTGGTCAATAATCTGTAAATATCTATTTAATTGGAGAAAATGGGTCAAGTCGCCACGCCCATTTTGGTACCTCCCATCCGTGTTGTCAATGCGATAAGTCGCGTGAAACACTTGCGATCTTAATGAAATTGGGTATTAGGCTTCATGTCAATACACGACAGTCACCGGTTAAGCCATAGGAGGTTTTGCCACACCCATTTAAGAACCTCCCATACAAAAGTTGTTCGGCCGGCTGGCTTCTAGGCCAGATAACTCCCGTAAACCCTTGGCGATCACAATGATATTTTGTTAGTGACCATTATTTGTCCGAACATAGGTCAGGGTTGAAAATGGGCGTTTTGGTCACGCCCATTCTGGTACCTCCCATACAAATGGACACATTTAGTACAAAATTATATTTCTCCTAAAACTTGTTCTGGTAGATGTGATTAGCCTCAACTCAAACTTTGGTTAATAATCTGTAAATGTCTACTTAACTGGATAAAATTGGCGAGGATGCCACGCCCATTCTGGTACCTCCTTTACAAAAGCTTGGTGGTCGTCTCGATTGTCAATGCGATAAGTCGCGTGAAACACTTGCGATCTTAATGAAATTAGGTAACAGGCTTCATATCATCAAACGCGAGCCACCAACTAAGACCATTGTGATTTTGTCACGCTCATGTTGGTGCCTCCCAATGCATAAGCTGTTTGGCCGTCTGGTTGTCCTCCAAAACCGAACCAATCTTTATGAAGTTAGGTACTAGCAAAATTTAGTCGAAAGCCATTCTTCTACCGAAAAGTAATCGTTTTGCCACGCCCTTTCTGGTACCTCCCATACTAAAGCTTGGTGGTTATCCGGGTTGTCAGTGACATAAGTCACGTGAAACACTTCCGATTTTAGTGAAATTAGGTCATAGGCTTCGTGTCATCAAACGTCAGTCACCGATTAAGACAAGGGTGATAACTCCCGCAAAACCAAACCAATCTTTATGAAGTTTTGTACTGCACAAAATGTACTCAAATGCACACAAAAGGTGGGCGGATGACCGGTAGATCAACACGCTAAATCTCGAAGACCACAATCAATCGTAATGAAATTCGGTACTCTGCAATGTTTTCCTAAAAGTTAAAGATTAACTACTGTCCGCGCCCATTCTCGTACCTAACACAAAAAAGTTGGCGGCTTTCCATCTGGTCAACTCAATATCTCCCGTATACCACAACCGTACTGGTCAATATTTTGTGCAATATTGTGTAAAAACATATGAACAACTTCGCCATGCCCATTTTCTGTATGTACATACTGGGCGGACAATTGGATAGTAGTCACGATAACTCCCCATAATCACTTAGGATCGTAATTAAGTTGGGTATTGGATAATATTTAGCGCAATGCCACTCTGCTAGTGTATATTGACACATTTGCCAATATTCAATAGAACTCGGTCGCCATGGATGACTTCGGGTGAGGGTATGTTTAAGTCGGTTCACCCGACTGAAATTTCTGTAATGGATTTAGTTTTAGCAATTAAGTATCTCAGTTGAAATAATCTTTAACGTTGAAAATTAGAGGCAGACTTTGACATCTGCAGTTGACTTAGCTTAAGGCGCACCCATTTATTTATGACCAAAATTACCATACCGCCTCGTTTACAGAAATACTACCTCGTTGAAATAACAATTGAAAATTTCCTTCACTGCAATGCGAGTAACTCACTCTCTCGAACGCTTTGCAAATCTTAACGATAACTCGTGAATTCCTGCCCGAAGAAGGTTTCGAAAGCGTAAATGCCAAGTTTACTGCTGCTACCACAAAACCGACAAACCCTAAACTCCTGCTGCTGCAACACAATCAAGATAGTTGTGCAGCAGTAATTGGCACTATGCAGGTTCTGATAGAGCACCAATGTTTACCTTGACTGTCACTACCCTGTTAATCCTAGACAACCCGCATTACTGTTGGAAGGAGTGAGTATGTGCTGTATCATATGTATCCCTACCAAGGATCAGCGAAATCAACAAGAGTGCGAGTTTGCTTAGTTAGCCAAGAAAGAAACATCTACTTCCCAACTTTGTAAAGATATTCGTATTTAAAGGAACTTTATGTTGTTGGTTTTCAGCACTTTAGTAAAATTTTGTCAACACATTTTGTGAATGACCGTCAATTGAAATTCAATATGCCGTGTATATTTTTGGCGAAGCACGGAAGAAGTTTTGGAGTGGAGACATGAAGTTTTATTTCTTTTTAAAGATAAGTTTTACTTTGCTAAATGATATGTTTTTGGAGTAGAGGCGAAATAATTGATTGGTTTTTAAAACTTGAGGGTTGAAGTTGAAATAACTATTAAGAGTTTAGTAAATTTGGCGGTATACGTAAGAGATTCGTGATAATTATTTTGAATAGAAAATCATTTTCTTGCTAAAGGTATTACAATTACAATTATACATTTTAAAGACAATTGAACAATAAAAATTAATTGGAAACCAAGTACCCACCGTTATTATTATTTCATTGGAAAAAGGCTTCGACAGCCGCTGAAAACGTCTTAAATTTTGGACCCGTTCCTCATGTTAAAACCTCTCTGGTCTAATGGTACATAATTTTTGTTTAAAATACCGGCAGTAGTCTCGAACCGTTTATCGAACCGGCTACTATCCAATGCACCCGAAACAACCACAATAGAAGTGGATGTTGCTTCACAAATTATGAGCCTCTTTAAAATCAAAAGCTTTTCATGGTGTCCTACAACAATTATGTAGATTTTTCACTACTGCCATATCTACTCGTTGCCTTTATCTAATCAAAATGTAGTGGCAAAAGTCTATTTTTTAAGTGACAAACTAGATCGTAGTCGAGTTCCAAATATTTTACTATGAAAAAACTGATTGTACCTCTGGGTATTTTTGGTGCAATTTCTTCTTCTTTTTCTTAAGGGTGTAAGAAACCATATTTTTTTTTTATAGTTGGACCTGTATTTTATCCTTCTGCCAATATTCTACGGAATGGAATACCGAAACATGAGATACAACGCAAAACAATCGAGCATAGTAGGCGTTTTTTTATAGTTTAGCAACTAGAAAAAGTGAAATATTTGTATGTGCCATAAGCGCCACCTTTATACTCATACCAATTGCCAGCCTAGAATAATACAGAGCTTAGCAAAGACATTTATTCGTCTATGCTAAGTTTCAGTTTTTTACATATAGCTGACGCCTTGGTCTTTGACAGTGTTTCGTCAAATAGACAAAAATCTAACACAAAGTTGTGAATAAATGTAGATAAAATTAAGAGTCCTCAAAAGCTAGCAATACTTCCTACACAAATGCAAAGTCTTCCATGAATTTAATTTGTTTTGGAGCCACGAGAGGGCGCTGAAAATGTATGTAAATTTGTAGCGTATTTGCAAAAATCGACTATGATAGGTATCTTCAAATAACTCTCAAAAATTGATTGTTTGTTTAAGGAAATTATTTTCTGCTTTTAAGAACATTTTGCGTGGTAATAAATCGTTGTCTCAGCCAAAGCAGGCTGAATTTTTCTCTGCTAGATTAAAGTGTTGTTGCCATAGCCTATTGCTCTTATAGCCGATTTTACTGAACAAATCCTTCGGCTTTACAAAAATCTACTGTTAATCTAACTTATAACTTATGCAATGGTTAGTGTACGCGCCTCTTGTACTTACGATCCCTGGTTCGATCCCTGCTCTGACTACCTTACATTTATTTCGGCGGCGGTCATCTCGCATAATGACGGCGACACTATCGAGTACTTAACCATGAAAGAGCTTCTCAAAATACCGTTCGCAATCGGTGTTAAAGCTGTAGGTCCCAATCAGTGAGTGTACAGCTAGAAAGCGCACAGTTCACTGGTTGGGAAACCATTTCGTTTTATTTAAATTTAGCTAAGCCGACACAAATATATTTATATTACATTAAGGCTTCAGACTAATATGATCGACCGGGCTCTGACAGACCATCACGAACTTTTTATAATTACAACTTTTATAAACTTTTTAATAACAAATTTGACTCGATTTTTGTGCCTTCGGATATTTGGCATTCATTTTTTGTTAGAATAGTGGTAAGTTATCAGGTGACTGGTACCATCTTCAGCGACACTAAACGGAAGTCAATGAGATTTTACTGTTTGCAGAAGGATGCAAGCAACCTGAAACCAATTGTGATCACCGTGGACAAACGGGAGCTTACTAAAGCGAAAGAGAAGCCCAGTATTCTCATTTACTTTTTTATTTAAGAATTTGTTACAAAATTTTCAAATTACAAACTAATTTGTGATTGTGCGAATATTTTTCGAATGTTTTTGACGACTTTTTCATATTTACATAAAAAAAGGATAAATGGTAGTTTAGATTTTCAAATCCTGCTCAAAAATACAATTCATTATGAAAATTAAAACATCCCTACTCTTGCCCGCAAATATGTTAGTTAATAGCGTGTCAAATAATAAATTTGCTAGTGTCATGTCATTGCTAATGTCTGGTCGTAATCATAAAGTTTAGAACAAAGGATTAAAACTGGGCTTTACAAAGGACTCTCGAAGAATTTTTAAACTAAAATGTCCTTCCCACCACTGAAGATGCCTCTAACTTTCCTTTTTGTATTTGTATTTGTATTTATTGATCCTTATTAATTTTACAAAATCTTTAAGTATTTAATTAAATATACATATAATATATATTTTTTCCATCTACCGTCCAAGGACTTTTCTAGATTTACTAGTTTTGTTCTATATAAGTTAAATAGGCCCTAAGGCCAGCCCATTTTATCAATCACAAATTTATCATATTCAATTAATTATTTGGGAAAAAGGATTAAAAAACCCAGAAACTCTTGCCTCTAACTTTCCTTTTCAATAAACCATTTTTATACTCGTCGGAGTAGTTTCGACTACAAAACAAAAATTTACATTTTAATTAATATTTAGTAATTTTGAATAAACTGAACTTTGAATTTCTAAATGTAGCGGAAAGGATAAAGGATAAAATGCCATGATGGGAAAGGTGAGTGAGAACAGAATATTTGAACTCTATGTTTAGTTACAGCGCGATGAACCTGTAAACTTTTGCAAAGTTAAGGTTTATTTAATTAACATGAATTATTGTGGAATATGGAAAAGTTTTCTGTGCAAGAAACTAGTGTAGTTTCAAGGGTATTTTAGTTTTCAGGGTATTTTTTAATGGTGGTTTTTCAAAACGACCAATAGTCTTGAAAGTAAAATAGTACTATATTTCGATGAATTTGAGTTTGTCTTGAAAGTAAAATAGTACCAAATTTCGATGAATTTGAGTTTTAAATACTGCCTGGTTATGGGGATTAATTGCAGCAAATTTGCCACGAAACAGAAAACGCTCCTTGCACTTTAAGTACATTTATATTTTCTTTCCTTAGCGCCATCGTTTTCTTGTATACAAATTTGACACATTTTATATTTTATGTAAATTGCGACCTAAAAATGTTGTCTTGTTTTCGTCTAAAATTTTTATTTTGTAATTTTAGCCCTTAATGTGTGGATTTTGAAAAATTAAAAAGAAATGCTTAATTGCAATAGCACTGCAATTTAGTAGTAATTCGTTATATAGTACATGTGTAAAAGTGTACACACTTTGTAGTATTTTCATCCTATACCATTTTCCTACGCTTTAAAAAGAGTACATAAGCACACTTTAGATCTGATTTATTTTGCACACTACTAACAACACATAGAGGGTCTTTTGGTAAAAATTTACTGGTACTGGTCAATATTTTGTGCAATATTGTGTAAAAACATATGAACAACTTCGCCATGCCCATTTTCTGTATGTACATACTGGGCGGACAATTGGATAGTAGTCACGATAACTCCCCATAATCACTTAGGATCGTAATTAAGTTGGGTATTGGATAATATTTAGCGCAATGCCACTCTGCTAGTGTATATTGACACATTTGCCAATATTCAATAGAACTCGGTCGCCATGGATGACTTCGGGTGAGGGTATGTTTAAGTCGGTTCACCCGACTGAAATTTCTGTAATGGATTTAGTTTTAGCAATTAAGTATCTCAGTTGAAATAATCTTTAACGTTGAAAATTAGAGGCAGACTTTGACATCTGCAGTTGACTTAGCTTAAGGCGCACCCATTTATTTATGACCAAAATTACCATACCGCCTCGTTTACAGAAATACTACCTCGTTGAAATAACAATTGGAAATTTCCTTCCGAAGAAGGTTTCGAAAGCGTAAATGCCAAGTTTACTGCTGCTACCACAAAACCGACAAACCCTAAACTCCTGCTGCTGCAACACAATCAAGATAGTTGTGCAGCAGTAATTGGCACTATGCAGGTTCTGATAGAGCACCAATGTTTACCTTGACTGGCTTGACTTGTAAATTTTTGCATACATTTTCAGATTTTGCGTGCCTATAAGTACAGTTTTATTACAACTTGAATTCGCTTTTTGAGCAGTTTGTGCCATTTTTATATACTTTCTGTAAGTACTTCGAATTCATCCTAAAACATACTTTGTACATTTTGGTACAATAGTTTCTTTTCTTAATAACTTTAAGCACCCTGTTTTGCTTTGATTACTGTTTGGATAACCTTGTAATGTTTTTTGTGAATTTGTGTAACATTAGTACATATTATGTAGTACACGTTGTGAAATTGTTTCCTTTGGATACTTTTAAGTAGAGTCTGTAATGCTATGTCTGGGTGTAAGTATACCTGGAGTATTTTTGGTACACTCTGTTTTCTTTATGGAACGTTTTGGGTATTTATTTGAAAAGTTTACAGTTTGCCTTCATTTTCTGAACTTTCATTTACATTTTACGTATTTTTATCTTTGGTACATATTGTCTTCGTTTTGGAATATTTCCTGTCCCGTTTTTGCACGTTGTGTACTTTTTAATACTGTGCAACTTTGTTATGCTTTTGCTACACTTCAAAATTTTCTAGTATTGATCCTTTTTGTAAAGTAGTTTCCATTAGGATAGAGGTAGATTTTTAAAGGTCCGTAGCGGTTGTATTGTTTTTCTTCTGTCAATTTTGCTCTTTTTCGCGCACTTTTTTGTACCCTCTGATAGACAGCTTTGTCGTTGAAAATAATTTCGAAGATTTTTATAAACTTACTCTTATAACTTTCAGTAAATTGTTTCTACTTTTTAATATGCTTAGTAAGTTTGATGAACTATTGCCAGACTGATTACATTTGGCAAACTATGGCGAATACTTTTCAGTTGACTTTGTGCAATTAACAATACATTTTGAAACACAACTTGTGTTCTACTCAGAATATATAAAGAAATAGTTAGTTCACTTTTTGTGTCTTGAGTACTTTTTGTTCACTTTTGAGTACATTCTGTCCACTTTTCAGTATATCGTTACACGGTGTAAAATCTGTCCTTTTTGTTGGCTATCCATTACTACATGTTAGAGAAACAAGGCTTTATATGTTATAACATGTGTTTTTGTGACGCAAATATGTCATTGTTTGTTGAAAACTACTAAAATTAAAATCGTGCCAAACTACAAAGGAATAAAAAGCAGCAGATTTTATATATATGAAAACAATAATTCATTTTTGTTCAGTTAAAGATCATTACGGACAAATTTTATTAATTTTTTGCACTTTTTCTGCAGTACACGTTGCGTGCTTTGTAGTATGCACTATTTGGTATGGTACACTTTGTATACTTTTTGGCACACTTTCTGTTGTTTATTGGTAGACGTTGTGCATTTTTTAAGAAAGATATTTGTCTGAAAGTAATCGCTTTGGTTATCATTTTCCTAATTCGATTTCTTAAATTTAGTTACGAGATAGCTCCTAGATAAAAGTTTAATAGTCCGTACAGGGAATGAATGTTCTTGTGTACATTAGTACAGCATAGAGGAGCAAAGTAGATTATTATGCAGATAATAACTTTTGACGGAAACATAAAAAGCGAGTTAAAAATAACGATCTGTAATGGCACTGCATGTTTTGAGGCTTGTTTAATGTGAACATTTTCAGTGCAGTCAAAATAATTGTGAATGAAAAGGATCTACTTTGTGGCAGTAGTATTTTAAGTCGTATGGAGAAAAAAAACAATTGCTCTGGTAGCTGCTCTTGTGGCTGATCTTGCTGTTGTTGAACTAATGAATCCTGAATCGTTTTTATTAAAAATTAAAAATTAGAATGTTAACAGCAACATATAATGCATCATGTAAACGTTCAACGAGAAAAAAATAATTTATTGACAAAGCTTCAAATATACTGATGCACATTGAAGTATATTGATATGATTATATACTGAAATATTTTAAAAATATAATATTATAATGAAAACAACAGCATACGTCATTGTGTTTGAAAACTTACAAGCTCTTCTAAACATTAATAAATTCAGTTAATAAGTATTGATCAAGGTTAATATGATGCTCAGGATGCAGTCAATTCCAAAATCCATTATACGGAATGTACTTACTTCCATTATACATAAAACTTAGTTTAAAATTGTTTTGTTGTGGTTTGAAATATTTTTGTTGTTGTGAGGGATCTTCTGCTACTGCACTTTCTTTTTCTTAAATCTGCTTTAATATTTAACACACTGATATAATTGTTTTTGTTTTGTCATAAACAGAGCGACGACAAAAAGTATTCAATAGCATAGACAACTTATTGCACCCTTTTTCCGCTATCATGTAGAGAGTCTGAGTAAAAGAGCATAAACGAGTCTTATTCTCTTTATAGAATATTTCAATATAAATGCACCATTTTGACAATGTTATTAGACAAAACAATACAAAAAGTATAAATGTTTCAAAAGGCATCAATGTTTCACATGAAAATTATGAATGGACCAAGTTATGATAAAAAGAGTGTAATACGTTTTGAATTATTCGCCAGATGTCGCCAGTGCTTTTGAGTTCTCTATACTATTCTCTTTATTTGTTCGCTGCCGCCTATTACTATTACATAAAAACTTCGTAGGAGATGACAAATTTTTAAAAATGTTATTATCCTCTTGGAAAGCTCTCATCAATCAAAGGTAAGGTAATACTGGTTACTCATAAAATTAATATAATAAATGCTTCTGACTTATTACGTTTGAATAATTAAGAAGATTTTAAATTTTATTTATTTGAAAATAAAAAAGTAAATGATATTTATGGTTTGTTGGATTTTTCTCAACATTTATTGCACAATAGGACAATTGGCAACTATCACAGTAAGCAACAAACTGACCAGCTGTTTGCCCTGAATGTGTCCACAAACTCGGAACCATATTACTACATGATAAACATAATAATGGCTGACATACGAATAACCCTGCTTTGTCAATTTTTGATGTGTTAACATCTATAGGCACGGGTAGGGCAATCTATCAAAGGGAACACATGCTTGATGAACTTTTACACATTTCTCTGTGTGTCAACTCGACATTGCAGCGTGGGTTATGTTGCAATTACACTATATATAAAAAATATGTCAACATGAGGGTGTTATTTGCTCAAAAAAAAGCAAATACGTCCATACAAATGTAAATAAATGTATGCAAACAATACTGGAAATGCAATGAAAATCAATCAATGACAGCCACAGCTCGTATTAAGCGTTCGTTTGTAGAAATCAAAATTACAGGTTTTTTTCAACTCTTGTTAACATAGAAACAATATGAGAATCTACAGAGATTATTCTTTCCATAATTAAAATGGTTGGTAAAATTTACAAATTTCGATTAAATAATTAAAAATTACCCCAAATTTATTACTCTGTCTGACACAAGAAACCTTTAGAAATGCAGAATATGCGATTTACTCGAAATATCTGAATGCCAAATAGCCAAAATGAAGAAGCGGCAGTTGGTTCACCGAGCCATTTGTTAGTCTTTTTCGAAGTGAACATGACAGTTGAAATACGATTTGAATAAAGGAAATTCGTACCGACATTTGCAACCACAAACTGACACAAATATATATACGGACATTAGGGCGGGTTAATTTTTTAATTTTTGATGAAGAGTATAGCAAAAACGTAATCTATAGGCGAGTTTGAGAAATTTTGCTCAAGAGACCATAGCTCTAAGTCGGATTTGTAGCCGCCCAAACTTTCAAAATAGATATTTTTCCATATATACATAGAATAATTTAAATAAATTCGTCATAAAATCGGATACAATTATAGTAGATTTCTCAATGTGGGCTTGTTTGAACGGTATTTTTATCAGCTTTCAGAATTGATACCAATAGTTTTTGAAGCTATGCTTCCTACAGCGGGCTTTGAGAGACGGAGTTAACTGGGAAAAAATGGAATAACGAAAATGCGTGAGGTGATAGTACCGTTATTTTTAACATAACAGAATAAGCTTTATCATATACCAGCGCCACCTCTACAGGACTAGTAAAAATAAAAGTAGCAAACCTGTTATCAATAACATGGATCAAACATAACAGAATAAGCTTTATCATATACCAGCGCCACCTCTACAGGACTAGTAGAAATAAAAGTAGCTAACCTGTTATCAATAACATGGATCAAACATAACAGAATAAGCTTTATCATATACCAGCGCCACCTCTACAGGACTAGTAGAAATAAAAGTAGCTAACCTGTTATCAATAACATGGATCAAACATAACAGAATAAGCTTTATCATATACCAGCGCCACCTCTACAGGACTAGTAGAAATAAAAGTAGCTAACCTGTTATCAATAACATGGATCAATCCCGCACAGATTACAACCATATTAATATTTCAGAAAGCTTTAATCAACATGACTTTAAATACAATGTGCCGGATTTCACTTTTGCAAGCTTTTATATCACCATGTAGTTATTACAATTTGTCAAACTTCACGGAAAATAAAGCTCATCTTTCAACTCTTTCAAAATAACATTAACACTCTCACAACAGGTTTGTAGGCTAGTTGGTTGGAAGCTAGTGCAAACAAAAAACAAATACAAACAGGTACAATGGACACACGCAAACAACTACACATTAATTTGTGTATTTGTGTTATTAGAAGTACGAGAAAGAGAGAAAGAGAAACCTTATGCTCATTAAACGACGAAAAATGTTGTATGTGCTCGCAATTAAGTGTTAATAATAATAGTAATAATAAATAACTATATATATTTTCAATCATTGTGTTTCAAAAATATTAAAAAACAATCGAAAGTAAGTTGGAGCATAGCTTCTGTCGGCAGTCCCCCAACTGCCACGTGTGTTTTTTTTACTTTTAGTAGAGATATTAGGAATTGTCGAAAAATAGCCTAAAATGAACTTATTCTACAGGTATCAATACAGATTGTGAAAGGTGATAAAAATACCTTTTGGGGGGCTCCAAATCTGACTTAGAGCTATGGTCTCTTGAGAAAAATTTCTCAGAATCACCTATAGATTACGTTTTTGCTATACGACGCTTCATCAGAAAAAAACGTTCCATACAATTTGACCCGCCCTAACGGACATACATATATAAATGCAATTGCTTGCAAGGAATAATTCGTTAAATCCTATATACTTCATGTTATAGACACTTACATTAGGTCAGTATCAAAACAACAACACCACATAAAATAAAGAACCTAGATTTAACTTTAAAGTAAAAGGAAGAAAAGAAATATGTGCCGAAAAACTCTTACAACAACTATAACAAACGCAACCGTTACATGTAAAAACATCTATTCAAATCTCGAAAAGTACAGATATCTAGAAAAAAATTTGGATTGTGCCATCCACAAATTTTTAATTTGAAGAAAATGGGACGTATATGCAACGAGAGATATGGAACTATTACCAGCATTACATACACACACATATGAACGCAAGCAAATCACTTACTTACATATAAGTAAGTGTGTCCACATATGGGTCATTCCAAACCAAGCGATACAATTCGCAAAAGGTTTGAGAATATTTTGAATGTGTGTAGTTTCTATGCTTCGCCTTGTGTAATTGGTGGGAAGGGTTTTAGTGTTTGACATCTTGCTTTAAAGCACGGTTAGTATTTCGTGAGTAATGGGCTTTTGCGATTGGAAGCACCGATTTCGAGTTATAGCAATTACATTATTTCATAGATTTTCTTATTCTGGTGATTTTTAGAAAAAAAGGTCTTCCATACGAATAGGACCACATTATGAAAAAATGGAATCCAAAGCATAAAACCTGCTATGGAGGTAAAACATTTATAATTTTTGCGATTGTACGTACCGTTTCCGAGTTCTAACTAGTTTTTTATTTTATTGAGTTTTGTATTTTGGTGATTTTTTGGAAAAAATTCTTCCATACGAATTGAACCACTTTATGAAAAACACTTAGAAACCCGTAAAAATTAGTTATTTTTTCTATTCGATGCTCCATTTTCGAGATATAGACATTTTTCCTAATTTTGATCAAAAATGGGGATGTGTTACCCTGGGTAACCCATTAACCATTGCCTTATTATTATTTTCCCCATTACTCTCAGGGGTATTATGGGTAATGGGTAAACGTTCATTACCAATTCCCCACGGTGATATATATGGGTTACACAAATTGGAGGGTAAATAAGAACTCTGCTTCAAAGAGTTTTGAAAATACTTTAAGGCTTCGCAATTAAAATGTGACCATGCCCTTTATTCTCAAGGCATTTCCGCAGCTTTTGATTTTGGGTTACGTCTATAGAGATGATTCAATTTCCAACATATTCGTATTTATTTCACCCTCTTTTAACACAGAGTGAAGCCAATTCCATTGTGTGGTTAGCACTTCATCGAGAGTTTGCACGCTTGATTTTAAAATCAGATCACAAAAATTTAATTAAATTGTAACTTCTATAAAAATTGCACAAAAATCTCAAACCGATACAGTTTTTTATTATTTAGCATAAGCAATAACCTTTGAGACATTAGATAAAAATAATTTGAAAAATTCTAAAACATACAGTGTCCCAAAATACACGGTAGATTGAATTGCCATTGCGTGGTTCCTCAGATGTGTGACATGTGTCACCGTCTTGTTGAAATCTCACGCATTCCACATACGTATGGTGCAATTTAGGAACAACAAACCCCTATTATCATGTCGCCACAGAGCGCCATTAAGTGCTATTGCCCGGCATTTTCGAAGTAGAACGGTTCGGTGGTGGCTTCAGCCCAAAATTCACACCAAACACCGATGCGTTGTTGATTCATTTGTTCTTGAAAGTCACTCGTCAAATTTTCTGAACAAAAAATGCGACAACGTTGACGAAGCTGAGACTCGTCGCTGAAGATGATACTGTTCGAAAACCTTGCAGTATTTTTCAAATCTTTCTCATCAATAAAAACGTCTGATTGTTTTATCTAGTGTTCCATTTTTAATAACGCTAATCTGTCAGCTGTCACGTTGTCTTTTCCCTTCAACAGCTGTTCTTTACCACACTAGTGGCTTGAAATTCAAATCTTGAGTGAATTTTCGGACAGTCTATTACGGGGTGAATATGGGCATTTCCACAGAAAGGTCAACCTTTTGTCACATCACGTCACTCTCGATAATTACTTATATTTTAGGACCAGTTTGTTTGATTGTCTTATTTTCTTTTAATAAATATGTAGTTACTTACATTCTGTATTTAGGAAAAGAATAGAAAACAATCGAACCACTTGGTCATAAAATATAACCAATTAACGAGGGTGACGTGGTGTGACCTAGGGTGGAACTTTTAATTTACAAGTTTTAAAAGAAGACAAATTTTTTAAGACTTTTTGGATCGGTTTGGCATGGAAAGACTCTTATGTATATGTTTAAGTGAAATGCCTATTAAATTGCTCCTTGTGTTATGTGGTATGTAGCTATAATCCTGCTTCTACTGCGTTTTCTTAGAGTCCTTTGTTGATTTTTCTTATTTCAATACTGCAACTATTTGTTGTGTTTTGGTTCACATATAGTTTATTTTTTTTCTGGTCTTTCATTAGGGAGTAGCATAATAAGAGCAACAACAATCTGATATTATAACATACTTCATATATCTGTGATGTTGTAGAACAATGACATCGCCAGAATGCATCCGATTATTTAACTTTAATCAAGAGAACTACTGCGACTATGGCTGGGCTGAACGGGAACTGGAATTATAGCTGGTCCTGATATATGTTATAGCAACGGTTATTGTTAATGCCTTGTACATTGTAATGGTCGTTTGTTTTTGCAATCCAGTGTTTGCTGAATAAGGGATATCTGAAGATTTGGTACAACTTTGGAAACTTTTATAATGTTTTTTTCAAAGAAAACAGAAACTCCTTTGCCCACTTTGTCATCCCAATCGGTAAATTTGACAAAGCGTGTCGGATTTTAAAGAAATTCCATAACTGAAAAATTGGTTCATCAAATTGTATCTAGGTACGTTTTTTTCATATAAATAAATAAAATAAAAGTTTCTCAGCACATGAGAAATAGTTATAGGTAATATTAAGAAGTATTTATTGTGTACCAGTAGAATGTATTTAGAATTATTACAATAAAACCAGTAAAAAAAAAAAATTTCTCAGCACATCCCATTAGGCACGTAAAAGACCTTTTCAGAACCAGTGAGCTGTTTGATTTCTAGTTTTGCACTCACTGGTTGCTTTATAAGATGATATGAGACTCGTACCCTAATTTTCGTTAAATGGCGCAGACAATATCGATTGTTGTTGCTATTTTTAGGTTTTAACCCGATCTAAAGGTTTCCACAATTTCTTGATTATACAAGTAGTGTTGGAAACGACTAAAATCCTTCTTCCTAAACTTAACACACTTCTACTGTATTGTACGTACATCACTGGATATACGACAGAAAATTCAAGTGTTCGGTCTGCGATAATATGGAATGCACAAAGTTCTCATATAAATGTTTCAAAAATTAAACAGCAAAAAAAACTAATTAACTTTCAAAATATTTTCAAGGAAAACGAACTCAACCAGACACCAGACTAGCAAACGAAGAAATAATATTTTGCAACAAATTTCTAAGAACAGTCACAGTCACACAGATAACGAACAACAAAATTACAAAAATAAATAAAACTCTGTATGCACTGGCATTATTTGCTTGCACGAGTTTTTTGCTGTCATACTAATTTAGGGACAAGAAAAGGCGTTTACATCCGGGTTATTTACTTGTTTCCATTTTTGCCATTGCTGGCTGTTGTAACAGTTGGTGGCAGAGCTGTCGCAGTACTCGGATTTCAGAGTCTCCCCGTTTGAGATATTGTTGATACTTCATATTCATAAAACAAGTTTGGAATCACTAACCTGTGCTGCTGCTACTCTATTACGACTACCATTAATTTTTACTCTGGACCATAGATGAAATTTATAAGGTTTTATTTAACGAAAACATAGTGGTCCACTACCAACACCACAGTGTCAATGACGGTGTTTATAAAATTTTTAAACTTGGTGTGAACAAAAGCTTAATTTTTTTGTGATTTTTTAAATTTAGGAGTTTTTTTTTCGTTTTTAATTTTTCAATTGGCGGTTCTTAGTTAGGTTTGGTAGGCTGATCACGAATCAGTTGATGGCTCAATAAATGGTAATTTAGTTTTCCGAATATTGCGATTTTAATGTTGAGTTTGTGCAAAACTGTTCATTATGCAAATTTCATGCCATATGTCGGAAACTGAATGACCAATTACTGATCGAACGACAGATTCATAATCAGCGTATCAAACTTAACTAAGCACTGGCACACGAAAACGAAAAAAAAAATTTTAAATTTTAAAAATCGCAAAAAAAACCGAAAAATTCAGGTAATTGCATTTGGTGTGCAAGGTTTCTGCAACATCAAAAATGTAAAGACGCTGTTCTTCTTATTTTTTTGTAAGCTTGCGAGAGCACCACAACTCGAAAAAAGTTAAAAAAGTGACTAACTCTAGTGTACACAAAGGTACAAAAAATTCTACACATATGCAACAACTGTACACAAACATACAGAAACTATACACAAAAGAACAAAAATGTATATGACGTAAAGATAATTCAAGGCAGATATAAATACCGTTAGACACAGTGAAAAGTACAAACATACCTACTCTCCAACTTCTCTTATAAGATTATTTTTATTTTGTAATTAATTGAGAACTTGATTGGGATTGATATTTAGTCTTCTATCATTTGTAGGACACAGAAACAGTCAGAAAACGGAACAGTAGAAACAGAAAAAGTCATTTGAACTTTTCAGAAAGTAACTTAATTTTGAATGTTTGTCTAAAAAAAATCATACGGAAAATTATATTAAATTATTCATGCTAAATTTTCTTTGGAAATTTTTATAAAGAAATTGTTACTCTCTTCATGCAGGAAAATTCCGTTGAACGTTAAATATTGAAAAGTTACTTCAAACATTTTCGATGTTTTTGTTTCTCAAAGAAAACTTTTTCAGAATTTTTCTGAACATACTATAATAAAACATTTACTGATAATTTTTGTTTATTAAAACTCAAGATTTGGGATATAGTTTCAATAAATTTTTGCAAACTGCATCCTCATTCTTCGTGGCAAGTCGTATAGCAAGTTTGGGTCTAGCCCCAGCCATTCATCGGCGATTGGATAGAACCGTTCTATTAAAGAAGTCATCAAGCTATGTCCAAAAGAAACTTCATTGCAATAAGAAATCTTTTTTGTCGGAAATTGCTCCAGAAATGTCGCAAGCATCCCACAAACATTGGTAAAAAGTTATTTGCGTCCATAGACATGATTTTTGTTGTCGTCGAAAAGACTACATTTTCTATAATTCAAAATTTAACATCACTCAGATTTTTTTAAAAAAAGTTATTTGTCACTTAGTAAAGGTGTGTGTATTCTCGTATAACAATTCGTCGCTCCGAAGTTATCTTCACGTATATCAGAAAATCAGAAAAAAATGAGATACGACAATTTCCTGGGATACATTTTTAAGATCTATCCATCTGTTTAATCCCCAAGTCCCTATCTCTTATGGTTTCAGAGATACTTTGTAGTCGCTTTCTTGTATATCCACTTTTGGTAAAAATGTAACACGTTATAATACCGTATGAACCATTAATGTGGATATACAATAAAAAATATATGAAAAATTTAAATTAAAAAAAATTAAGTTATCTTCACGTACATATGTGAAAGAAATATTTGACAGACGTAAAAACAAGATATCATCCTATTAATATATGCATTTTGTTTTCGTTCTATATCTCAAAAGTAACTCCGGATAAAGTCTATAACATTACAAAAAAGTACCAAAAAAACTTGTATACATTGTCGATGCACCCTAATGCATAGTGCATATACGTGAAGATAATTTCGGACTAAAAAATTAATGCTTTTTTCAGCTTATGTTCACGTATGCGCCATAAACAAAATAATTTCCCAAAAGGTGGCGTATACAACAAAATGTGAAATTATTTTTTGGAGATAAAAATAGCCATACTTCGGAAAATTTCATCAATGACTTTGGATATTTTTAATCCAATCGATGCAGAATTTCAGGCACTACTATTCGCAAAAATGTTGGACCACTTTTTTAACACCAATTTTTATATACAAATTGTTGAAGTTTTAAAGTAAATTTCCCAAAAAAATATTTTTTGGAGATACGTGAAGATAACTTCGGTACGACGAATTGTTTTAAAATGGTCATATAGTTAAATATGTTAAATCTCGTATACGGAAGACCATTAATATTATCAATAATTATCTTCGTTCGTTAAGTATCCTTCGAATGGTTTGGGAAATAAAGTTTCGCTTACGAGTTAAATAGATAAATACTGAATATATCCTGTCAGTTTACTTGCAAGGAAAAATAAATGATTTTAGTTCAAAATCATTAATTTTCAGGAACTTGTCAAACATGCTTAAGAATTCATACAAAATATTGGAATTTATGTTAAACTTATGCTTTATATTTTTGTCCCTTTGGTTTTGTTTTTATCATTTGCCGCTTGAACAACATTTATCTTCGTATAAGTCCAAATATTTTACATTACGCTGCTCGCGATTTTTACGAAATAGGATGGCTTCTATGGAAATACATAAAAACTGAAATATGGTCGCGTAATAAAGCCACATTTTGAGTCATTTTTAATTTTGTTAACACTGCGATAACACACGCGCGTGAACTAGTAAATTATCATTTGTGTCATTTTAATAAAAAAAAGGACAAAGCAGCACCAACCCCAAAGCGAAACGGCAATGTGAGAAGAGTACTTTGAATTCAGCAAGTATAAGAGAATTGTAATTGTTAATAAATTTACTTGTTATCCTTGTATTATACTTATATAAATTTCCCATGTTTCAACAAATGTGTGTTGCAAATTCGTGGTTAAATGTGTAGGATGGTAGTTTAGTAGAGTATGTGAGCCAGTGTTAGGGTGGGTGTCTTTATTGATGCTATATAAGATTGAAAATCAAAGGAATTAATTTATCATTTTTAGTTCCATGCATGGCGAGAGCAAATGAAATGAAGTGCAGGAACGTTACTACAAAATGAGATACATTTGTAGTAAATAATAACGGGAGAAGAATTATAGCAAAGGAAACATCTCGTTTCATTGGAATTGTCGTTTTCAAACTTTTGTGTACAATGCTAGAAATATAATAAATTTAATCAATTTTTAATATTTTAAAAACTTCAATTTGTTTTTTTCTTTCTTTGCTCATATATATGGTATTTTAACGTGTCTTTTGAGGACTTCCTAACGAAATATTTTCGAAATCTTCTTAATCTTCTTATATGCATTTGTAATTGAATCGATCGTTGCAGAAACCACATTAGACAATTTTTTTCTCATTGAATGTAAGAAACAAATTTTACATTTACTCTGGGTCCCCGCGAGTACTTTATGTAAAATATATTAACAGCTAAATTAGAAGTCCCACTGTAGTTATACAAACTAAAAAAATGGTTGCAACAATAAATAAACTATTGTAGCGAGCCTTACATAAATTTATTTGACAATTATACTTTTGATTACATTATTAAGTATTGGCTATCATTACTTCATTAACGTTTGATTTTATTTTGTTTCGACACACCCTAAAATTTAGAATAATGATATTTGAACTTTTATATGATAATGATAATGTTAATGATAAGTAACATAAATGAAGACACATTGGTCATTCTAGGGTCAGTTGGTGTGCTACCCTGATAGGGACAAGTCGTAATAAACCCACATAAAGTGATAGCTTGTCGGCTCTATTGCGATTTTTGGAAATACATTTTATTGGCTTAGTGTCGGTGGCAAGGATATATTTCTTTCTGAATATATTAGGTAGCTTCACTAGCGAATAAAGGAAGTTGTCAACAATTCATTTTTGTCAATAAAGGATAGTGATATTTGCATAAAACAATAATTTCGCGTGATTCCTTCTACATAAAAAAAAGGCAATAGTAGCGTTGACTGTAAACGCTTCCGTACCCTCCTTAATAACTTTAATTGTATTTTCCACAAATTTTTAAATATTGACTCGATGTTTTTACAATCAATCAGCGATTGCTTAAACATATTTATACTGCCCTTTTAGACTATTCTTATGAAAACGTTATTCTTATTAAGAAGCTCTTAAAAACTTTTCTTATCAAAATCATTCTTTTGAACTTTTCTTATAGATTCCTATTTTAAACTTTTCTTGTGGATACGTTATTTTGCACTTTTGCTCTAAAAAAAATTCTTCCCAATTTATCTTATTCAAGAGCTTTCATGAACATTTTTTACTGAAAGGTTCTCTTAAACTTGGCTCGAAAGAAGTTCAATTCAACTGTTTACGTAGTAAATGTGCAGTTGAACTTTTCTCATAGGACATTTTTATTTTAACTTGTCCTATTGAAGAAGTTCGTTTGGTATTTTCTTATTACAGAAAGTTATTTGAACTTTTAGCACAGTTACTTTAAAATTCTCATTTTCTATTGAAAACGTTCACTTCTGCTTTTCAAACTGAACTTTTCGTTTGGAAATTCATAATGTGATAATGTTTACTTGAACATTTCATATAGAGAACCCCATTCTAACTATTTACATAGAAATGTTAATTTGATTTGTTCATCATGAAAAAGTTAATTGCAACTCTTCTGGCAGAAAAACTTCATTGGATCTTTTCTTGTAAAAAAATTCATTGGGTCTTTGTTTGCAGAATAAGTTCTCCAAATTTTTCTTAAAGAACAAGTTAATTTGAACCATTCGTATGGAAAACATTAATTTTAACATTCCTTTTTGAAATAGCTAAATTGTACTTCTCTTATAGGAAAAGTTCTTTGTAGCCTTTTTTACAGAAATATATTATTTGCACTTTTATTGCATAAACAGTTTATTAGGAAAGTTCTTACAGAAATTGTCTTATAGAAAAAGTTAATTTAACTTCTCTTATAGAAAAATTAATATGAACTATTCTTATAAAAAATCAATTCGAAGAAGTTCTTGTGAAATTTTCTTATAGAATAAGTTCTTTTGAACTTTTGTAATAGAAAGAGGGGTATCACCTTTTTTAAAGAAAGAATTCTTTTGACTTTTCTTACAGAATGCGTTAAATTGAACCTTTTTTCTAGCTTACCCTCGTAGCTTTTAGTGTAAAATATGTACAAGTCGCCTGAGTTGAAAAGCTGATCCTCGTTCTTACTCAGAGTGTGCAGTAAAGGATAAGGAGTGCCAGTGTCCTAGTATGAGCTTATACGAGTATTAATGAAGTACGAATACTCGTACTATATAAGCTGTTTAAGTAAGAAACCCATTATAAATCATCGTTATAAATAATACGACAGTTCCGCACGGTACCATTTCAGCGACGTTAAGGAAAAAATATGACTATAAATAGAGGTGCTCTGTATAACCATCACCCCAACTACAGTTTTCTTTCACGCATACATTCACTTTTTGTAACAAATTTATTATTAGTATAAAAAGGAGACACTTACCTTTGTCATCATTGTTCTCTTGTTTTTACATTTGCGAGAACGGATTAATCCAAAGTATTGACAAAGAATAATTTTACGAGTAGTCTTATGTAAATCCTCCATTATAATGTCCCCCCGTGATGATTAGGCAGACATTCGTAGGACGTCACTCCTGGTGTAGGCCATAAGGAATGCGTGCCATCGGTCATACTATAAGGACATGATACAGCATCAACTGTAATAAATGTTATTTGATTACAAGGTAAAACTTTGTAAAACTTGCTTTACCGTAAACGATAGCCAGGCATAAACAAAATAGTTAAAATATAGCCCCATTTCAGTTTCTGTTATATTTTAAAAAAACCTCATCATGTATCTATTTTTAGTGTGCCCCATTTATCTTTGGGCTAATGCGCCTCCTAATTTTTGTTTTATCTGATGTTGCTGTAGTTGTGTATTCTAATTTAAACCATTATCACCACAGGTACCCGCGTTTGAATTGAAGTGTTAATATTACGGTGAGGTTTCGTCTGTTAGTTCCTTTATTCGTTTATAATTGCATAAATTACATATTTAAACAATTGGGTTGTAATGATTTAAACAAATTAGTATAATTTTATTCAGATTATACTAGGGTATTTAAAGTAACGAAGGGCGATGTTGTGGAAATGTAAACGATTTTATTAGGATAGAATTGTAGTTGAATGGCCGGAAGAAGATTAGATGTAGTTTAGAGATTCTAGTACTATAATATAAATAACTCTGAATTGTACATTGTTGTGATTTGTTGACTGTATTTTTAACAAGCAGCTCATGAGTTACCCTAAGATACAGTCGAACCCACAAAAGTATTTGCTTAGCAATTTTGTACGAGTATGATATATTTGGATTTAGTACAAGACAGGACCTCAGGCAGGACGACACCATATCATACGACCTCTCCAATATTTTGATTAATGTTGTTATGACAAAAGCTGCTGTTAATGCGAATAACACATAGGCTCATTACAGCACTGGGCGCACTCTCCAAGAAGTTACTGCAGTTTTTGCGAGGATCGAGAAGGAATCATTAAAGGTTTGTTTAGCAGTAAATGAGGAGAAGGCAAAATTGGAAGAAAGAGCCAACGTGGAGAATCGTTATAATTCCAAGGTAGCGGATGAATTCATTTACCTCGCATCTGTCGTACACAAAAGCTATAACGTCAGCCTACAAATCAAATACATAATTGTGCTTGCGAACAGTTATCATTTCGGGCTAATTAAGGACTCGGAGAACAAAACGTTACCCTTTGTATTTGTTTACAAAAAGTTGTTGATGTCTTTGCATGAATTTGGTTAGGTTCTATTGGAAAAAATCTAATTTGGTTAATTTTTCTTCTCTTCTCATACACTAGAGACTATAACTAGAAATGGGGAAATGTCGTAATTTTATTGTATAGTCGGATGAAAAAAATAATCTTAGATTTCCCCACATTTTTGAAATAATCAAAAAGGAACGTTTTGTTCTGCGACTCCTCAATTCTGGACTTCGGTCATAAGACTTTTCCTCGAGCAACATATATCCAACTCTATCATATTGTCAAACAATCTGCCTTGATTTATGGCATAAAATCCCGGGTCATATCGCACTCTGGCGAAAGATAGCTGGGATTATTCGAAGGAAAAGGTCAAAAAATATATGGTCCTATAAGAGAGAACAATGGATACCGACGACGTATGTATGGACCAAGACTGTATAAACTGTATCTCAATATCAACGTATTTAACCGAATAAAAACAATGTGATATGCAAGCAGAATGGATCAGAATATACCACCACGAAATATATTCGATGACGTACTCGAAGGATTTCGGAAAATACGACTAGCAAGACTCTGCTGGTAAGTCCTGGTGGAAGAATGCCTGCGAGATCCTGGTATTTCTAACAGGAAGTATAAAGCTAAAGGTTAGAGAGAGAAATAGAGAGAGTTTTAATCTTCATTTTGTGGGGCCCTAACCCCTCTGGGTTATTTGATGCCACCCAAGTAAATATATATTTGTATATAGCGGAATTGATATTATAACAACAAAAATTTCAACAGTTGAAAATTCACTTAAAACCAGATTTGCAGTTGACTGCTTTTTGAGGTTAAGAAAATGTTATTAAGCCTATATTAGTACTATATTCAAAAGATGTTACCCCTTCTGAATTTTGGTTAAAAGAAAAAGGCTTTCAAAAGCTTTCGATTGATGCACAATTTGGCCGTTTAGGGCTGCGCCTTGCACGATGTTGCCTATGGTTTCTGAGGTTAGAAAAAAGTTATTCTGAAGTCTATAAATCATATAATCTTTAAGGAACTATCGCCCTCCAAATTTCAAGCAAGGCATAGGACCAGCAATTGATTGATTTATACTTGTTATTTTTCTATGTAGTCCCTTGGATGACATCTGCCGAAGTATTTGTAGATGAAAGTGTCCCGTTCTCCGCGTACACTGACTTATGGCACTGTCTTCCCGTACACTGATATTCAAGATTGTATATGGCCATTCGAGCACCACATCCAGGATTTATAACGGCTATGTTGTATACAACTTTTTTAAAGTCTGAACAAGAATACACTCACATTCTCTGTCTCATTTAGAACGACTAGATTCAAAACTGTACACACAGAGAAAAGATTAGTGGGAAATCAATTTAGGCATTGGAAATTCCATGCTAAAGTCAATATTTTGCTTAGAATTCATAACTGTCATACATCGGAATTATTTGTCGATGTTATTGATAGATCAAAAATGGGTCTTACAAATACAAGTTTCTACTACAGAAATTAGGTTGTATTAACCAATTTGAGAATTTCTTAAACCTCATTCATCTGAAATGGAAGATACCACTAATAAAAAGTACAATATTAGAATTCCTGTTCAAATATTAGTCACGTAATCATATTTTAGTTTCTGTTGCAAAATCACTTGTTTCAAAGGTATGTATTCGATTTTGCACAAGAGGCTTAGCTGTTAAAGATAAACTACACATATTTCAATGTTAAACGAGGACTTTAGAGAACTATTATTTTAAACAGAAAGTGATAAACAAAGTTATGAAAAAACAATAAAGTGTGTAGATATCAGCCAACAAAGAATACATACTATTATAAATTGAGGTGAAGTGAGCCTTTTAAGTGAGTCTCCTCCAGAGACTGGAGGAGCTATTAATGTGGATGATACAAAGTAACTTAAATATACACATAATATCATTTTTGATCGAAAATATGAAAATTATAGAAAAACTGTCTATATCTGGAAAACGAAGGGTCCAGTTGAAAAACTAACAAATTTTTACGGGTTTTTAAGGGTTTCTCACAGAGAGTTCCAATTCGCATTAAATAATTTTTTTTCAAAAAATCGCCAAAATAAAAAAATGGCTATATCTCAGAAACGGTGCGCTAAATCGCAAACATAATAAATTTTGCACCTCTTCAGGATGCCTTCATCTATGGATGTCTTGAATACGGCATCACTTTTACTTTTAAAAAATCGCTAAAACTAAAATTTCTGGGATCAAATCTCGCTAAAACGCCCCTATGCCAATATCTCGGTAACGGAGCGTCCAATCGAAAACAAACCAATTTTTTATGAGTTTCTAAGAATTTTTCATAGAGTGGTCCATTCGTTTAAAAAATCATCAAAATATGAAACTCGCTGAAATAAAGAACGGCTATAACTCGGAACCGGTGCGTCCAATCGCAAAAATAATAACTTTGTTATCTCTATAAGAGACTTTAACCAATGGATGTCTTTAATACATCACCTATTTAAAAAAAATTTGCTAAAACCGCTATTTTAGAAAAAAAGATCACATGAGGACACCCGGTTGGAACGAGGTTTCTTACGCTTTATATTATGTACTAGTTAGTTCCAGCACGTATAAAGCGCCCGTTGAAAAGTACGGACAATTTAAATGGATCTTTAAGGAAAGGTACTTTGTGTAAAATAAAAAACTTTTTTTAATAATTTGTTTTTCTGCAGTGTATTTGTATACGCGTTAATTGAAGTTTGAAGTTTGAAGATTGATTATACTCACTCACTCCAGCTACATGAAAAAATAAGTGAAAAGGAAGGGAAAAAATTAAAAAATTATTTGTTTTTAATAAATAAAATTTTGTATTCGACAAATGTTGAATTTTGTATTTTGTATTCCCAGATACAAATTCAACATTTTTTCAACGTTCCTGTGAAGAAGGCACAGAAACAAATGGAAGTTTCGACCAAGTTTGTCATTCGCTTGATATTTCACGAAGATATTTCACAAGTTTGTGTGTATCTCGACACAACGAACGGGAAGTAGGGAAACATTTTAATTTGCTCAAAACACATTCAACCTGAAAAAGGGGATTCTTTTTCTCAAGGGTTAAAGTAGACTACAAGAATTTTATGGAATTCAGTTAATAATTGTATGAAACTTCGATGATCATATCATACTTATAAATTAATTTGTTGAAGTTGAAAAAGAAAAGTAGAGAAAAAATTCTGTGTAAGCTGAATTTATTCCAATTTTCCATACATCAGGGTTAAATTGTGACCCATCTGCTTGTTATCCATAACCCTCTTTGCGAATCTCATATCGTACATATTCTAAGATAAAGTGTTAACTTTATACAACCCCTATTCTCGAACGAAATATACGTAATATTTTCCAGTACCAGTCAACTTTGTTAGAATGTCTGACCCAAAAAGACGACTAACCAACCACGTTCCGATTAGTCTCACGGCAATGAGTGTGACCAAAACGAAGTTAAATCCGGGAATTCGGAAATGCCAAGAGAACATCAAAAATTTCTCTTTGATTGCGATCAGCTCATTGACCTCTCTTCGAGCATTCAACAACTCGAATTAATAGACCAGTCAGACACAATACTGGAGGTTAGACTGCAGGATCTTGATTAATATTACGGTAAAATCCAGGAAAGTTATGAAACTATGTTTTTCTCCGTCTCATCGGCTAACTCACGAGACTATAGGGCGCAAGGCAAGGCCAATCTTAACGTATGTTTAGAAGCATACTACGTGGCAAGGTCGCGTATGCTCGACATGCTTAAATGCTCGCAGGGGTACAATGGTCCACCACCGATGGTCAGACAACCCCCACCGCTGCAACCCATTACACCACAACCCCAAAACGACTCGTATCTTAAGGTTCCAGCTTGCGATACAGACGTTTTTTCTGGAGGTTCTGAAGACTGGCCAGGCTTCCGTGATATGTTCACGGGAGTTTACATAGACCATCCGAAACTAACTCGTGCCCAGAAGCTGTTCCACTTGAGACACAAAACAGCAGGTGAAGCTGCTGTAATCGTTAGAAGATACCCAGTATGTGACGACAATTTTGAACTGGCCTGGAACGCACTGAAAAACCGCTTTGACAACAAGCGAGCATTAGTTGAAAAACTATTGGTCACGCTATTGGATCTCCCAACGATAAGCATAGAAGATAGTGGAGCAATCCTAGAAATGCATGCCACAGTCACTGACTGCATCGCAAAACTCAAGCTTCTTGGAGTTCCCGTCGATTCATGGGATGCAATAATCGTTCATCTCGTATCTCGGAAGTTACCCGAAGAAACTTTCTCCCTTTGGGAACAGTCTTTAGAGAGTCGCCGCGAGCTGCCAAAATGGTGTCAGCTGGATGAGTTTCTCATGAAAAGGAGCGAAGTGGTTGAGCGCATAATAAACAATCGGGCATCGAGGAATAAAATTATGCCTCAACAATCCCATAAATCGAAAGTACAAACGTACGATTCACAGGAAGATCTTCACATTCCTTGTTTATTATGCGAATCAGAACATACTATCAGAGTGTGCCCAAAATTTAAGGAATTTACTCCACAGCAACGTGTAGATTTCGTGTACAAAAATAAATACTGCAACAACTGTCTCTCGCAATTCCACGCAAAAAATAATTGTAAAAGCAAGAATACTTGTCTAGTTTGTAGAAAAAGGCATCACACATTACTTCACATTCAGTCGAAAGATTCTCAGAATTCAACAATTCAGAACTCTAGAAACCCTAGTTCTCAGAATCCATCTACCTCGTCCGGAAACAAACCCTTTGAAACACAATCCCATTTCTGCTCAAATAATGATCCCACTCTGCGTCGAACAGCTCTAGGTCCGATTGAGATAAGGGGAGAATTATTTACCGTAAGAGAATTAATAGACCCTGATCTCAGCGAACATTTTTATCTGAAAAATTTTTGAAAAAAATTTCCTCCGACAATTGTCGAAATTTTGTGGAAGCAAGCAAAAATTTGAGGAAACAGTTCTCCAAGTTTCTGAAGACTGCAGCGAATGACATATATCGCAAGTATTCTGTGCATGGCTTTGAATGGAAATTCATCCCACCGCATGCTCCTCACATGGGCGGGCTCTGGGAAGCTGCCGTAAAAAGTTTTAAGTTTCACTTCAAAAGAGTTGCTGGTGCCCAAAGGTATACATTTGAGGAATTCTCAACATTATTGGCTCGAATAGAAGGGGTGCTCAACTCTCGGCCAATCTCTGCGTTGTCAGAAGATCCGACGGACATGACGGCTCTGACTCCTGACCATTTTTTAAGAGGGTCTCCTTTACTAGCTTTCCCTGAGCCCCCTTCAGATGATTTCTCTCTGCTAAATCGCTGGGAAAAGCTAAAAGCGCTTCATCACCAACTTGCCATCAGGTGGAAAGAGGACTATCTCCAATCTCTTCACAAACGGTACAAGTGGCAAAACGCCACTCCCAACCTAAAAGTCGATGACCTCGTTGTCATAATAGATGATTTGCTTCCACCTTATGAATGGACATTAGGTAGAATCGAGAAGACACATCTAGGGAGCGATGGCCATGTTCGAATTGCGGATGTACGAACTGCAAACGGAATCATGACCTGCCCAATAGTAAAATTGTGTTATCTACCTGTTAAAGATTCCTAAACAAATTGGTATTCTGGAAAAGGGGAAAAAGCCCCGAAAGTCCATCACTCATTCCTCACACTTCTCACTATATTATAAACTTCCATCTTCCTTTATAACCATTACAGGTCCCACCAAAGAAACCGATCGTCAGTCTACCGATGCAGGCTTTGCACGGGGTACCACTCTATCCGGTTCTGCTCTAAATTCTTGATATTGACGCCCGCCGAAAAAAACCGGGCAGTTAGACGGCACGATTACCCGCAACGTGCGGTAAGGAACGTCGTTCCAAAAATTTTAGATGGTTTTAATTGGAATTTAATGATATGAATTGATATTCAACATAAGTCAATTGAAATTGAAATGACAAAAAAAAATTAATTTAAACAGAAATCTATTGGGACCAACAGATTTGCGTGGATTCTGAACGTTAAAACTTCATAATTAGTCCTCGATTTTGCGCCATGCCATTATCGTTGTCGAGTGATGAGCAAATAAAATAAGAATTGAGTATTTTGTTTTCCATTATTTTTCAGCCACACTGTAAAACTCGTCATATCTTCACCGTACATACTTTGGATCAAAAAATCGTTATCCCTAAGGAAACCCTAACTATAAATAGTCAATCAATTTTTTCTCAGTGCAACACATGTTCCGTAGGAGAAAGAGTTATAGTTTTTCCTTCTTTCATAAATAACAAAGCAATGATCAAGTTAAGCTACCATCTACCATCAGTTGAACAAATTGTTATCAAAAAAAAGCAAATATATATATCAAAACTTACAAGAACACACGTGCAGCTTTAACACTTTCTCTGACACACTCGTTATTGTTACAGAAATTCTCTAACTTGCTGTAAAAAAAACACAAAAGGAGCTTAAACTCTCTTTCTCTCTTTAACTCTCTTTCTACGTTTAATCTAATAAAACTATAAATATGTTAAGCGCCAAATGCCATTTTCCCTTCATCTCATGAATAGAGTGTGATGAGGCTTCCAAAGTGAGTGATAGAATGAGTCATTGACATATGGGTATGATGTCAACGTGATTGGCACTGCATGGGTTTCGGTAAACAACATTCCAGAGCAGCAGCAAAGCACAATTTGATACGAACTAGCAGGAGGGAGATGGTACTTTGTTAAACAGTAAACTAACAAGCAATTTAAACCCTTTTGGCGTGCGTTTTTGACACACATTGACATTATAGATAGATATACAAGTATCGTGGGAAATGTTATCATGAAAGTTTGACAAGATTTTTGAAGAAAGTGTTGCATTGTACACAGATTCTTTATCTAAAAATAACTTTGTTTAGTTAAAATTTATCAGCTAGAAGTATTGACATTATTGCTTGTGTCTTTGGGTGTTTTGTCGATAGATCCTTCGGGTGCGTCAGATTTTGTCAGATCTCTACATTGACACATACTCGTACGATACTATATTGGCACGTGTTAATTTTCTCTATTCGGATTGTGTAAGTCTGTGTGTGTGTTGTTCAGTATTATTGGCATTAGTTATACCCTCACCCATAGGGATGGGGGTATATATCATTTAATACGTAAAAAAAATGTAACACATAGTAACATATCTTTGGACGAAATTCGTTTCATGACTTTTTAAGACGTTTGACTGTCTGTCTGTCTGTCTGGCTGACTGGCTGGTCAACACGATAACTGCCGTAAATATTTATCGACCACAGCAAAATTTTGTCAGACACTTTTATTTGCCAATATTGAGTTTGGGATTGAAAATGGGCGTTTTGGCCACGCCCTTCTGGTACCTCCCATACAAATCGACACATTTAGCACAAAATCATATTTCTTTCAAAACTTTCTTCTGGTAGATGTGATTACTTTCAACTCAAACACCGGTTAATAACCTGTAAATGCCTACTTAACTGGAGGAAATGGGCGAGATTGTCACGCCAATTCTAGTACCTCGAATACAAAACAGGGTGTTGGTCCAGGTTGTGAATCCGATAAATCGAGTAAAATACATCCGACCTTAATGAAATTAGGTATAAGGCTTCACGTTATCAAACGCCAATCACCCATTAAAACAAGGGTGATTTTGCCACGCACATTGTGGTACTTCCCATACAAAAACTGTTTGGCCGTCTGGTTTTTCGGCACGAGAAGTTCCGCAAAATCGAACCAATCTTTATGAAAGTTGGTACCAGTCACTATTTTTTGTCAAATAAAGCTCTCCTATAGAAAATGAGCTGTTTTGCCACACCCATTCTGATACCTCCCATACAAAAGTTGGGCGGATGTCCGGTTGAACCACACGTTAACTCTTAAATAATTCGGTACTAAGCAATATTTTGTTAAAAGCTACTGTTTAAATAATAACTGACTTTTTCGCCACGCCCAGTTTCGTACCTCCCATACAAAAGTTGGGCGTATTTGGGGTTTTCCGACTCAATATCTCCAATAAATCATGACCGATCTTAATAAATTGGGTAGTGATCAAAATTTTGACAACAATTATTTTACCCAGCATAAAAATATTGGGAGAGGAAACTAACTAACTTGGGTATTTAATAATATTTAGCGCAATGTCAATCTGCTATTGAATATGAACGTTTTTTAACAGAACTCCCACGCAATGGATGACTTAGGGTCAGGGTATGATTAAGTCGGTTCACCCGATGAAACTTATGCACTGGTTTTTGTTTCATTCGCATTCATAAGTTATATTTGTCAGTCATTGATACCAAAGTAGTGACTGGGCAAAGGATAGGATGGAGTTACAAATGTCATCTCATTTTCGGCATAAAGTGGTGATAGTAGATAAACTGATGTGTTAATTTGTTTCATAATGCATTTCGGTATGTGTTGAACATGAGAAAAATCAAACGAAAAATCCCATAAGGATCTGTTAGTTTTCATATGTCAAACGTTCAGTGGCGTGAATCGTGTTCTATTTGAACTACAAATACTCAATTCGGTTCAAATTATGTAGCTCCTGTATAAGGCAGCATTTTAAAATTATTCCCATCATCCTTAAAAGAGCTAGTAGAATACAGAAATGCTTAATTTTATTACAAATGTCTTCATTTTTCTGCCGAAAAATGGTTCTAATTTAAAAAGTGTTACACTCTGTTTTAAGGTGCAGTGATTTTCCAGTACAATATTTTTGTACCATCATCAGTTTCAGCTGCCACTGCTTTGCCAGTACTGTTTTCTGCACCGCCTTCAACCTCTGAAAAAAAGATAATTTATTATTTTTGTTTGACACAAAAGAAGATGAAGAAATTCAAATTTTTAACTCTTGTACATGAGAATGTCTAAGGTATGAAAATCTTTCGGGCTATTCGGCGATGACCCCCGAGATCAAGCGATACAACAGTTTCATACTTTTTTATACATAAACCCAAGGTCTACTTGCATATGACCCGGCTACGACTGAGGAATTGGAAGCCAACCTTACTCACGTTATTCGCCAAATACTACTTGAAATATTTGAACGCTTTAAATTGAGAGCTCGGAATGAATCATCTTAGCCGCTTTATGACCAAGATTTGAAATAGGTACCTATACTTGAATCACCCTTTATAAAGTATGTTAAGACACCTCTTAAACATTCCCATCTATACTATCTGCTTCAAATATTTCCATAATCTAACAACTATTTAGTTTTGAAAAGATTTGCTGAGCATATAAGGATCAGGGTTAAGCCAGCAAAAAATGCATAAACCCTTTTGAGAAGTTCCCAGAGTTTACTACAGTTCCAAATAGATTTTCCTTCTTCTTCTTATTTCGTTTTCGTTCATATTTTTATCAACCATTTATGTATACACATGGGTATCGTTACGAGAAATGGTACAATAGTTATTGTTAAACGTTTTTTACGTTTTTTGTTTGGGTTACTTTGTCTACTTTGGGCTTAGGCAGAAATAAAAGCCATACAAGTTGAGTTGCATTTTGGTCGTCGTTTCATATTGTACCAGGAAAACCCTGGCAACAAGGACCAGGTTTTTGTATTGTACTAGGTGTTCAATTCGAGAGCCAACTACGTCATCGTCTTTTGCCATTGTGCTGGCAACATTGAATTTTTCTTTGGAAATATTTCTCTATATGTGCAAGTGACAGTGCACGTTGCTGGGAATGTAAATATTGTATGAGTTACAAAACTTTAATTTATATTCTTTGCTGCGATGTGAATCGGTGACTGCTTTATGGAAGGATTTAGAGTTTACAGGAGAATATAACTAAGGGGCAGTAGATGAAATTAAATTTTGAGCTTATAATGTTCTAAATCATCTTTCGTGGTGCTAAGATGTAAGGTTATCCTGCCACATGAAGTGAAATGCAGATGTGACGATGATGTCGTGATGACCATGGCGATGACAATGTTTACGTTGCTGATGGAGAGATCGAAGACACTAGGTAAATAACACCAACGTTTGAACATTTGTAGGAGTACGTATTAAAATCAACATCTAAAGTTACACTTAAATCGAAAGCGAATCATTTTAGCTTCGTGGATGTAAATGCTAAACAGGTATAGGGTTAGACAGGTCCAAGCTGACGTACAATACTGCAGATATGGATTTTCTGATGACGCTGAAGAACTTGTACAATAGTACAAAAATCCAAAACTGTACACAAAATACAAACAGCGTACATAAAAGTACAATAAATGAATAGGCCAAATAAATAGTTCAAGTTAGGTGAGGTTTGAGAGACAAGCGCATTGAGTGAAACAAACAAACACACTTACATACAATCTGTCAGATGTACGCTAATACACTCCTAGATAGTAACTACCTACATACACAGATATGTAATCAGTCACTGTACGAGACGTACTGCAACGATTTCATTGCGATATCAACCAAGAGTACGGGAGACAGTCACAACCAGAAAAATACTACTTCATCTCGGAATGCATCAAATACAAATACACATGTGTTGAACGAATATTCACAGTCATCGGACGAAAAAGCGAATTGCAAAAATAATACCAACTACACACATTAAGTTCCACTTCTGTCATGTGTCTTTATGACACATTGGTATTTAATGTAATCAAGCCATACACTGAAAGAATACGCTCTTTCACACATATAAAAGTGTTTGCCGCTTCAATGAATATTTTCATCGAAAGTAATCTTATATAAAAGTTCAACGTCGTAACGAAAATGACTGCATTGACTGATAAAATTGTATCACTGCGACGTGCATGTTTCCTTGCTACAAATAAATCTGTTTCACTTTATCGAGAAGTATGTTATATTGATGAGGTTCTCACAACCAGTGAGCTATGCGCTAGTTATTCACCAACTGCTTGAGACCTGCAGTTTTATGCCGCTTCTAGGCGATATGTTAGCCAGCGCTTTCATGGCTTAGAAATAGGAAATACTGTTTGAGAACTGATCCATTAAAGGATGGACAAATATCCGTTGGTGCAACGATTAATGTGCGTGACTCTTGAGCATGAGAACAGGTGTTCGATTAATTTTGTTAATCAGGTTTTTTTTTGGTGGTTTGGGTCTAAAATTATTTGCATATAGTCTTCGCTTCAAATTTGCTCAAATATTTTCAAATGGTCAAACATTTGGAGGATCATATACAATCATATGGTATTTGAAGTGTGTCCATGGTCTAAAATGTCTTTAGGACATAATGACAAGGAGCTAAGTCTGGCCAAAAAATTACATTTAAACCTTTATGCTTTTATAAAATATTTCAGTTTTGGCAAATAGTATTTTATGTATCGTTCAGATTTGAGGGCAAAGCCATATTAAAAAACCAGTCCCTCTGACATTCCAAGCCGGCTGATTGAAAGCCACAATATAATTACTTTTTTAGTAATAATTATCATTTACAGTTTGATTGACTTCAAAAAAAAATTATGTCCCTGACATTCAATTTCAAATATGACTTGTCGTCCATAATTCAAATAACATCATTCTTGACGTAGAATGATTTTTTGACAAAACTTTTCTATAAAGGTTTTTGTATTTCTTCTTGAGCTTCAGCAACTGCTGGATTGCTGTTTCTGGACGTTTGCTGAATTCCTATGCCATTGAGATACTTTTTTACAGTTTGTTCGCGCAGAAACTATTTATTTTTATTTAAGTTAAAATACAATTCGATTTTGATATAAAACTTCTATTTTTAATATTTTATTTCAATTATGTACATATGTGTATTGTTTTAAGTGTTTTCGACAACTGACTTTACAATGTTTCTCATTGTCGCGGGCCACCAAATCCATAAACATAGAACGACAGTTAATATGAATAGAGAATGTAAAAGAAATAGCAACAACAATACAACGGCTGAGTGACCAACTGAATCAAACGACTTCGTCAGCGCTGTTGTTGTTGTTGCTATATTCTTTTGCATCGATAATGTAAACAACAAGCATCAACATACATACATACGGTACACAACATAATGACCAAAACCAGTATGTATGTTGTTGTTGCGACAAAATTATTAGAAAAGAATATTAGGGTGGCCCGCAATTTCAATATTTAACAAATTTAACAACAATCATAAATACAAATATAATTTGATGATCGATGTAGGGCGATCTCACCCAACACAGTTTTTCCATCGCAGTGAAAGTCATTTCCATGCTCCCTATATGATTTTGCGATTCTACCATCGGTAATCTTTTTACGACGAGACCTCACTGATGAGTCTCTCAAACTACACTCTCTCCAAAGCCAGGCTTTCTTACTATTATTTTTCGAATTCGATATCGAGCCAGTATTCTATATACTGCACAAAGATGAGAATCGACATCCGAATTTTCCATATTACAATGATTGTCGAAAAAATTGCAAATGTCTTTTCAGCATTCTTCTTCTTTTGTTGACATTGCAAAATAAATATATGGACAAATTTTAAGAAACTGTTTATACAATATAAACAAAATACGTGGTAATCGTAAAAAAAAGCAAAATATTGATAGCATTAGGACTTTGATTTACTGATTTACTCTGATTTATTTGATACAATTTCATACCGCGAATAGAACATTATAAACTTAAGGAGAAACCAAAATGACAGATCTGTTTAATTTCTCCAATTTTTTGCATTTTCCTGAAAACATATGCAATCGGGATCCATTTGGAATGAAACTAACAAAAAATAGGAAAATGGGGAATACAAACTATTATTTTGCAGAGTTTTTTCAATATTCTTAATTTATGTTCACAACCTTTTTTGTTTATCTATTATTTATTAGTTTACGACAGATGTTTTGTTTGTCACTTTGCCAACATATATTTTTGCATTCTCATATTCCATTTGCTTTCATTTTCAGAATAATCATAAGATTTATTTCATGTGGAAGAGAGTCTGATTCAATTTATGTCTTCGCATTCTCTGTTCTATTTACAGTGATAGCAATTATTTTGCTGGAAATGGTATAGATTTTTAAAACTACAAATTGGCTATGCTATTTAATGCTATAAAACGCCGGTGATTATGTGATACTTTGGATACCTGCAAATAATTTTAAGAAAAATTTTCAGTATTATAAAAAACTGACCACCTATGTATGTAATCCTAAATGTTGGAGCAATGTTTGGCTTATCGCATGAAAAATTCTATCGAACTTAATATTACGATGCCAATAAATCTTCAATGGAAATTAGTGAAAAATTCGTGCGAGTATCGTGGCCTATGCTCTGATCAATATCTTAATGGTGAATGTCTGCATTAATCTGTGTATAAGTATATCGGAGTTTATCAGGTGCTTTAAATGAGTGATATGAATGACACAGTTCGAAGTATTGACTAGGATAAGGTGTACGATCTCTTCGTCATCTTACAGGAAATTGTAATGGCACTTTCTGCAGAGCTTACCACTGAAACTACACCGTAAATTTCACAGCAGAATCAAACCAATACACTAAAGGTTTTTTTGTTTTTCAATAGATTGGGGGAAAATATGTTTAACGGCAAACCTTACTTCTTGTGTAAAGAATGATACATGACTTTGAGTATCTAGCAAGACCGCTTGGCTTAATTTGAATGATATTTGAATTAACTACATGCAAATCGTAAATCGTTAGTTAAACATGCAGACTAAAGAATATGTGTTTCCTGGGTATTTTCTGTAATTTTTGTAAATGTTGCTACCATGTTCAATTCTCATCACTTCTTGTGATCCGTAGCATATATACAGTGGTGGCCAAAACATATGCAACTAAGATTGGCTGCCTTTAACAGGGTCTACAAGTTTATAGAATTGTGCCACAAAAAGCACAATGATATTTCCATAAATAATAAACGTCATTAAGATTTTTAAAAAAAAATCAGAATGTACAGCTTTTGTTTACATTTCCAAGTTATCGGCATTTTTATCGATAAGTATTAAAATCGGTGTGAACGAAACGTATGCAACTCTCCAATTTTGTTTTCAATAACGTCGTTTTTATAATTATTTTGATCGCTGTTCTTTATATAACTAATTAGAAAGCCTGTGTTAAGAGATTTGTAGGAATATTCAGTATTATTTTGTTGTTTTTTCCTATTGAATCTAAAATAGAGTTCGTTTTAAAAAGGCGCGCGATAAATTCGGATTTGAGCTCAGACGGAAAATTGTGAATGCTTATTCTTATGCAATATCACAGAAGGATATTGCCGAGAAATATATAATGTTCATAAAAGTTCAATATCTCGCATTATTGCTACTTTAAAAAAATCTTCAGAAATTTTTATTCCACACCAAGGTGATCGACCGCGCAAGGCAAGTGATCGGACGGACAATTTGATCATCAGACACGTGAAATGAGACCCATTTAACTCTTCCTTCTAAATAACTGCAAAATTCAAATTTCAGTTTCTGCTCGAACAATTCGTGGACGTCCTTTGCAGGCTACTCTACTCGAACGAAGTCCTGCAAAGAAACCTCTTATATCAACTTGTAATCAGCAAAAGCGGTTGTACTTTGCTTAAGACTATTTAAATTGGATAGGAAGTAAATGGAGGGCTGTCTTGTTTAGTGACGAATCAAAATTTATTATTATTGTCAGCGATGGCATGTGTTACGTACGACAACTAGTAGGATAACGCATCGATGCACTTTACTGCAAAAAGACGATCAAGCATGGAGGGGAAAGTTTGATGATGTGGGACGCTTTTCTGATGCTGGTGTTGGTCCACTGCATAAAATTGATGTCATTATGAACCGATTTGTGTAGAAAGACATTTAAAAATGGTAATGCTTCCATACGCCGAGTACGATATGCCATTGTGGTGGGTCTTCCAGCAAGACAACGACCCCAAACACTCATCGAAAGTGGTCAAATTGTGGTTTGGTGAAAATAGAGTTACGGAGTTACGAATTTGAATTTTATTCAGCTGGCGCATGTGACGTTTAACATTTAAAAATGATTGGATGTAGGCAGACAGTAGTAGAGTAGCCGTAATAATATTAAAACATTGTGGACATTCCACTGACGCTTTACATAAGTTTGTTGCGGCTGTCGGTGGTGCACTGGTTAGTGCGCGTGGCTCTTGTACATGATATCCTGAGTTCGATTTCTACTCTGACCTCCTTAAAACAAATTCTTTCGGCGGGGGTCACCTCGCACAGTGACGGTGACACTATCGAGTATTTATGCACGAAAAAGCTTCTCAAACTACCGTTTTGAATTAGTGTAAAATCTGTAGGTCCCAATCAATGAGTATTTAACCAGAAAGCGCACAGCTCACTGGTTATGAGAAGCTCTCCCCAATTCCTTCATGGCAGGTGATGGGAAACCATTTACTTTATTTATTTTATAGTTGTGATTAACGATATATAAAAAATATTTAAAAAATTATTTGACATTAAATCATTTGGTATATCATCTTTTGGAAAGATTCGTGAGAAATCAGTGAACTCCTTAAATATAAAGTGAATGCGTGTTGAATAAAGACTGTTTCGAGATATTTGTAATGTTGCTTACAACATCTTACAACTGATCGCAGAATTCTTTCAAATTCATTCCTTCAGTCAATTATAGTTATGGATGTAGTTGGGAGTCCTTTTGTTGACAGGTTTTAATCAACGTTTGTTTATAGCTTTGAATTTGTTAGATTAAATTCAATAAATTTCCAAATGTGATGTCAAAGGCTTTAGTTACGTTTCTAAAATTTTACGAAAAGGTAACTTCTATGACAAATCTTATACAAGGTGGCGCAAAAGTAAACTTCCGCTGTTTTTCGGCTGTAATTTAAAAAAAAAATGAAAAACTTTGATTCTTCTTGTGGATTATTTTTATTTGGCCTTTTAATTTTTTTTACATCAAGTCGAGAATATGATGTCATGTAAATGGCCACAGTTGTTTGTCATTTGAGTCCTTTTTATGGCATTTTCCATCACTTTGGTCAAAACTTCCGGCGATACGTCCTCACATTCTTGACGGATATTGTCTTTAAGAGCTGCAAGAGTCTGAGGCTTGTTGACATAAACCCGCGACTTCAAAAAGCCCCACAAAAAGAAGTCTGGAGCCGTCAAATCAGGCGATCTTGCTGGCCAGTGCAAATCGCCAATCGGGAGATTAGGCGCCCAGGAAATGCATCCTTCAGCATTTCGGTTGTGGCACGTGCTGTGTGTGCCGTTGTACCGTCCTGTTGGAACCACATGTTTTCCAATCGCAATTCATCAAGTTGCGGCAAAAAGAAGTCGTTGATCATTGCTCTGTAGCGCTCACCATTCACAGTAACCGTTTGGCCCGCGACGTCTTCGAAGAAAAAAGGTCCGATGACTCCTCCAGCGAAAACAGCACACCATACAGTGACTTTGAGCGGGTGTAATGGCTCTTCGTGGGTTACACGCGGATTTTCAGTGCCCCAGGAGCGTAAATTTTGCTTATTTACGTACCCGCTAAGATGGAAATGGGCCTCATCACTTATGATAATTTTTGATGAAAAATCATTTTCCTCTTGGTGGTGATTAAGGATGGCTTGAGCGTATGTTAGACGCGATTGGCGGTCAGCAGCTAACAGCTGATGCACCGTCTGGACTTTGTTTTGTACGGACACATCTTCAAATCTTGTACCAAAATTCGCTGTAAAGACCGTCGACTGATACCCATTTGCATGGCACGTCGTCTGGTCGATGTCGACGGCGCTTCCATGACATCCTCGGCTACAGCAGCAATATTCTCTGCAGAACGGCTACTCCGGGGTCTACCACGCCTGGCAGCATCTCGTGTTGTGCCAGTCTCTTCGAGGCGAGTGGCTAAACGTCGCAGTGTTTCACCAGTAGGCGTTGGACGGCCAGGAAATCTGCGACGAAATTCACGTTGTGCCAAAGTCACCGACCGATTATTGGTCAAATAAATAGTCAGCAATATTCCGCGTTCTGGAGCAGTGTAGCGTAACATTGTTTATTAACGCGTATTTCGCATGTGTTTACTACACAAATGTCAAAACAGAACTGACATTAGGGGCCAATCGCAAAATTTATAGCATTTTCTGATAGGAGGATTACTTTTGCGCCACCTTGTAGAATAACTTTTTATTTGGAGCCAGTTTTATGCCGAAAAATTTAGATCTTATAAAAGAAAGGATTTAACTAATGTTATCTCTTTACTTAAGTTTGCCTTAGATCACGACTACGATTGAAAAAAAAAAGCAGAAAAATAACAAATTTGTTTTTTATATTTTTTTTATGCCAACTTTCGTCCATTGAAACTTGAATGGTTTTGAAATATTCTGTTTGTAAAACACTTTCAAAGTTCAGTAGATTGTTTAAAATTTAATAGTGAATCAATACCTGACCGTATCACATTCCTCCCCTTAGAAGACATCATCAATTTACGTTTAATAAAAAGTTGTTCGACAAGAATATTTCCCAGTATCCGATTGACAGAATCGAAGCCCCACACCCATTTCATTTGTTCTAACGATGATGCACTAAGTAAATTTGAAGAGTTTATTTTAAACTTGTAGTTTTTCTTTTCAATGATCCTGTTGCTGTTACATCATCTTTGCTACATATTTAGAGAAATGAGGCAGGAGGTACCAGATACTCAGAGTACCCAGAGTTCTTTAGTTGCAAACACCACTAGGTGTGTCTATTACGTTATTATGCAACCTATTGAAAACACTAAAGGTAAAATATTTCCATTCAGGTAAAGGTTAAATTATCAGTATATATACATATGTGTGTAATTTCAACGAAGGAAGCCATCCCCACATCTTCTAGCGAATTCAATGTGGTTCCAATTATTCACTCATTCATTTAGTTATTCATACTCCTTTTTTTATTTATCATCTTGGTAAAGATATTCTATTCAGTTCAATTAACACGCAAAGGATTCCGCATTCATTTCGCTAAAACAACAAATATCAGTTATTTTCCTCATGCTGGAGTTAGTTTTTCTATGAAGTTTCAGTTTGCCAGCGAAGTTTTGTTCAAGTGGATTATCTTCGAAATTGCTTTCATTCAACCGAAAAGTTTCTTGTATTAAAGTGCGTAGATATAAACGCGTAGATATGTTCAATAGATGTCTTCAATACAGAGTCACACTTTGAACGACAGGAATATGATTTAAATGTTGCCGAAAGTGTTTGTATAAAGGCTGTGGTGGAAATGGGGTTTTATGTTGCCTATTAGCTTGTGGAAACCCTTTGCAAGTTACTTATCAAAATAAGAACAAACCAGCACAAAAGTTTCAGTCGGGTGAACCGACTTAATCATACCCTCACCCTAAGTCATCCATTTCGTGGGAGTTCTGTTAAAAACACCCATACTCAAAGGTGACCATGTTCAATAACTTTGCACTAAATATTATTGAATACCCAAATTATTATTATATTTATATGCGAGGTACAAAAATAGGCATGGCAAGTCGTTGCCAAAATTTTGATCAGTACCAAAATTTTTTAAAGATAGGTTATGATATGTTGGAAATATCGAGTCGGCAAACATTTGTATTGAGGTACGAAACTGGGCGTAGCCCAATAGTCACTTACTAATTACACAGTAGCTTTTAGTAAAATTATGCCTACTACCGAATTTTATAAAGATCGGTTGTAGTTTATGAGAAATATCTTTTCGATCAACCAGCCATCCGCCCAACCTTTATATGGGAGGTACCAGAATGGTTGTGGCAAAACAGCTCATTTTCTATAGGAGAGCTTTATTTCACTAAATATGGACTAGTACAAACTTTCATAAAGATTGGTTCGATTTTGCGGGACTTCTCGTGCCGAACACCCAGACGGCCAAACAACTTTTGTATAAGAGCTACCACAATGGGCGTGGCAAAATCGCCCTTGTTTTGATCGGTGATTGGCGTTTGATAACGTGAAGCTAATTTCATTAAGGTCGGAAGTGTTTCACGCGATTTATCGGATTGACAACCCGGACGAACACCCTAGTTTGTATGGAAGCTACCAGAATGGGCGTGCCAACATCGCCCATTTCCTTCAGTTAAGTAGGCATTTACAGATTATAACCGGTGTGTGAGTTGGAGCTAATCACATCTGCCAGAAGAAAGGTTTGAAAGAAATATGATTTTGTGGTAAATGTGTCGATTTGTATGGGAGGTACCAGCGTTGTCAAAACGCCCATTATCAATCCCAAATTCAATATTGGCAAATAATAGTCACTGACAAAATTTCATTGTGATCTGTAAAGATTTACGGCAGTTATTGTGTTGACCAGCCAGCCAACCAGACAGACAGACAGACAGACAGACATGGCTCAAACGTCTTAAAAAGTCCTAAAACGAATTTCGTCCAAAGATACTAAGGGTCTAATATGGCTCCTTCCATGTGTTAAATTTTTTTACGTATTAAATGATATATACCCCCGTCCCTATGGGTGAGGTTAACAAATATTGATTGTGACTGTTTCAGTTTCGAAACCTATTTTGGTACGTACTAGCAACTATATGTATTAATATCAGTAATGAAACATTTTCATCGCAGGAATGAAACAAATTAGCCGCAAAATGGAAGCGTTTTTATGAACTTATTTCCGATGCAGCAATAAAATTGTTCGTTAGGCCAGTTTCGATGATTCGAATATTCATGGAGTTGACGAACAACTTCACATGTGTGATGAGGTTTTTATTTTCAGAGCTCAATATATGTTTAGTGAGTCTACAAACTAGGAAGCGCACAGCTCACTAGTTATGAGAACCTCTCCCGTATTCCTTCATGGTATGTAGTGACTAAGCTCTATGGTACAGAAATACTAGTTCCAAACTAGTTCCCCACAATTATTTTTTAGCATTCGCTAGAAGCGTAGTAACAATTTTAGTCCCTGTATAATATGGTTCTATTCTGGGGAGGCCCTCCGCTCTCTAGCTGCTTGTAATATTTCTGTAACCTTGCGCTCCTGGTAGATGGATATTGTAATGCTTCGTCAACATGTCAAGAGGTTGGTGGCAATTCTAGGACGACGTTGAGTTCAGCCTGCCTATAGGCTACTTGGATAATCGCAAAAATTGCAGCTTGATAAACTCTGTCATGAGTTGGTAGTTCGGAAATGACAGAGAATGATAAAGTTAATTATGGGATCAATTCTATGGATCTTAAAATTGATTCCATAATCAATTTTATCTTTAAATTTTCAACTATCCCTGTAGAACCGTGCATTGTCATGGTACACTTATCGGAATTAGCGTGTGACATTTCCAACGGAAGTCAGGTTAAGCTTCTGCGTTGCGGGAATATGGAAAATTATTTGGAATATCACCCAAAAAGTGCTCACCGACCGACAATCCATTACAAAAAAATAATCGTTGAAAATTTTGAACTATGAAATCGTTCATCGATTTTTTTTTTCGTTGAATCTTCGAATCGTATACATAGACGCTATGAAATTTGTCCATAACATATAAATAACTTTTGTACTAATTCTATGAAACTATATTCATTAAATATGTTTACGAGATCTGCCGTAGAATTATAAGTAGAATGCATCTTTGTGATCCTTGGCAAGAGAGTTTTCTGAATGATGTTATTAAAATTTACGTATTGAAATCTCTAAAGGCAGTGACAATGGGTTACTATACAGTTGTTCCAAATATAATACTGGAATCCAAACAGGTGATACTGAAAATTAAAAATTTCCATTCAGTTATTGGAGATTATTTTAAGAAACATTGTAATGGATACCTTTTGTAAATTCTTAAAGTTTTTGTGAAAAGTTTTTATAATATCTACGAAATTTACGAAAAACTTCACAGAATTGATGAAGAATTTTTAATAAAGAGTGTTCATAAATATTATTCCAGAGCGGGAATAGAACCGTAGATATTGCTTATAAGAGTCGCGTGCCCTACATTTTGCACTACCGATTAAAATTGATTTCATTCGTTCATTTGTTCAATACCGAATAAAGAAACTACTATAATGAGATTTGAACAAAATTAATTACTACGACTAAAAATATACAGAATTCTTATACTGAAATTGAAAGGTGTTAAACCAAGGATTTTGATAAATTATTTATCAACTATGTTGCAGCTTCGGTCAACTTTTTTCATTTCAGCTGACAAGCACATAATTCGGTTGCGAGGGATTTTTTTGCAAATTCCATTGAATAGGTGTCTGTCAATTTTATAGAAAAGTTCCCTTATATATTCACATACGAGTCGTTAGATTGCAGTCTGTCAGTTTACAAATTTTAAAATGTTGCATAGGAAATTTGTTTAAAAAAAAATTTGTTTAAAAGAATAAAAACAGAAAGTATTGTAGCATAACAAAGAGAATACTAGTGAAATTTATGGAAATGCATTTAAAAGTGTAGAAATTACTCTTATGTGGCTTTCATAACTAGTATATACTTCGTAAAATGTGCCCCTCCCCAGCATCCCCCAATTGTTATTTAAAATCAGTGCATTCAAATATTTATAAATTTAATGGTTTAATGACCACCACCAACCACTTTTTAAAATTAGTTGTGGCTGGCAAGAGAACAACATGAAATCATTACAACTTCATGCCACAGGTGGTGGCGGCGATGGTAGCGACCTGAGGATGAGGTTATTTATGGTAGCAACGATTGTTATTCGCAGTGCTGGTGCTGAAGCTGGTGATTACGGTGATGATAATGCATTCTAGATATGCTTAGCAACCACAATAAGGAATACGTAAAACATTCCCACAAAACATTTCCAATGAATTCATTTTATAGAGTTCATGGTACACATTTTAACTGCAGGCATCTAAAACCACTTGAGCAAAAACGATAGAGGCAGCTATCTAGAGAGTATCATCGTTTGTAAATGATTCCGTCATTCTTTTTAGAGTTGCCCTAAAATGCGAATGTTTAGTTTCTAGTGCAGTTGTATTTTTCTCCTTCTCGCATATCCTTCGTATCCGTTGCATCATCTCGACATGCTGTGGGGTAGAAATAGAAGTTCGTTATGATTTTCCGAAATTCGTGCTGCAATTTAGATATTCTTTTTCTGTTTTTGTTTAAACTTGGGCATATTTAATGCATTTCCCGTCATTATTTCGGCAGAAACAGCAGAACCAACTTTAAGGCACTAGTGGAGTATTAGCCAAGCACTTTTTGTTAATGAGAATTTAACGACAACATTGATGAGGCTAAATACTTTATGTAAAAGTTTTCTTTAACTTGGGCCAATCGTCTTACATATGTCTGAATAGTATGTAATCGTATTTAGCTAACTCGTGTACTGGTCGGGAGTGTGTTATCATCTGGGGCTTGGGCCACTTATAAAGTTGCTGTGCCGGCAAACTTGTATTTCGTGTACGCGAATCCACAACAAAATGTTCACAGCCGAATAGATCTTCCAAGCACATGTGCAGTCAGAGATGGAAAGTTGAAAACTTAGAAGACGGATACAATTTTGATAACCGGTCAATTCTGATTGTATTATAAAAAACATTACAGGTTTGATACCTATAAAAATAAAAATAAATGGTTTCCCATTACATCCCATGAAGGGACCGGGGAGAACTTCTCACAATCACTGAGCTGTGCCCTTTCCAGTTTTCACTCACTGATTGGGACCTACAGTTTTACGCCGATTCCGAACGGTAATTTGAGAAGCCTATGGTTTGATACCTATGGGTTGGTAAAATCACAAATAGAGGGGTTAACACTGGGATTTTCGACCGCGCTCTTTTAAGCGCAGTTAAACTTTGTTCTACCTATCGAATTTTTGAACTGAATTTCTACTGAATACCCTAAATCAACTGTGTAAAACGCAACGAATCCTGCAGTTCCTCATCTATTCGGATATTCAAGATTTTTTTTGAACACGTTTGAACAGTTTTCCTATTTCGTTCGATGGATTTTGTATGACATGAGTCATAAGTGGAAAAGAAGAACAAATCTTTTATCATATGATTAACCCAGCATTTTCACAGGCGCCATTGATTTTGAGTAATTAGCATTGAAAGTCACTACCGCTAATGACCGCCATCTTGGGGGCAGCACACTTTTTAGCAGCAACTTCCTCCATATCAGTGGGTATATAATGTTTCGTTTTTTTTCAGTACGACAATTTAGAAATACCGTCACATGAAAAGAGGACTTGAAATCTTGAAATTTCTCTACCCGTTCGTATTGAAAATCTGATTTCAGGAATGTCAAACTGTTTTAGTGAGGGTACTCCTCCCAATTGTAATGGTCTGAATCTCAAGCAGTTACAAATTTTATTATTTAACTTTGTTTTCTTGAATTGGAGAATCAATGTATTCATAGCAGCAACTAAAATTATGTTATTGTTTGAGCAAAAATCTTATATGAAGTGCTTCGTTTGACAAAATCTTAAGATCCGCGAAACTTGCCACTGCAGTAATTTAAAATGCTGTCGAAAATGTTTCTTCCCTGTGAATGATCTTTTTCAGTGTAATTAAAAAGTACACCTCATATTAAAACATACAGTTTCACTGGACTTGGTAAGGTTCCGATAATGCAAAGTCACTGAACAAATTGGTAAGAACTTACGATTCTTAGGACTGGATTAGGACATATTTGGCCAAAAATTGGAGTAGGTAATTTCAAGTTACCAAACTGAATTATGAAACATAATTATGATGGGAATCAAAAAAAAAAGTTCTTGCCATTACATCCCTTGAGGAAGATCTCCCTTTCTCACAATCACTGATCTGTGCGCTTTACAGTTGACGCTCACTGATTGGGACCCTCAGTTGTACAATTTTTGAGATGCTTTTATGTGGTAGAGTGCCCCATTGTGTATCCATCACTAAGGGAGATGACCATCGCCGAAACAAATATAAGGTGGTCAGAGCAGGAATCAAACCCACGATCTCACGTACAATAGCTGCGCACACTACAATTTCACCACCGGCCACCATCTACTAATTGCACAACATCAAAGCGCATTAAATAAATGTGAAACAAAGTGCCTAATAATCTAACCTGCATCTATAATACCGTATCGTTTCGAAAAAGTCTTCAGAGTTTGCTATGGTACCGAGACGTATTTTTCCCTAAATTTACGTGCATCTTTTGCTTCTAAATTACAGAATATACCCATCCCTGACTGCATCTACTCTACACGTATATTTCAGTGTTTAGTTGCATACTGCATTTTTATCGTTTGCACTGCTCCCCCGCCTCCTGCTTGTTCTCGTTATATACTCTACACTCCAAAAACGCGGGTCATTACACCTACAAATGTTTTGCTGTTGCTGCGATTTTCTCCTCATCACTCTCTTTACATTCAGTTTTCTAAGTTTTGGAATATATTTTTGCGTTCATGTTCGCTGGTGTCGATGTTTTTTTCTGGGGTTTTCGTTTCTTGCAAAGCGGTTCAAATTGTTCGGTTCAATTGGTCTAGAATGAGTACATGGATGTATTTTTGCTGTTGGTTGCTGCATGGTTGAGAATCGTAATTTGTGGCTGATGTTGGTGAGTGGTAATAGTGGTAGATGGTAAATTAGTTGTAGTATTGTAATATTGTGAAATGTAGTGTAATGCGTTTTGTGTTTCTCATTTTACCGGTCATAATTATGATTCTTCTGTCTCTTAATGGAATGTAATGGTAAAGTATTTATTTACTTATAATTCTCTTGTAAATGTGAATGAGATTCGACAAAAAAAAAACAAAAATCAAATATTGTAAATATCAAAACAAACTTTTTGGTAACTATAAAATTAGTCGAAAAGTGATGATTTATCCGGCCTTTCATATCATATATTATTAGTATGAGGTATTTTCGTATTATATTCAGCAGATAAGTGACGGGAATTTTCACAAAAAGAATAAGGAGAAGATTTAAACTATATTAATCGACAACAATCTTCCAATATAGTTAATCATTAGACTAATAAGGCAATTTGAAAATAATGGGCAACACCCAACGATGGAACCGAAAACGTTTAAATCATTATCTTATGTGCCAGTATTTTCTTTTAGCGTTTCGAAAAATCAAAAATATATAATACTAAATGACCCAGAAAACAACACTTGCAACAGGTGGATTGTTTAGTAAAACCAAAGATAGAATAGATATATTTGGCATATCTTATATAGTATACAAAATACCTTGTGCAGGAAATGGTAGTGAAAGTAAAACTACTAAATAGTGTAGGTACAACTAAAAATAAACTTAAGACTAGAATTGCAGGACATAAATCAGATCGAAAATATAGGCACGTCTCAACACAAAAACCTGCATTATCATCACACTGTGCGAACTTAACTCATTTTCTAAACTTTCAAGACATGTCAGTTTTGAATAGGGAAAATGATTATAAAAGTCGATTTATGTTAGAAATGTTACAGACAATAAGGACTACAACAGCAAAGATAACAACCTTTAAATATGAGGAAGCAAATTATAAAAAACTACACTCTGAAACCAGACGCACAGATTTAATGGTTCACCGCAATAAATCACGTTAATAGTAAAGCAAATCATATAAAAGCAAATCACTTTATATGCATTTGGAATAAGAGATACTGTCCCTCGTTCCACTGGCCATAAATAGTTACAAGTATGAACACCAAAAGGTATCACATTTCAATGCATCATCATCATACATATTTGAGTCAACTGCTGCTACCTGTTAATCGGCTGTATCTTCATATATGAGTGACTTAACATCATCATACGCTTTGATTACAATCAGATTTACAAAAATATAAAGAAGACTAAGTAGTTTCTATGAAAAATAAACGAGAGTTGAAGGTCTTCTCTACACACCTTTGTCTTGTGTTGAATTTATTGTCAGCTCAACTTGTTAGAGACAGCAACAGTAGATAGATAGCACGAGATGATGACGTTTGTCGTTCGTGGTTTGAATTTGACTTTGATCTTCAAATTAAAAGAGACAAGATATTGTTTATTAATTTTTCCTTTGACTTGACATTTTTGTTAAACGGGAAACCTTAACATGCGCAAGTGGATGCGAGTACTCGCATTCAAGCAAATATGCGACTATTTCGATATACGATATAGTACATGTTGAGTACTATTATGTTTTTCAAAAGCTTCAAAGGCTTCGAGAAATTAATAAATAAGGCAAGCAAAACCAGGTTTCCCTTATTAACTTAACAAATAGCTTTAACTCCTTGGTATTTATTTTCACTAGTCATGGGTTGATACCGGCAACATTTAATTTTTTATTTTTTTTTCAAGATTTTGAGCTTTATTGAACAAAAAATATTTTCATACATTTAATTTTAATTCATATTCCCGCGAAGTCATTTCGGATTGTCTGATTTCCTACAGAGAATCACATTCCCCTAAAAATTTATTTCGGAGATGTTAGTAATTAAATTATATAAAGTCTCAATGAATAATTCGATAGGACACATATCGTTATACGAATATTAACACAATTCTTAGCCCTTGACGTACTTTTAAACTCTCAACGAATTGGGAAGAAATTGTCAGTGGTCGTAAATAGATTAACGCACATTAAATTTATGTTAACTACTTTGCAGTAAATGCTCACTACAGCATCGTTTACAAACAAAAATCTATGGACTGAAAGAAAAACGCTTCGGCACAAGGACGAAATATGTTGGTGAGTGTAATTACATTGATGCAGTGAATTGGCTCATGCATCCACTGATTTCGTAGTTTGGTCATAAAACATTTTATTCAATAGACCCTTCGTCCTTGCGTAACTACAACAACTGCATTTTCGCCGTTCCAACGAATACACTTATTGTGCATTTTGGACAAACATATATTTAATAATGCAAGATAGGAAAAATATTTTTATAAACCGGCTCATGGTGGGGCTGTAAAGAGATTAGAAATATTTAAATTATGGACCTACAGAAGTGTATAGAAAAAGCTTGAACTGCATATGTAACAAACAACGAAGTTCTGATAATAATGATCCAGGGAAGGAAGCACGTGCCCATCATAAAAAAAAATTTAAAACGGCAAATTTAGAACATATTATCAAATCAGAGCTGTCAACGAATCATCAATTTTTTTTAATCATTCATGGACTGAATTGTAAAAATTTTGAATTAATTCTATTCACCAAGAAATTAGTTAAATTTGAATCAATTCATACTTATTTCTCAGACATTAATTGCAATTCATGTCCCATTCAAATGAATTGGAATGTGCGCAGCTCTATCTTAAGAATTTCCACCATAAAAACAGAAAGTCATAACTGTTTGACCCAATCAGTTTGACGAGTTCGTATTCAAAATTTTCAATGCAGAAGTAGACAGTAATGATGTTGTTTACAAACTTTGGAGATTAATTGGATAGCTGCGCCTCTTCGGATGGAACACCATACATATTTGAATTTTAAACTCAAAGAATTTTATACTTATAATTAGTAACTGATGATTTATCCGACCTTTCGTTATTGTATTCAAAAATTAAATTGTTCGTGCGTTTGGTTGTGTTTTAAATTAGTTATAGTCCTCGATATTTCGCTAACCTTTTTTTTAATTTAAAACACGACCCAAGGGTAGCGAAATATCGAAGAATATAATTAATTTAAAATACGACCAAACGCTCGAAAAATTTAGTACTATAATTAATGTTGAACTCGAAAAGTTCCTACAAATTACATTGATATTGACCCACGTTTTTTGGCAGACGGTGGTGCAATGGTAGTGTGCGCGGCTCTTGTGCATGATAACTTGAATTCGATCCCTGCTCTGACCACTTTAAATTTCTTTCGACGGCGGTCACCTCGCTTAGGGACGGCGACACTATCTAGTACTTAGTCATAAAAAAACGTCTCAAAATACCGTTCGGAACCGGTGTAAAATTTTAGGTCCCAATCAGTGAGTGTAAAACTAGAAAGCGCACAGCTCACTGGTTTGTGAGAAGCTCTCCCTAATTCCTTCGTGGGATGTAACGGCAAACCATTATTTATTTTTTTATTGGTCCACCTTTTTCTCTCATTCTCATTCACAAATGGCACTTTAGTCCGGTATTAGTGTATGAGGTTTCATGGATTTTAATAATGTTTTAGGAATTTTATATCCGATATGTTATTTTATATCCATATTTAAATTTTGATTAGTCATTTTAGTTTATGGTTCATTTTCGAAATCCTTGTTGTCTTGTATTGGTGCCCTATGTAATTTAACTTATTTCTTCATGTCTATAAATTGAACGAAATTGCCGTTTTTTAGTTCTTTTTTAATTGTCAAATCGCGAGAAAGATCAAAGTTTTAAATTGTTATCATTTAATTTGTGAGTTAGTTACTAAAGAAGAAGTTACTAAAACTTAAAAAAAAAAATTGATTGTGCTTGTTGTTAATTTTAAATTAATTTTAGAGAATAAAACACTCACTCACACACTCTTAATAAATATTGCCAACTTTCAACATCGAACAATAAAGTTTTATTTAATCCAATTTAAAATTTGTCGCCGCTTTATTTAGTTGCCTGTCAAAGAAATCCAAATTAAACCGACCGATTATAATAAATTAAAAGAATCGTGCCAGGTCTTAATTAAAATATCTCAGACCAGGATTTCTTCACTCCGAGTGTTAATTCTTGTAGCTCCAACTAATTTCACGTGGTGTTTTTATAATAATTATTTCTTTATCATGCAACCCAATTCCATACGGCTTTCATCATTTGTTATGCAGCAAAGTATTTTTTTTTGCTACACCTCGCCGGCTCTAACTCACAATCATTCTATTTTATGGCGCATCGCGTCCTAGTCTTTCATGCAGTTATTTCCTTCTCTTTGGTGTTTTTATTTAGAGGGTCCTGAATTAGTAACCAGAAATGGTTCTATGACCAGAAAGAAAAATGGCTATTTGTCTGCCAAAATGAATACGGTTTAGAAGTGGAAACTTAATTTCATTTCCCTGTTCTTCGAACCAAATAAAAGTTATGAAATTTTCGTAGCTGAAAAATATTGTCCATCCCATTTTACAAATAAACACATGGTTTTACATCCTAAAAGGGTCTATATTTAGTGGTATATTTAGTTGGTGTAAATCCAGAAGATTCCAACTTGAAGAGTACCAGGCGTACATTTGTATCATCAGCATTATAATCTTTAATTTTTATATATTTACTTACCTTTTTGACTAAATAAATGCCACGGATCATGAGAAGTTTGTTTTCGGCCATTCCATTTCCATAAGTTGTGGGTTGCTGTTGTTGAATTATAATTCAATTTTTATATTTTGTTGGCTTTTATTTTACTCTGTAATTTTTTTATTTCTCTCTCACCCTCTCTCTGCTTTTGTTGGTCAAAAGTAAATACTTTCTGTTCCAAAATTAATTTTTTTAGAGTGGAAAGAAAGAGGGTACGTAACTTTCCTGGTAGATGCTCTAGAAAAGAAAGGAAGGGAAAATTTGAATATGTATAATAGAGATTTCTTTGTTTTGGCTAAGATTAGATAGGACGAATGTTAAACACAACAATTAAACGCATTCAAGGGAAAATAAGTATGAATTGTTGGCTTAGTTGCCGTTGTTTATGTTATTATTGAAGACACTTATTCTGCGGCTTCCAAGTTGTGTCTGATTTAGTTGGTGGGCCTAATTTTAAAATAAATGCTGTGCATAATTTTTAGGGTTATTCCAGAAGACTTTGGTTCAGCCTTAGTCTCAAAAATATTTGGAATTATGAAATAAGGCACTGATTTTATATATGTAATTGTTTGTTATTATTTGGTTCGTAGTTTCTAGAGCTTCAGATTTGACTTACATCTGTATTTTTCTAGTTAAATACGACCCGCAAATAAAAAGAATGTTTGGAGGTCGCGTCCTGCAAAAATATTTGCTGTGCTATGTTTGTTCAACGATTACTGCAACAGTTGATATGTTTCCCACAATTAAAAATAGTTTATCGTAAAAATCGTATGTATTGTCTTAAACGAACTTTTGCCTGAAATATTGAAAAAGTTTGTGAACATGTGTATGCTTACACTCAAAAGCGATTTATGTGTTGAATTGTTTCTCTTCTTTTTCAATAAAAGCGAATAAACAAAACAGTTTGCGAAGGGTTCAACTCATTTTGCGAAGGATTCAACTCCGTTTTCCGAAAATAAATTTGAATTTAAAAACAAATTTAAAAGTCCAAACTGAATAGCAATCAGCGTAATTTGCATTATAATTTTTGAACGAAGTTCCTTATCGCACGTTGCGGGACGGGGGCTAAATGAAAAAATTTTAAACAACAACAACATTTTTTTTAACTACTTTATAACAAACCATTATTATCAACTATATTGGGTACTTTTGGTTTGGTTTGGTTTAAAGATAAGTTTTCTTGGTGGAGCCTGTTTATAACACATTGTAGTTTTAAACCCAATAACCAGTACATAAGTTTCAGTCGGGTAAACCGACTTAATCATACCTTCACCGTAAGTCATCCATTGCATGGGAGTTCTGTTAAAAAAATTACCATTCTCAAAAGTGACCATATTGAATAGCAGATTGAAGACATTGCGCTAAATATTATTGAATACCCAAATTAATTAGTTTCCCTCCCAATATTTTTATGCGAGGTACAAAAATAGGCATGGCAAGTCGTTGCCAAAATTTTGATCAGTACCAATTTTTTTTAAGATCGGTTATGATATGTTGGAAATATCGAGTCGGCAAACTTTTGTATGGAGACACGAAACTGAGCGTAGCACAATAGTCAGTTATTAATTACACAGTAGCTTTTAGTAAAATTATGCCTACTACCGAATTTTATTAAGATCGGTGGTAGTTTACGAGAGTTATCGTGCCGGTCAACCAGTCATCCGCCCAACTTTTATATGGGAGGTACCAGAATGGTTGTGGCAAAACAGCACATTTTCTATAGGAGACCATTATTTGACTAAATATTGACTAGTACAAACTTTCATAAAGATTGGTTCGATTTTGCGGGACTTCTCGTGTCGAACACCCTGACGGCCAAACACCTTTTGTATAAGAGGTACCACAATGGGCGTCACAAAATCGCCCTTGTTTTGATCGGTGATTGGCGTTTGATAACGTGAATCGAATTTCATTAAGGTCGGAAGTGTTTCACGCGATTTATCGGATTGACAACCCGGACGAACACCCTGGTTTGTATGGGAGGTACTAGAATGGGCGTGTCAACAACGCCCATTTCCTCCAGTTAAGTAGGCATTTACAGATTATTACCCGGTGTGAGAGTTGAAGCTAATCACATCTACCAGACGAAAGGTTTGAAAGAAATATGATTTTGTGGTAAATGTGTCGATTTATATGGGAGGTACCAGAAGGAGCGTGGTCTAAATGCCCATTTTCAATCCCAAACTCAATATTGGCAAATAATAGTCACTGACAAAATTTCATTGTGATCTGTAAAGATCTGCCAGACAGACAGACGGACATGGCTCAAACGTCTTAAAAGTTTTAAAACGAATTTCGTCCACAAATACTAAGGGTCTAATGTGGCTCCTTCTATGTGTTACTTTTTGTTACATATTAAATGATATATACCCCCAAACCCTACGGTTGAGGGTATAAAAAGTAAATTTAGAAAAGCGAAAGTGCAAGAGTGGCAAATTCATGAAGCCTGAGCATGGAATTTCATTTGGCAGCACTGTTCCTCTTACACTCGTGCTTTTGGTTTGGTTTGTGTCTAGACTAACATATGGGCGAATATTTCTTGTTTAATGGCAAATTTTCTAGATGCGGCCTGTTTATCACTGTTGGCTCCTGGTCGTAAACCTGGAGGCCTAAGTTTCAAGGGTTTTGTTTAAAGAAAACAACTAACGAATTCAACTTGAATTCAGGAACCAAAACGTCTTCTTTTATTCAAGTGTTTTCAACGACCTAAAAACTAAGATAACAAAATTGTCCGCTTCATGCGGTTAGACCAAAAGAGTTTCAAGATGAAACTCAATTAATTGAGATAAAGAGAGAGTTAGAGAGAGAAAAACAAAAATTACTAACTTTTAGAACTTCTTGTACTAAAGGAAACAACTCAATTAATAGAACAAAATAAGAGAGTATCGAAATACATTAGAATTAAAAGCTGATGATGTTAAGCACCAAGGCCTGGTTGAACGGTGCGTTCAACAGTCACATATTGTTAGAACAGCCAAAGTGAAAGAAGTTGTTTAAAAAAATAACATCTTCTTAAATAAGTGAGTTTTCTTAAAAAAATTAAATTTTCTCAAAAAAATACCTATTCATATTCTTAAACAAAGTACCTTTACTTAACCAGATACCTTATCTGAAAGAAGTACATTTCTTAAAAAAGTAAATTTCTTACAACAAATTGACTTTTCTTTAAAAACTACCTTTTCTTTAAAAAGTGCCGTTTTTGTAAGTAAGTACCTACTCTTAAAATTTTAGCTGTTCTTTCGTAAAAAAAGGTTTTCTTCAAATAAAATACCTTCTCCTTCTCTTAAAAATACATTTTCCCACAAAAATTCCTTTTCTTAGAAATAAAATAATACCTTTTGTTTTCTTTTCTTTTCTTGAGATAAGTAGCCTTCCTGAAAATAAGTAAATTTACTTAAAAACATAACCTTTTCCAAAAAAGAGCTCCACTTCTTTAAAAAGTACCTGTTCATAAAAAAAGTACTTCTTTGTAAAAAAATTCATACTCTTAGGCTTTTGAAAAAGAAGTACCTCTCATCAAAGAAAGTAAATTTTCGGGAAAATATAACACAATTCTTACATAAGGAACTTAAAAAGATACTTTTTTAAAAAAAAAATACATTCAATAAATACAAAATTTCCTAAAAAAAAGTTTATCTTTTTACGAAAAGTATCTTTTCTTAAAGATCCAATTAAATTACAGTATTTTTTAACAGGCGCCTTAGACGTATTGGAACTAACTAGTATATAATAAGGGTGTTTCAACAGAGCCGCTACAAAAGTAAATCGATAGGGACAGCATACGACGCCATATTTTTTCCCGCTCTTTTGACATTTCAGTAAGGTTTGCCATTTCATCATGGAAAGATATACGAGACAACAACGAGTCGAAATTATTAAAATTTACTACCGAAATTGGGAGTCAGTGGCCTCAACTTTAAGAGCGCTACGTCCAATTTATGATCTTCAGCGATGAGGCTCATTTCTGGCTGAATGGCTTCGTCAATAAGCCAAATATGCGTTACTGGTCAGACAGCAATCCACACGTAATCCATGAGTCATCAGTGCATCCCGAAAAAATTACGGTTTGGGGCGGTGTATATGCCGGCGGGTTCATTGCGCCGTACTTCTTCCGTGATGATCAAGACCAGCACAATACTGTGAATGCGAATCGCTACCATTCACTGATAACTGAATATTTTTGGCCCCAATTGGATAATATGGACTTGGAAGACATGTGGTTCCAACAGGACGTCGCCACAAGCCACACAGCGAATGCCACAATCAATTTATTGGAAACCAAGTTTGGTGAACCTGTTATCTCACGAAATGGCCCAGTCGATTGGCCGCCTCGGTCGTGCGATTTGACGCCATTAGATTATTTCCTGTGGGGCTACGTCAAGTCTATGGTCTATGCCAACAAGCCAGCGACGATTGATGAACTTCGTACAAATATTTAAATTGAAATTGCAGCAGTATCGGCCGATTTATGCTTGAAAACCGTCGAAAATTGGGTTGAGCGTCTGAACTTCTGCAAGCGTGCTCGTGGTGGCCATGCAAAATAAATCGAGTTCCATACATAATGGCATCGAACGTACTTTCACAGGAATAAAGAATTTCATTGGTATCTAAAACCGGTTTTGTTTTATTTAAAAAAAACTTTTGTAGCGCTCTTTTTGAAAAACCCGATATATAGCGAAAGCAACTTCGTTCCAACCGGGTGTCTCCTGACACCACAAACTTTAACCATATCAAAAAATTGCTTGTAAAAATTACTTGCGTTACACGTTCTTTTCCCTGTCTGTTTTGCTACCACGAAGTTATTGGAATGTTATTCATTTGTCATAAACATGAGTATTCGTTTACTGGAAATAACGTCTCAAGTGTTTGAAACTTCGATTGCGGGAACTAAATGTTTTTTTAGCATTGTGCCTTATAGCTTATGTATTAACGATTTTTGAAGAAGTTAGTAACTAGTTAATAGAAATGCCCTTGGGTAAAGGATACTTTTTCAAAGTTATTTTTGCTTCCTGCATCAATTGAGCTTTTCAAATGCCTTTCTAAAACAGATTTTAAGCTCATGCAAATGAATATTAACCAGAAGAACTTTAAAGGTTAACATCCTGCAGTTTAATCAAAGATTTGTAGTAAAGTCAATAGGAATCTAGTAGAAAAACTGTGTTTCTTCCAGTTAATTCGGACTTTACTCGTTTTATAATATTTGTTTACATTATACAGCTTTTGATTTCTATAAACGCTGCTTTCACCACCTTCGTCTTCTTTTACATAAAGAAAGAAATTTTTTAATATTTATTTTACTCATTTTTTATCACACATAAAATCCCTTTTGATTGGTTTCCTAAAAGTTGCGAAATTCTGTGGGTGTAATTTTTAATCCATCTTTTTCAGTTTTTTTCCTCCATAATTCTTGGCATCCCTCAAATATTTTTCTAAGCGTGTAACTTGAAAAGATTTTGTAGCAGACAAGTGATACGGATATTTATAGAGGAACCTTTTCTCAGTTTTCCTTGCTTTTTTTGTACTTGTGATAAGAATAATGTGATAATTTTGCTATTGTTGTTGTTATATTAAGGTTCAAGTAATACCGTATAACTTGTATTTTAATAGAATATTGGTCTTACAATTGTAAGTAACTTTGTGATTTCCCGCTAAATGTGAATATTTTGTGAATACGTTTTTAAGAAAGATTTTAGTTCTTAAAATTTAATGCTGGTTAAGGTAAATGAGTATGAAATAAATTCTGATAAAAAGTTTAGCCCAATGTGTATGAAAATAGTGAGGGAACGACAGGAAAAATAACCGAATTAGCAATATCAAACATTTCAAATTGCCAAACTGTTTACAGGTATTATTTCCAATACAACATAATTTAACTGCAGCCGAGGTTAAACTTTTTAAACTTTGTTAGAGAAACTTGTTGCCGTTAACTTCTCAAGCTACGTTTAGAAATTTTTCTTTTTCGTATACAACCTTTTTAATATGGTTATAGAGTGCGTAGTGAAATCTTGATGATTAACAAACATTCCGACAAAAGTTGTTTGAATTTATCTGTTATAAAAAAAGATAAATCTCTTTTATAACCGATCTTCGCCGTTGACTTAGTTGTTTGAATATGCATTTGCATATGGTCACAAACGCAAAAGAACGTCCTAATACGGGTTAAGCAAAGAAGAAGTAGAGCTTGTGCATTACAATGAGCCTACAAATCAACAAAATACAGCAACAGCAACAACACTGGCAGCCACCATCACTCACTAAACAACACGTTTGCTTGCTTTTAAAACATTTCAGTTTTATCAACATAAAAATCACTCAAGGGAAGATTAAAGTGAACTTTTAAAGTTTGGGGGAAGAAGATTTGTAGTAGTTGTTTTAGCTTTTAATTTTTGATGGTTTTATTAATGTGTTTAGCAGCTGCCTATAATTTAAGAATATTTATACTTTGTTTATGCTGATTTGGTTAAATTTTTTTTTTAATATCTTTTAATTAATTTTTGTAAATCCTGTATCGTTTATTTGATTTATTGTCATACAAGTAAACCAAAAACGGTATTTCATTCTATTTTTGTATCTTAAATTTTATTTCTGATATTAAAAGGAAATCACACTTGTACACTTAGCAAATTTATGTAGACAAAAAGGCACCGTTAACGTGTTAATTAATTAAACGCAAGTAAATAAATACGATTTGACCATTAACAGTCTTGTGAACCCAGAAAAGAAAAGATGAGTAATGAATTGAAATGGAATGAAAATTAGGATTCGATGTTGTTGCAAAAAAACACAGAATTAAACTGAATCATGTCACAGGAGGGGTAACACTTTTTTTAATTGAAATATATTAGAAGTAATTATTATTTGTTTTTAATATTAATTATTTATAATTAATTTTTGTTCAGATTTCTAGTATTAATTTATATTGATTGCACGATCTCACCCATTAGTAAGTTCTCGAAGTCATTGCGTCTCATCAGACGAACTGTTAGTTTGGAAGTAACGAAAAGGAAATTACTGTACAAGTACTTCTTATTCTGTAGCTAGGAAATAAAACCCGTATAATAAGCTACCCATCAAATCAAAAGAAGCACAAAATCAGCAAGATGTTAGAGATAGAAGCAGGAAAATAGTGCGTAATTACTGGTGAAATTACTATGCGTTGCCCCAGAAAAGAATCACATTTTGTGATTCTTAAATAAATAAATGGTTTCCCATTACATCCCATGAAGAAATAAGGGAAAGCTTCTTGTGCGCTTTCTAGTTTTATACTCACTGATTGGGACCTACAGTTTTACACCGGTTCCGAACGGTATTTTTGAGAAGCATTTTCATGGCTAAATACTCGATAGTGTCGCCGTCACTATGCGAGGTGGCCACCGTCGAAAGAAATTTTATGGTGGTCAGAGCATGGATCGAACCCAGGATCTCAAGTACAAGAGGCGCGCACACTACCAATTGCACCACCGAGGGCCACTTTTGTGGTTCTTACTAACCTCATTTTCACGCTGGAGAATGGGGCGGCACGTGCTCATTGATGGAAATGAATAAGTGGAAATATATATACTGTCATACACTTTTCAATTGACGCTGAAAGATATATACAGCCCTAGCCAAACGTTGTTACTCTTTGGTAACATTTTTCGGAATGGTATTGGATCACTTTTTTATGGTCAACTTTTTTGGAAATAATATAAAGCTAATAAATTGGCGTAATATTAAAATGATCATGAGCTTTAATAAATTCAAAACTAATATAATTTAAAAAACAGACCAACTAAAAACTCCTGCAAAGGAAAAGATGTTGAATTTTTATGATTTTTTAGAATTCATTTAGTAGGACTCGTAATCTAGTAAAAGCATTACGAAGTCATACAAGCATTTTGTTTCTGAAAGAAAACGCTACATTGTTTTATGGAAATCCTTATACTGCCGTAAAAAATTCCATTGTGGACATATGTAGTTGTCGCAGAAAACATCAAATTTCCGCCGTAACTTAATATACGAAATTTTTGATAAATTTGAAGACAAAAAACTAAAATGAGTATTTTTTAGGATTCAAGTCTAGTCAATTCAATTTGTTTATTTTTATATGACATAACACTTAACAGGTGATAATATACACAATGTGAAGAGTTCAAGAATATTCCTTTTTCCCCTACGATATTAACAATGGATTTGAACTAAATGATTTTAAATCTATAAAATATTATAACGAAGGACCGAAATTTCAAAAATCTGTTTGAAAACTTTTTGGTCTGCAATTGAAAAATTTTAATTTTTTATATTAAGACAGCAGTATTGATATGCTAGTGAATTCTACTGGCAGTTTCTATTTAGTCAACTTCACACTAAAAAATTTGGCGCAATATCAACGTTAGGAAAGCAAAGGAAAGCAATCTAACTCCCATAACTTCCGCGGTTGCCAGAAGTTATGGTTTCAGTTATTTTTTCACGTTTATTAACTTGCTGGGGTCACTGGAAGAGGTAACTGGGGCCAATGGCAACTTAAGACACGTCTAAATGAAATTTGGCATCTGACGCATCTATGTGTACAGGAATGACATATATTCCTTAACATCAGTCACTAAAATTTTATTTTTTATATTTCCTTTCAATATTTTTCAGATAGCAGAAAAACTTTAATTTTTCTGCTGTCGGCTAAGGGGGCATTTAATTTGTTTTGTTTTTTCCGTTGTCAAGTGTTTCTACGTATTCGTAGAAGCAATGAAAATTAAGTTGTTGCAGCAACGCGATGTCGAGGAGTTTAGAACAATTTTTTACGATATGTTTAGTTACAGCAATGGCCAAATTGATGTATGTCTAGCTTTTCACTAACATTGCATCAATATAATCTGGAATAAGGAACAAACAATTCCTTAACAATTCGCAATCTAAATGAAGAATGTTTTTCGGATTTGATAATTTTATTTTCAAATAATTACCACATGCAGTTAGTGGTTGGTATTCTTAGTAAATTTTTCTTCAATATTTTATTCTTTTTCAGAAACTACAACAATCACTTATATTCTAACTAGCAATCATTGCCAGTGAAGTAAAGAATCAAACCACCACCGCAATCGACCGACCACTCTCGAAGTGATGTTGAAGAAGGAAACAAAAAAGTTGTTGTCTTAGCAGTTAGGTGACGAGATTATTGCTGGCAATGTTGTATTAATGTAGAGTCGTGAGTTCTTTAGATAAATAGATTTTTATGTGTCTAGTAGCGTACTACTATTTTATTATAGAATCAGTTTTTAATGGCTGTGGAGATATTTTCTAAGAACATATCTGTGTAACCATCCGCCGTCTTCTCTTTTAGCCTTTACAACCGCTTGTTTGCTTGATTATTTCCCATGGGGCAACCCAGAACAGTTCTATCTGTCACGTTTTGAGCTGAGTTTTTTATGCTTTATGTTGTGTACTGATGTTTTCTCTTTTTAAACCACATTCTTTTTTTCGCTGGCCGCCTGTCTGAGTGTATTTGGCGTTATAAAGATTTTCCACTTATTCATTTAGAACGTTTTTTTGTATCACTTGTTTGCTTGTCCACACTGCTTTACTACACAGTAAGAGGACAGGTTCAAATTCGATTGACTTTCAATAATAGATTTTTTTTTGGTACTTTAGATATATAATAATAATATGCACTGCATTTAACAACGAAACTAACCATTATGGATGAAACACTGTTGCCTAAACCATAAAATAATTCAACATAAACAACGTAAGATTTTCGAATATTTTTTTCATTTATTTAGTTTTTTAACCAACGAAACTAAAAAAAGCTCCTTCCACGAAATAACTTTTTTTAACACACAAAAATAGTTTTTATTTAAAATTTCCGAAACAAAAAATTATTTTTATTATATCCACATTAGTTGCACTTTTTCATTGTCTTTATATCTCTACGTAATGTCGGCGTTTAAACAGCGAACGAGCGAGCGAGGAAACGTGTGAACTAGCGGGTTAACTCTGAACAACGTTGTGGCGCATTGGAACCTTTGCAGGTGACTGAATTCACAGAACGTGGCCAAGACCAAAAGACGGAGCCAAAACAAAAACAACTGCAGACCAGTCAGCCATCCACCTAAACAAGCAACATAACAGCAATAGCAGTAACAGTAATAAATAAGCTTAATAGCAGTGGCAAAACAGAGCGGCGGCAAAACTCACCACTAAACTCACCACTGTTTAAAGTAACAGTGGTCTCCATCCTTGTTTTTTACTTCACACCAAACACCCAAGATGAAATCCCTGTTAACATTAACAGAGATTAATATCCCATTACAGTCAGACAGAGATTACACTGCACGCATTTAAAGTTTATCTGTTTAACAGCGTCCAGAGCAAATACATGGTTTACTGCATATGTTAACATTGAGAATAATAAAGAACAATTCAACTGTATGGAGCTGTTAGGATTCTGTTAATGCAATAACATTTTTTAGTTGGATGGTTGCAATGGTAATTTATGTTGCTTAATATTCCGTGTTTATAAGAAATTTCTATAGAATCTAATAAGACTTTTTAACTAAATCGACTTAAAATAGCCTGCTTGCTAGGGTAGAACCAAAACCTTGTTTCAAGTATCTAAATTGTTGATATTTAGGCATTTGTTCCTAGCAAACCCAGCGTTTTGTATTCGGAAACTTGAATTTCCGAATTTTAGACAAATTCGTTCCGAAAAACTTATATATGAGTTCAATGGTTGCATTCAGTATGATACGTCGGAGGAAATTATGTTGTTTTCGCCAAAATTTTTAATCTGTTTCTCATGCAGTCGTGGACAATTTTAAAGGGAGAGTCGGCGTGTCACACCGACGTTAGACCTTACGCAGTTTACAAGTCATTTTATGAAGATATAGATGACGACGTCTTGGCTTTGCAATTCGATGACCAACAAACTTCGATTTTGAGTTACGTGTTGTCTGCTATGAAATTGTATTTTCGATGGAAATTAGTTTTTATTTTGATATTATGTATATACAAATTTTGAAACATTAATAAATATTTAATTTTTTTCAATTTATTTAAGCTTAAGACATTTTTTAATACTAAGCTTTTGTATAAGTTTTATATTATTTTTTAAAATGTCGAACACAAAAAAGTATTCCACTGATAACCAGGGCTATCTATATAGCATTTTCGGATCTTTCCAAGATCTTCCTCAGCAGACGTTTTCGGTATGCTTTTGCATGAAGTCAACAAAACTATATGTATCGAAACACCCATCATATTACTGAGAATTCCTTTATACATACACACGTTCGAAGAAGAAAAAAATTAGAATCAATTTTTTGCACAACAATAATGTAAACACAGGAATGCATGTGATTCATGTCTGGGACGAAGCATTGCTCTATCGAAAATATTTGTTGAACTGTTCATAACCCTTTCTATCCGTTATTATAAAAATATTTTAAAAAAATTCACAAACATTTTTTGCTAAGCCAACTTCTCTTACCCCAGTAGCTGATTTACCAGAATATATTTTCAATGACCAGCTAAATCCTTCAGTAGAGCAAAGTTTAAACAGTTTTATTACATAGATGAGCCTTATTGGGAATATATTGTCGGAAACCAAGTCTGCCTCTCCCAGGAATCAGTGGTACATAAACTTTTTGGTACCGAATCTGGAGCGTATCTAACAATGGTTGGATTTTCCAAGTCGATCACCTAGAATATTGCTACTATCTGCAAAGTGCATGAAGCTCAGCAGCAACTGAAAACGTTTTCGGGACATTGTTTTTCCATGAATGGTAAAGTTATATAGTTGATTTTTTGAACAATAATCTGAAAGAGACCCAACTTTCACCAAACCCATCCATAAAAGAAGTCCCAGAAACTTTTTAATTTCAAGGTTTGCTGTCGGTACCCATTGTTTGTTTCTCGAAGATCTAGTTGCGGCGGTTTTGTCTAAAATCTCTTGTGCGTATTGGTTGGTTTCTTTGACAATTAAATCAATGATATCATTGTCTACAAATAGCAAATATGTATCCAAACAGGAAATGTTTGATGAAATATTTTGCTGAATACCAGATTTTCCAGTAAATGTAAAAAAGGTCTTTTGACGTGATGAAAATTCAGTCCAATTGACTTCGGTATTCAACATTTCCGCGCCTGCTGTTAAACTGTCATCTTCAGCTTCGACAGCTTCTTCAACTTCGTCTTTCGTATTGATACCATCATTCCCACAGGATCTATGTCAGGCTCAGAGTCAGAATCCGAAACCTCCGGTATCCAATCACAATCATCATCATTAGAAAAATCTTGATCACTCTCCGTCAAGGCTTCCAATATTTCCTTCTGTCTTAACGATCGTTTCGACATTATATTTTTATTTTAACTAAAAAGAAAAGAAAAAAGAAATCAAACAAAAATAAAAAACAAGAAAAACAAAAAAAAAGCATCGTACGTTTTTGTACTACAGCGACTTTTACAAATGCATACCCGTCGTGCAGTGCCACGTCGTACAGAAATGTACGACCCAAAAAAGCCTATATAAAATAAAATGTAAGGGTCAGAATGGACTAGGGATATCTCAGAAATCGCTCTTTATCACTAATACACTCATTTAACAAAAAAAATGTTTGTCCTCCTGGGAAGGTTTACGTCAAAACCGCTTGGCACTCAATGTGTTAAATAAATACCCTTTCTTAAAAAACTAAATTTTCTTACAACAAATTTCCGTTTCTTAAAAAACTACCTTTTTTAAAGAGTACATTTTCTGTAAAACAAAATAACTTTTCTTGAGATAAGTACCTACTCTTAAAATTATTGTAGCTGTTCTTGAAACAACGACCAATTTTAAAAAAAATTCCCATTTCTTAATAAAAAAAAAAACCTTTTCTCCAAAAAAACTACCTTCTCTGAAAAAAATACATTTTCCTAAAAAAATTCGTTTTCTTAAAGTACCTTTTCTGAAAAATAAAATGATACCTTTTCTTTTCTTTTCTTGAGATAAGTAGCCTCTCTGCTAACAAGTACATTTTCCACTTCTTTAAAATGTACCTGTTCTTAAAACAAGTACTTTTTTGTAAAAAAAATTCATACTCTTAGGCTTTTTCTTGCAGAAAGTACTTCTTATTAAAATGGTACCTTTTCTTAAAAAAAATTATCTTTAAATAAAATAAGTACCTCCCTTTAAAGAAATTACCTTTTCGGGAAAATATAATACATGTTCTTACAAAAAGGACCTTAAAAATAACTTTTTTTAATAAAAATACATTCAATAAATAAAAAGTTTCTCAAAAAAAAAATTACAAAAAGTATATTTTCTTAAAGATCCATTTGAATTATACTATTTTTCAACAGGCGCCTGAGGCGTTTTGGAATTAACGAGTACATAATAACGGGTCCGCCAAATAACTTTTTTTTTGAAAACGCTATAAAAAAAAACTACTGAATATTTTCTCAAATTTCATTTTTTATTTGAAAGTACAATCCTTCCGGTTAATAATGAAAAATAATTTCATTCAAATGGCTGCCTCGGCAGGCCATGCAGTAGCCTACACGATCGGTCCTATTTTTAAGCACATTATCGATTGTGTGCAGCTGTATTTCACCAATGGCTTTACGTATATTGTCCTTTAAAGCGTCAATTGTCTCTGGCTTGTCGGCGTAACACTTATCTTTGAGGGCACCCCACAAATAATAGTCCAACGGTGTCAAATCGCAGCTCCGAGGTGGCCAAACGACATAACGAACAACCATATTCGTTCAGCGGAAGGATAAAACTAATTACCTGTCAAATCAGACATGAGCTAGGTGTTACCATTCACGAAATAAGCACTAGTTGGAAAAGAAACGTTAGATGGCGGACCCTTTAGCGAAAGGAAATTCGTTCCAACCTGGTGTCCCTTGACACCTCATGTATTTTTTGTATCTATTGATGTAACAAAGGGAAAATTAGTTTGGTTACAACCAACCAACCACTCACCTAATATATTAATAAATCATTAGATTTGTATACCCGCAAAAATCGTAATTCACAGAAGAAGTGTCCAAAAATGGAAAGTTTAATGCAGTTTCAAAGTCGCCATCTGTTTTTTTTTTTTGAAGTTATACTTCTTATCGCGCATCATCGTATGGCAGCAACTCAAATAAAATATGAAGATTTTAGACACGAAATGTATGGGAAAAAGGTGCATATGGGGGGGGAAACGATTTAGTATTGCCAGCAGCGACTTATATTTCACATTTCTGGCATTACCCAATTACAAATCATTTAAAGCGCCATCTAGTTCTCAATTTTATACTCTGTTTCTAACAAAGTTGTTTTTGTATTTCGACAGCCGTAATGTGAATATGTATATGAATTCGCCTTTTTTGGTAATGCCACATACATACATACACAACAAATAGTTGGTAAAAGACAAATTGTTGACAAACAGCGAACACAAATGCAAACTGAACAGCTGCTTATGCACTCAATGTACGTACATATATTTGCAAGGCGAATTGAACAAAATACAGTAGATTTCTAGGCGAATTCTAGTTCTTTCACTCAGTGTTGCCAGAAGTGACGATTTATCGTCATTTTGACGATTTTTAGTCACAAAAACATAAAATGACGATTTGACGATTTCAGCTTCTGGAATGACGATTTTTAGTCTATTCCAAAATTGAAATTGTTGGTAATGCAATACCGACAGCTATATACTATATTTAAACATAAACTTAACCCATCAAGGGATATTGGGTAAACAAATTCCCCACAAATGGAACCGTTTCTGAAATAATAGAATTATCGAGATTTCATTTTTGTAGACGGACTGGGGAAGTATAGAACTATTAAAAACTTACGATATTAATGTATAAAACATACCGTGTCAATAATATATGTACATACATATGTATGTAAATACCCTAAATATTATCTGTGTGACGTTTAATCAAATTCACACAATTGAATCGGGGGTCAGCCAATTAGGGGTTAATGAAAATTATTCATGAAGGACAAAAACTGCATCGACTCTTCTTTTTTACCCTAAAAAATATAAATTTACAATTCCTGTTCACATTTCTCTCAGAAATCTCCAGTGTTGTTTTATTTTTGTATTAAGCCGCCAACATTCTGCGTCTTGACTCCAGGGAAATAAAAAGAATTCTAATTTTTGTCGTTTACGCCAGAAGCGACGTCAAATGCCAGCTTTTGTTTTTCTTCCATAAGAATACGTGTACAAATTTGTACCGCCTACGTTATCGCTCCGATTGTGTTCGTGCACATATTTGTCAACTCTGTTCGTTGGTTGTTTGACCAATAGTTGAAGAGATTTCGGAATAGAGTTTAAATAAAGATACATGAATTTTAAAAATATTACTATAACATATTGATTTAATTGCTTTGTTTTACTGTTTTCCCCCCCACAAAAATACTGATATTTGGTACAGCAATTGCAGTTTTTAATGTTGAAGATTTTTTGACGATTTCGAAAATTTTTTTTGACGATTTGACGATTTCTGCACCTCCAATTTGACGATTTGTGACCGAGTAGGTAATGCATTTTACAGCAATTAAAGTAATGTTGCGGAATTTTTTAGAACTTTCTTGAAATTAAACATTATTTTATATGATCTTATTTAGAATTGGTCTTAAAGTGGAATTGGTTAGGTTTCCTCACCACTTTATATGTATGTCCTGTTGCCCTAATATAAACTTGGTAATGGATTTCAATGTCAAGATCTTATTTTTATGACTTGTAACTATATTTATAGTGGCTGTGTGTGGTGTAATGGTTAGTGCGTGCGGCTCTTATAAATGATAACGTAGGTTCGATTCGTGCTGATTCTTGCAATGCAAAATACAAAGCTCTCCCTGACCCTCATAGAATGTAATGTGTCAACTTTATTTTAATTTTACTTCCAAATGTCTTCCTTAGTGACAATCGAGGGTAGTTTAAAAAGATATTTCAAATTTCAAGAAACATGGTAAGATTTGTAAATGTCCCAACAAAGGTAGAATCGTAGCTGTCTGCTACAATTTACCTCGAGCCAAACTTGTAAAATTAGTATCAAATAAATAATGTTTTAAACATTTTCGTAATATCCCCAGCATGGAAGATTTCGAGCTCATACGTTGTAACGGCTTCTTGTCGAACTTCATATTATAAACATATTCTAATTCGAATCGAGAGAGAATTTATACCTTTTTAGAGTGGTTGTCAATGTACATTTTCGGACTTTTTCTGAGTTTATTTCACTAAAAAAAATCCAATGAGTGTTCGAACTCACGGGCGATGTGTTAACACCTTTTTGCTACACGGTACCTGTTCGATTTCTATGAACACATTCGTAAATGTTACATTGGAAAATAAAAAACAGCGTTCAATCATATGATGACGTTACAGTTAAATAATATTAATACTTAAAATTATTTAAAGACCCAGTGCAAGCACATGTGTCATTATATTCTTGCTCAATACTTTTTTGTTATTCCCACAAAAGTCAAAGAATGCAAAGCAACAGACACTTGTACATACATACATACATACATTGTTATATTCGTACGATATAACCGAAGATCAACATAAAATACTTTTTTAATATTACTCCAAATTAATACTCCAAATTAAAACACTTCAATCTCGGCCCGCCGATATCGGATCGCCTTAATTTTTAGCCTAAACTCTTCGTCGAAACCCGCACTAGCTTTTTAATCCAAAATGCGTGGGAAAATTATAATATAATTATTAAATTATATGAAAATCGTCCAATAATCACTTTCAATACAGACTGCCAAGCAACGAACAAACAAACGATGATAAGACAAAATCGAAGATCAACAAAACACTTTTTTAATATTACTCCAAATTAATACTCCAAATTAAAACACTTCAATCTCGGCTCGCCGATATCGGATCGCCTTAATTTTTGGCCTAAACTCTTCGTCGAAACCCGCACTAGCTTTTTAATAAAATTAATAAAATCGGCTATGAATTTCCGGAGAAAATCGCGTGGGAAAATTATATGAAAATCGCCCAATAATCACTTTCAATACCGACTGCCAAGCAGCGAACAAACAAACGATGATTTACTCTTACAAACCTAACACTTGCGTATGTATTAAATTTATAGTTTACTGCCCTAGAGGCGCGCGTATAGATGTTAACACATCAAAAGATATTTCAAATTTCAAGAAACATGGTAAGATTGGAAATGTCCCAGCAAAGGTAGAATCGTAGCTGTCTGCTACAATTTACCTCGAGCCAAACTTGTAAAATTAGTATCAAATAAATAATGTTTTAAACATTTTCGTAATATCCCCAGCATGGAAGATTTCGAGCTCATACGTTGTAACGGCTTCTTGTCGAACTTCATATTATAAACATATTCTAATTCGAATCGAGAGAGAATTTATACCTTTTTAGAGTGGTTGTCAATGTACATTTTCGGACTTTTTCTGAGTTTATTTCACTAAAAAGTTATATTTGTTATGTTAAATACATATTTTGAAATAATACAAAATAATTTTCCATTAATTGAAATCAACAATGAAACGAGAAGGTAAGACAACATTTCACAAATTATATTATACAGATACTCTCTATAATTAACATAAATGAATTTTTAGATCTAGTAGCCGAAATTCAAGCATCCATCTGCGAATCCGTTGGCCTAATGGCTTCTGTCTTTCGCCAGATAACTGGGGAGGTTTTAGTGGTTCAAGCAGAAGTCAGAAGATTGAATTAAATATTAGATAAACGGCATTGTAGCAAATTCTACCAACCTAGCATTTAAAAGACAATCAAGATTTCGGGGCAGTCGTAGATGATTTCCACACACACAAAGAAAAATACAATCTCTGTTAAGTTGAGATTAAAATATGCGTTCATTGAATTTTGTGTTCGTATTGGGCCACGCATGTGTAACCCATGCAAAAGTAGGTACGTGCATATTTGTTAGTCATTGTTAATATGTAAAGGCCGCTACCAATTCGTATAAATAATGAGAAATTGTGCGTATGTGTAGTGTGTGCCAAATAGGTACATAATGTGTTGTGTCAATACCCATAAAGTTTACCAAAAATAAACTAAAAAGTACATAGTGACAAAAAAGTGAATCAAGTGTACCAAAAGGCATATAATGCATTCCAAGAAAGTGCATAATGATTACCAAGATATGGATGTGTCACTTGCCAGCTCGAATTACTCCAACAAATAAAACCTATAGAAACTGAACTTTTGGCTGGATTTTCGAACAGCCATACAGCTGTATCTATTGTATAAAGTACATAGTTAACTGAAACTGGGTACATTAGTTTAACCCACAGACACTAACATACCAAAATTTTTGAAATCGATTTGGCAACTGACACATCCAAATATAAAAAGTGTACCAAAATGTGTAAAGTGTTCAAATAAAAGTACACTTTATATAGTTTTGGAACATTGTTGAGTACCTTTTTTGGTACAGCTTATTACACTTTATATAGTTTTTGGTAAACTTTTTGGAACAAAAAAAAACAGATTTTGATACACTTTAACATGTACCTTTTGATAAATTATTGGTACCAAAAAGTACCTTTTTTTTGGTACACATGATATTCACTTTGACACAACTTTTTGGTGCCAAAAGGTACTTTTTGGTACACTGTATAAGTTTCGATATATTTTTCGTACTAAAGTATATTTGTTTGGTAAATTTCATTTACGTTTTGATACACTGTAAATGTGCCATTATTTATGTTATAATATAAATATAATATGATATTAGATATAATATTAATATAATGTAATATTATTTTACACTTTTTTAACAATGTTTGTTCTTTAGTTCAGGGTCGATATTGCAACGAAATATCATCGATATCGATGGTTTTCTGAATCGAAATAAAAACAATATATCGATTAAATTTAGTACCGAAGAATCATCTTCATTTCAACTCTATATCACCTTGCAGAATTTATACGAAGACAATACTCTTTTCGGAACGATATCGAATTCGATATCGATGTAATTTAAAAAACACAATTGAAGCGATTTCGATCCGATGTCGACTCATTTTGTTTACTTGGATTGGTTGTAAATCGCAATATAATTCTTATTTCTTCAACACTGTAATACATTAATTTCCTACCTTATCCCCGTAACATTCATGCAGTTTCTTCAATACCTTTTCCACAATTTGTGTATAGGCTAAGAAACTGTCATAATTAACGATAATTCTTTTAATTTCAAGCAATTATCATTATTAATTTTTTTGCTTTACCACATTGGCATTTTGCCACCACCAACATTTGAGCTGCATCAAAGTTTTGATCATTGCATGAAATCATCACAAGACTCCGTTTTATTCACAACAGACAATAAAGACGTGATGCCTCAAGAAACCCTCCCACAGCGTAAAAAATCCACATCCACTTGTCGCTTTTATTAAAAGAGGCAGTCTCATTGTGTTTTGTGTATCTTTGGTTAATTTCTTGTTTTTTTTTTTCTTCCTAACGCATTATAGTTTCAATTTTTTTACCATTGTTTCGAAATCCAAATCTATGAGAAACAAAGACAGATTCACATTATTTTTAATATAAACGAAGTCGAGACAGTTCAACTGAAGTGAACTTATCGGATGAGGGAACTTATTTTGCTTGATTGTGTTAACCTACTTGATTGTGTTAAGCACGCTCTCAGAGATGCAGTCTGAAACTAAAGTAAACTACAGAATCGTAATAATGGTATGTATATCGTAATAAAATTTTTATTTCTTCAATACTGTAATATTTGTTTCTTTTTAACGCACTATAGTAGTTGTTCTTTTTATCATTGTTTCGATATGCAAATTTTTCACAAACACAGACAGATTTACATTATTATTATTATTATGAACGATCTCGAGTCAGGTAAACTGAAGTGAACACATCTGATGGCTGGGGTTAATTCGGATGATTCTGTTCGCCTGAAATGCATGCCATCAGAGAGACAGTCTGAAACAACAGTGATTTGTGAGATATAAGGGTTATCCATTTCGTGGTTTCCAAAGAATAGGGCTGGAATTCGACATCTGTCAAACTAAGTTGTTAAACCAATTTTTTTTTTGTTCAGTTGAAAGTCTGACATTGACGAAAATGGATCGCTTAACTATCACACAACGCATAAAAATTATTAAAACCTACTACAAAAATGGTGATTCAGGCACAGCCACATACCATTACACTTTTTTTTTGTGGGGCTACGCGAAAGATAAACCTTTAACTCTTGAGCACTTAAGAACCAATATTCGTCAAGTTATGGCTGAGATACCCCCCAATATGTGTCAAAAAGTGGTCGAAAATTACCTCAAAACAATCAATGCTTGCAACACTTCGCGTGGTGGTCATTTAACTAATGTAGTGTTTCACACATAAAGTCAACGTTCAAACTTTATAATAAAAAAGAAATATTATCATGAAATAAAATATTTTATATGTCTTTTATTTACGTTTACTTTTGAAACAGCAAAATGGATAACCCTATCTTTAAATTTTAGTGCGAATGTAGAAACCTTTGGGTCAGAATTACGAGATTTTATTGCATTTAGAAAAATTTCGATATAAATTTTCCAATTTAGAAATCTGTGGCAGAAATGTAAACTGTCGCTAACTTGAATAGCGTCCCCATTCTCCTAAAATAATAATGCCTATGCATTTCCTGTTTTTTTACGATATAGTTTATTTAATTACAATAGCTATAACATAAGACTGCTTCCATTTTATTAGCGTGACTCGTAAAAAATATTAAAACAAAATAACATTCAAACACTCTATATTTTTTTTTTTTTTGCTCATTTGAATTTGAATAGCGCCTCTCAAGTCATTTTCAGTTTTTATGGGGAAAGTCGGTTGCATATCAACATCAAATTTTAAATTTGAATTTTTAATTTAAATATAAATAAATTTAAACTTATAAGGTGTCCGGACTGTCTGTAAGGGAGTCCCAAAAAATTTTTCTTTTTCGATTTTCATCCTTGCTCCAGCTTAATTGGAAAGCATATAGGGTAACGTATTTTTGAGATTTTTTTTTCTAATTTTTCGGATGGGGTTTAGAGGTCGCGCAAGGCGAATTTTCCGCCAAAAATCGGGTATTCTGGAAGTTTACGAAATTCTATTTACAACTCGGTCAACAACCATGATTTTCCTAGTTTGTAAGTCAACATGCTTAAAGCAAACCAACCAAACTTTTAGCGTATATGCATAAACCACCAATGTTGGCAATGATTTTGCTCAATATGATACCACGTACTAAATTTTTCGAAAATTTTTGATAAATTTTATAAATAATGCTTTATAACTTTTAAAATTTCTATGAAAAATTACAAATCTCATAATGCACTTCGAAGTAGGAATAAATTCCAAGCAATTTTTCATCAATGGAATGTTTGAAGCAAATCCGATGCAAAAATGGGAAATAGTTTATAATATTATTAGTTTCATACAATGGGTAAACAGCTATAATATGGTATAAATCCGGAACAATAACTACAAAGTCAAATTTTCATTACAAAATTATCCGTCTTTTAAAGTGCGTCATTACTTTTTTAAATGTTTAAAAGTTGTATGTTATTAACAAAATGTATCCCTCATTTACGAAAATTAGTGTTTGGTGCAATTTATGGGCCACCGGAGTCATTGGTCTTGGCATTCAAAAACGATCATGGTCATAATGTTACTGTCCAATGTGAACGGTATACAGAAATGATTATAAGTTTTTCCGTACCTCAATTAGCTGGTATTAATCCTGCTGACATGTGGTTCCAATAAGACGGAGCTACATGTGAGTGTAAAACTAGAACGCGCACAGCTCACTGGTTGTGAGAAGCTCTCCCTAGTCCCTTCATGGGATGTAGTGGGACAAAGAGCACGCTACAATTATTTTACCCAAAGAAACTTTTGATGAGCGAATAATTTCACGCAATGGTCCAGTTAACTGGCCACCAAGATCGTGTGATTAGACGCCAGTGAAAGATTTTCTTTGGGATTATGTAAAGTCACTCGGTCATGCAGATAAACCGGAGACAACTGAACATCAACATGGGACGAGTTATTGGCGAAATGCGGCTGCAATTGCACATAAATTGAATTTTGAACGGTTTGCTACCTATGGACCTGAACAGGGAAAAAAGGTAAAAAAAATCCAAATTCGTTGTGACAAGAGCTACAAGAGTAGAGTAAAATTTACTCAGAGAGTAAATCAAAATTCCGAACGGTTTGCAAGATATGAGCTTCACAAAACGATCACTTTTTTGCAAAACTGACACCAAGGCCCCAAATCTATGGGGGCCCATTTATAAATAGTCCATGACTTTGGGTAAAACTGGGAGACACGGGTCTTTTTTTTTTGGTTTATGGTTATATTTCCATGAATTAAAAAATTACACACAGTGTTATCTATCCAATAAAGCCAGTTTAATTGACATTACGCATATATTTCTTTGTTATATTTTACTTAAAAGACCTGTAACTCTAAAAAAAACACCCTTTATGTGCATATATGACTTTTCTTAAACTTATTATTTTTATTGTTCACCAGTTTGATTTTTAAACTCCAATTAATTCAAATGTTTTTATTTAAGTAGACGCTTATAAAGTTGACAAATAAGCTTCATATTAAATACTGGTATTGAGCTTGAATTTCAAAATAAACAAGTTAAAAAAACGACCGAATATTGCAACTCCACTAAGAGAAAAAAAATTATTTTAATTTTATGCCAATTTTGGTCCAAGTTTTTCCTTTCCGTGATCCAAATTTTTCTTGTAAACTAGATTTCGTGGTCAGGATTGACAGAAAGCAAATGTAATACATATTACAACTTATGACGGGTCGTTTTGGAATTCAGTTGAAGGATCCAACAAATACTGATTCTGGTAACTTTGTTGGTTGTGCTGTATAGAAGCAGATTCGCAACTACTGTGTCCGGTGGCAAGCCTTCAGCTTAAATATATTGGGTTGGAGGGAGGGAGGTTGTCTCAGTTTAAACAGACACCAAATGGCATGATGAAAATGATGCATTATTTACAATAGAGTGTGTCTGAAGCGTTGGTTAGGTAATAATTATCTGCATACTATATTTTTATCGTACATGTAGCGTCTATATCTCAAAAAAAATTTAACCGGATATGACGCCCAAAAAAAAAAAGAGTTTTACATTCGTGTGAAAATTCAAATGTGTTCGTTTAGTGCTTCACTTTTACTATTTCGCTCCAAAAAAAATTATGATAATTGGAACAAAAACCTACAAAAAGCAAAACGCAAAAACTTTTGACATAAAATGTGTACAAAACAGAAAAGTTTTTGTAAAGAGACTTTGTTGACAAATTTTGGGAATTACAATAAACTTTATTTGGTATGTAGAGATGTGTGTGAGTATGTCATTATGGTAACTTCACTTTGTGCTGCTGGTTCGTCTGCAGGCGCTTCTGCCTATGCATCGGAGTTTATAGTTGGATGCTGCGTTTGAAGAAGTGGGGCTAAAATTCATATAGCGATAAAATCGTGTTGATGATATCGCTGTTGCTAGTGCTATCGTTGCTGCACGCTGTGTTTATGTTGCTGTTTGACATGAAAAATATCATCATTATTTCTTGCAATGCATTTCGCGCAGGCTTCTATTTAACTTTTTCAAAACCAGAGGGCGGAGAATGGAAATTGAATAATATTGCATTGTAGTTATTTAAATTAGTCAAATTAAATATATTTAATTGCGTATTTTTGTTGTTAATGCTTCATGATGTTGAAAAACATGATGCTTAATGATGTTGAAACAGTCAAACCGAAAGTAACGAAATTTAGAAGTACTCTCGCCAGAAGTAATAGCATTACTCCCTCAATAGCAGCACGACTTGGCTATTATCGTCCGTTAAATTGAAAACTATTAATTAAAGTCAACGATAACCGACATGTATATTCATGACTGAGAAAACGGTGAACGTGTGTAATTCCGGACGGTCCTTAGTTTGGAATAATTGGAGAGATGTGATAAATTCGTATTCAAAACATTGGGTTTCGATGCTTTCATGAATATTGTTTCAGCCAATAGTATCTGTAACTTTGCATATTTACATAGAAAAGACATTTATCTACATAAAGAACTTATGTTGAAATTATCTTCTTACATTTTTAATGTTTTCGTTGCAACTAATTTAAAACAGTCTACATACTTGTCATTAGTAAAAATCGATTAATTTCAATCATAACCAATGATCGATATTTCAGCTTTGATAAGTATTTGTTATCGATATTTTAGTTTCGATAATTATGGATTATCGCTATTTAATTTTGATAATTATGTGTTATCGATATTTTAGTTTCGATAATTATGTGTTATCGATATTATTGTTTTGGTGGTCATGTGATATTCATACTTTAAGCGGACCACTCATATCTTGGTCATGAGCACGATCGTTGGTTATCGGTGATATTATTGTCGTTTTAACGCCACGCCCGTAGTGAACGCCAATATCGAAGTGAAATCTCTATTGTTCGCATCACTAACTTTGCAATACATTTCTGTAATCTCTATTCGATTTTATGAGCTAGGCAAAAGTTAGCGACTAAGTTCATGTCAGTGGTTCACTTTTCTGTCACTTGTTTGAAATTAACGATATTTTAGTTTCAATAATTATGTGTTATCGGCATTTTCGCTACTATTAACATGTAATGTCACTACTTTAGTGTTAATAATTATGTGGTGCTCTACAGTCACGTAATATCGATAATTTAGTTCAATAATTATATGTTATCATTGATATAGTTTCAATACTTATGTGAAATCGATACTATATTTTTATCGATACCGGTATTTCGAAAGATATGTGGCATCGATACTTTCTAGAATAACAATGTTTCATCGACACTTTAGTTTCAATATGTATGTGTGGTTGATATTTTAGGATCGATAATTATGTGGTATCGCACTTTAAATTCTATAGTTATGTGATACTGATAATTTAATTTCGATGGTTATGTATTATCAACATTCTAGGTTGAAAGGATAAACACATTTGACTTGAGTATTTGAAAGAGTGTCATAAACTCCATCATATTATTATTTATGTGCTGATAACATATGGTAAAGAGATTTTGACACTTTATTTTCAATAATTGTGTGATATTGATATTTTCCAGATCGTTCGATAATTTAATCTCTATATTCAAGTGTTATTAATGCTTTGGATCGAGTATTTGAAAGAGTACCAATAACTTTCCTATTGTCTTACTTTTTTCATCAGATGTTTTGATACAACCAGTCTGGTATTTTAGTTTAGATTTAGTAACGGGTCCGCCATCTAACGTTTTTTGTTTCAACTAGTGCTTATTTCGTGAATGGTAACAGTTAGCTCATGTCTGATTTGACAGATAATTAGTTTTATCCTTCCGCTGAACGAATATGGTTGTGTATACACTTGAACAACGCTGGGAAATATGGGAAAAATGGGCCTGCGATCGACTTACAGAAGATGCCGATTTTGCCAAAAAAAAATCATCTTTTCAGATGAAGCTCATTTTGATCTTGGCGGGTGTGTAAACAAGAAAAATTGTCGCATTTAGGGCACAGAAAACCCGTACGCATACATTGAAAAGCCGATGCACCCAAAACGAGTCTCTGTTTGGTGCGGATTTTGGTCCAGAGGCATAATTGGGCCACTTTTCTTCGAAAATGAGCAAGGAGTGGCCGTTACAGTCAATGGCGATCGTTATCGGGCCATGTTGAACGAATTTTTGTTCACAAAAATTGAAGAGGAGGATATTGGCAACATTTGGTTTCAACAGGACGGCGCTACGTTTTTGAAGATCGCATTATCAGCCGCAGAGCTGATGTCGTTTGGCCACCTCGGAGCTGCGATTTGACACCCTTGGACTAAAGATAAGTGTTACGCCGACAAGCCAGAGACAATTGAGGCTTTAAAGGACAATATTCGTGAAGCCATTGGTGAAATACAGCTGCACATAATCGATAAAGTGCTTAAAAATTGGACCGATCGTGTAGGCTACTGCATGGCCAGCCGAGGCAGCCATTTGTATGAAATTATTTTTCCATTATTAACCGGAAGGATTGAACTTTCAAATAAAAAAAGAAATTTGAGAAAATATTCAGCAGTTTTTTTTTATAGCGTTTTCAAAAAAAAAAAGTTATTTGGCGGACCCGTTAGTTGAAACCCCACATTTGAACAATAGTTAAGAAACTAATTTTTGTGCTCATCCCAAGTAGTTTGGATTTTGATTTTATGTATTGTCGATCCATTTGAATGGATTACACAGTGCAACACGAAAAAAAATAACCATATTCGGACACCACTACGTGATAAAAGACTAAAAAAAAAAGACCCGTGTCTCCCAATTTTTCCCAAAGTCATGCACTTTTTTTTTATGGGCCGCCAAAGATTTGGGGCCTCGGTATCATTTTCGCAAAATGTGATAATTTTCTCAGACTCATATCTTGCAAACCGTTCAGAATTTCGATTTACTCTCTGAGGCAAAGTTGTAGTTGTGATACCTAAGCGCTACCTAAACGGTGTTAACCCTTGGACAAACACATGGTTCTGGCCAGGCATATTTCATTTTTTGCTACCTATGGACCTGAACAGGAGAAAAAGGTAAAAAAAATTAAATTAAAAAATTTTCGGCAAATTTTTCACTTTTGCGTGCTACCTAAACAGTGTTAAGAATCATCTCTAGGAAATTTATATGTTCTAGAAATTTGTTTATTGAGATCTTAGGTAAATTTTTGTAGTTGATTGTTTCCTTGAATTTTGAACGGTTTGCTACCTATGGACCTGAACACGGGAAAAAAGGTAAAAAAAATCGAATTTTTTTAAGTTTTTTGCGATTTTGATCTGGAAGCTAAAGTTTTTTTGATTTTATATGTTCGCAAGTTTTGTTCTTTATGACAAGAGCTACAACTTTGCCTCAGAGAGTAAACCGAAATTCTGAACTGTTTGCAAGATATGAGCCTGAGAAAATGATCACATTTTACGAAAATGATACCGAGGCCCCAAATCTTTGACGGCCCATAAAAAAAAAGTGCATGACTTTGGGAAAAATTGGGAAACACGGGTCTTTTTTTTTTTAGTCTATTATCACGTAGTGGTGTCCGTATATGGTTATTTTGCCATGACTTAAAAAATTACACACAGTGTTATTAAATACGTTAATCTGTTACTGATCTGGTCTTATAACAGACCTTCCTATTCGTGTGATATTAATTTGTTTTTGTTATATATACTTGCGGTGGATAATTCCTTCAGCGAATAATTACAATATCTGTGTATAGCCGAAACCAAAAGACCGCAAAGGAGCTGCAGTATTTATTTTCTTGATAAGTGACTAAAAGGAGATATACAAATTGAAGACACCTTGCTCATCTTTTTGACCAATATATATCTAGAGAATTTAACGTGGTAATTGTCTTATTGGGCAGAATACCTTTGACAATGCATTTGTAGAAAATTTTACCCCGCAAGGTTTTTATTGGAGTGTAGTCACTAGATCCTTTTCGCTTCTAAGTCTGTATTATGGGGTTGACATTTTTCGGGGGGAAAGTTTAATTGAGATCGCTCTATCGTAGTGCAGTTACAAATATAATCGTTACTAAATAGAATCTGGGCCAGTTTTTATAAACTTACTTATGCGGTCTCGGACAAGCCCGGGGGGTCAGGGACCTTACAAAACGAAGATAACATATTTCGCCAACCAGTTCGATCTCTTGCTTTATTTCTTCAGTTGGCAATACCAAGTGTACGCAGGGATTCGTCAACCTGATCCCTCCAGCGGAGTCTTGGTCTTACTATTTTTCGTCTTCCTTCGAGCTCGGTTTCGAAAACCCTTCGTGCTGGTTCGTCTTCATCCATTCTACTGACATGGCCTAGCCAGCGCAATCGCGTTATCTTGATCCGCTTAACTATGTCAATGTTAGGATAAACCTCATACAGCTCATGATTCATGCGTCGCCGATACTCGCCGTTGTGCACTATAGGGCCATAAATTTTTCGGAGTATTTTTCTCTCGAAGACTCCTACAGATGTTTCGTCTGCTTGCGATAGGACCCAGGATTCTGCGCGATAAAGCAAGACAGGTTGGATGAGAGTCTGGTACAGCTGGACTTTTGTTACTCGAGAGAGGGCTTTATCTCTAAAGTGCTTGCTTAGCCCAAAATAACATCTATTCGCAAGCACAATTCTCCGCTTGATTTCAAGGCTGACGTTGTTGTTTTTGTTCACGGCAGACTTGTTTTGCAAAAAGTAAAATTAAAAGAGCATATTAATGTCTTTTCTACCACTGATAAATAGTACAATAAATTAGCAATAGCTGTAGCCAAAAAAAAACGACATATGAGCTCTCAGATCATGAATCCATAGTCTAATAAATCACTAGAAAGAAACTGCTTTAGTTCGACCAATATTCCCGGAGGATAAATCCCATCTGCTCTTGATGTATCTAATTTATTGCTACAAATGAACGGGGAAAATACGTAAAGATATGTTCTAATGAAAAAATGGGCTTTCGCACAAGTAATTTTTGACTGTGAGGAAAGATAAAAAGAAGTGTGGTAGGAAAGTAATAAACGCTCATAGGTGTGCGTGGACGCTGAATTGCTGATCTTGTTCATTTATAATACCTAATCCGTTCACACTCAATTAAAGGGAAAGGGAATTTGAAAATTTTCCGCAAGTACTGCACTCGGCGACTTTGTGCAGTGTTTTATCCATGTGTGTTTTTCCGTTGGCTACCTGTAACGGATAATTTCTGAGAACCATAATCTGAGAGGTTCTCAGAACCATAAAAAAAACTCATCAACCTTTTTTCCAAAGAATTTTGTACATATCTTCTATTATTCATTCAGTACGTTTATCCATATTCATTGAAACAAATATCAATATTCTTGTTAAAATGAGATGCCTTCACTTAATCTTCTATATATATAAAAATGAAACGGTCCATCTATGTAATGGCATCACGTCATAACGGCTGGAGCGATATGGATGATTTTTTTTTTATTCGACTCTAAATTTTCACGAGATGGTTTATATAGAAAAAAAATTAATTGGACAAAGGGGCGTGGTACCTCCCATACAAATCGCAGGTTAAAAATCCGATATTTCTGCTCCTATTATAGGTATTTGAACAAAATTTGGTACATCCGTTTAATGTATGCGTTCCAAGCTTTACTCCAAATATGGGCGGGATTGGACAAAGGGGCGTGGTACCTCCCATACAAATTACAAATTCAAAATCCACTATTTCTCCTACTGTTGTTGGTATCGGAATACAATTTAATATGAACGGTTTAGTGTATAGTTTCTAAGTTCAACTACAAATATGGACGCAATTGGACAAATGGACGTGGTACCTCCCATACAAATTACGAATTTAAATTCCATTATTTCTGCTCCTCTTATAGGTATTTGAACAAAATTTGGTACATCCGTTTAATGTATGCGTTCCAAGCTTTACTCCAAATATGGGCGGGATTGGACAAAGGGGCCTGGTACCTCCCATACAAATTACAAATTTACAAATTAATTATTTATTAACCTGTTAACGACATTTTAACAATTTGGTGTGTCCGTTTGGTGTAAATATTCTAAGCTATACTTCAAATATTGGCGGGATTAGACAAAGGCAAGAAATAACATTAATTTAGCCACAGCTACAAAAGTAGCATACACAACAACCTGCAGTCATGTCGCCTTGTCATCGTTAAAATATTCACTTCCATATAAACACCTGATTACTATTTTTGACAGGTTGTGGCATTTTTGACAGGTTGTGGCATGCTTAAATTTGTCAACCACGTTGCCTTTTTTTACTTCTCAATTTTTTTTCATAGCCTAACCTAAAACTTTAGCATGTTCCTAATTAGTGGTATATGTGTTTACTGCAAAAAGTGAAAATATTAAAATACAATAAACAATAAGTGTTGGTGAGTATAATTTCAACAATAAGTTATTTTATAAGAAAAAACGAACAACATATGTACATAACAATTTAAGTTATACATCTCACAAATAATTTGCCCGTTAGTACAAAAAAAATACCAAATGCCACCAAGAAGACGAAGTAATATAGGCCGCCGTACACGTCTAGCTAGAAGTGTGTACAATCATAGAGTCAGCCAGACTGAAGCAGAGCGTACTCAACGTTCAGAGGCAATTCGTGTTCGTCTATCACAGGCACAAGGCACTATGACTCCAGACCAAAGGCTACAATCAAGTTTGACCCGCACACCCGCAGGTAACGAGCGACATAACTTACAACGTCGGATAAATAGGAATTCCAATAATGGTGTTCAGTATGAACGATTAGCCTTCAGATACGACTCAGGAGTTGATTACGCGACAGACCTATCAGTTAATTTCGGAATAATGAGTATTGTTTGCCAGTATTGTAATGCATTGAAGTTTCGCTGCGAGCCACAAGGATTATGCTGTGCAAGTGGAAAAGTCAAATTACCTCAATTACTGCCACCTCCAGAGCCGCTGGCGTCATTGCTTTCTGGCCAAGACCCCCTCTCAAAGAACTTCTTGCAACAGATACAACTTTACAACACTTCGTTCCAGATGACGTCTTTTGGGGCAAATATAATACAACAACAAGGTTTTAATCCCACTTTTAAGGTACATCAAAATTTAAATACAACAAAATCATACTTCTTACTTTTTAACACTATATAATATGTAGATCCAAGGTCAAATTCATCATCGTGCAGGAGCATTGTTACCGCCATTGAATTCTGAGCACAAATTTCTTCAGATTTATTTCCTTGGTAATACCAATGATGAAATTAATCAGCGATGTGCCATTAACAATGCGATTAAACGAGAAATTATTGCGCAACTGCAAAACCTCTTACATGAGCACAACGAGTTGGTGAAACTATTTAAAACGGCATTAGATATGATGCCTTCTGATGATTACAAAATTGTAATCAGAGCCGACAAAACACCATTTGGTGAACACGAGCGACGCTTCAATGCACCGACGCTTAATGAGGTTGCAGTTGTTATTGTTGGAGAAAATTTAGGATCTCGCGATATTGTACTCAGTCGACGTGATGGTAATCATCTACAGCGTATATCCGAAACACATCGTTCATACGATGCATTACAGTATCCGCTGTTATTTCCGCGAGGAGAAGATGGTTATCATTTCTTGCTTAAGATGATAAATCCAATATCAGGTAAAAGGCAATGTAACATTTTACTAACTACAAGAATAACAACAAAATATTTCTTATACACAGGTCAAGAAACAAACAAAAAGATTAGTTGTATGAACTTTTATGCGTATAGGTTAATGATTCGCAATAACGAGGACAATCACATATTAAAATGTAGAAGATTATTTCATCAATTCGTAGTTGATATGTATGCGAAAATCGAAACCGAACGTTTAACATATATACGCCTTAACCAGAAAAAACTACGAACTGAAGAATACATCCATCTCCGTGACGCTGTAAATACTGATGGAAATGCGAACAATGTTGGCCGATTTACCATTTTACCATCGACTTATGTGGGAAGTCCAAGACATTTGCACGAATACGCACAAGATGCAATGACATATGTGCGCGAATATGGTCGACCAGACTTATTTATCACGTTCACGTGTAACCCAAAATGGTGTGAAATTACACAGTTATTACTACCCAACCAATCACCCACCGATCGCCATGACATTACAGCGCGAGTGTTTAACCAAAAACTTAAGGCAATGGTGAACTTTATTGTTAAGTTCAAAGTTTTTTGAAGTGTGCGTTGTTGGATGTATTGCGTTGAATGGCAGAAAAGAGGGCTACCCCATGCGCACATTTTACTATGGATGGCTGAAAAGATAAGACCAGATGAAATTGATTTCATTATTTCTGCTGAAATTCCTGATCGTACATCAAACTTAGAGCTGCATAAAATAGTAACAGAAAATATGGTTCATGGCCCGTGCGGCATTCACAATCCAGAATCACCATGTATGGTAGATAGTAAGTGTTCCAAACGATATCCCCGCGCTCTTTTACCTGAAACAGTCACAGGAAATGACGGATATCCTTTGTATCGTCGACGCGCACCCCAAAACGGTGGCAGAACCGTAACAAAAGAAATAAAAAATCAGAAAAATAAGAAGGTTGTGGTCGACAACAGCTGGATTGTACCGTATTCACCGCTTCTTTCAAAGACATTCAAAGCGCATTGCAATGTTGAGTACTGCAACTCTGTAAAATCTATTAAATATGTTTGCAAGTACGTCACGAAAGGAAGCGATATGGCTGTTTTTGGTATTGCGACTCCAGATAAAAATGATGAGATTTCTCAGTATCAGACTGGAAGATATATTAGCAGCAATGAAGCACTTTGGAGAATATTTTCATTCGCCATTCATGAATGTTACCCCGCTGTGATCCATTTATCAGTACACTTAGAGAATGGTCAACGAGTCTATTTTACAGAAACAAATGCAGTGCAGGCCACCATCAACAACTCTAACAAGTTTCTTCAACACATGTACAAGTGATCCCTTTGCAAGAACGCTGCTTTACTCAGAAATGCCAAGATATTTTACATGGAATGCTACATCAAAAAAATTTGAGCGTAGAAAACAGGGAAAACCTGTTCCTGGCTATGTAAAAGTTTACTCATCCGATGCACTAGGTCGTGTCTACTCAGTCCATCCGTGCAATGACGAATGTTTTTATCTCCGTTTGCTATTAATAAATGTTCGTGGGCCAACGTCTTTTCAATCTTTACGGACCGTCAATGGAGCTCTATGCACAAAATATAGAGAAGCCTGTCAGCTTTTACACTTGCTAGAGGGTGACAACCATTGGGATCTCACTATGGCAGATGCTGTTCTTTCGTCTACACCTCAACAAATTAGAACACTTTTTGCAATCATAATATCAACATGTTTTCCATCTAATCCCACCCATTTGTGGAACAAGTTTAAAGAAAATATGTCTGATGATATTTTACATCGCATTCGTACAATCGCCATAGATCCCGAAATTAATTTCAATAATGAAATTTTCAATGAGGCGTTAATTTCAATTGAAGACTTATGCCTGAGAATGTCGGGAAAAATGTTGCGAGAATTAGGAATGCCTGCTCCGAATCGTCCTCCGCAACAAGCATTTATACAAGAATTTGAACGTGAGCGGCAATATGATCGGAATTCATTAAGACAATTAGTAAAAACAAAGGTACAAATGTTAAACCATCTCCAGAAAAAGGCGTACGACACTCTTATGAGGTTCTTAATGTAGGTTCTGGAGGAATCTTCTTTCTCGATGCACCTGGCGGAACAGGCAAAACTTTTTTACTTTCTCTCCTTTTGGCTTCGGTTCGCTCACAAAACCAAATTCCACTTGCAGTAGCCTCCTCTGGGATTGCTGCTACCCTATTAGAAGGAGGAAGAACAGCTCATTCTGCCCTAAAACTGCCTTTAAATATGCAAACGGTAGATGAGCCAACATGTAATATTTCGAGGCAATCAGCGATGGCAAAAGTACTTCAAAACTGCAACGTACTTATTTGGGATGAATGTACAATGGCTCACAAACGATCATTAGAGGCACTTGACAGAACATTAAGAGACCTGCGAAATAATGAACAAATATTTGGAGGGATGATGGTCCTATTGGCCGGAGACTTCCGGCAAACGCTGCCAGTCATTCCTAAATCAACACCTGCTGATGAAATTAACGCTTGCCTTAAGTCATCATCTATATGGAAAAAAGTGACAACTATCAAATTAACAACAAATATGCGAGTTGCTCTTGAAAATGCTGAATCAGGGTATGTGTTTTCAAAACAATTGTTAGACATTGGCAATGGAAAAATACCAACAGATTCCAGCACAGGGCAGATTTCATTTCCAACAGGCTTTTGTCAATTTACAAACACTACACAAGAACTAATAGCAAATGTGTTCCCAAATATTGCTGAAAATTACAACAATTATGTTTGGTTAAGCGAAAGAGCCATTTTAGCTCCAAAAAATAAGGACGTTGATGACACAAATTTAAAAATCCAAAGCTTAATTAATGGCGAACTGCATTCGTATAAGTCAATTGATTCTATTACAGATCCTGATGATGTTGTTAACTATCCGATAGAGTTCCTAAATTCATTGGACTTACCGGGAATGCCCCCGCATAACTTGCTACTTAAGGTTGGATCAGTAATAATGATGTTACGTAACCTGAATCAGCCAACACTATGTAATGGTACTAGAATGGTTGTTAAAATTCTGATGCCGAACGCTATTAAGGCAATGATAATCATAGGAAAGTTTAAAGGTGAAGAAGTGCTTATTCCGAGGATACCTATGATACCAAATGATCTACCATTTAAGTTTAAACGTGTCCAATTTCCAGTTCGCCTTGCATTCGCAATGACGATTAATAAATCTCAAGGACAGTCGTTAAAAGTATGTGGGTTAAACCTAGAAACCCAATGTTTTTCTCACGGTCAGTTGTATGTTGCGTGCTCGAGAGTCGGTACACCGTCAGCACTATTCATTTTCTCCCCCAATAGAAAAACAAAAAATATTGTTTACTACCAAGCTTTAAAATAAAGTATATGTTTACTCCTTTTTTTTGTTTTATAATAACCAAGTTTAGAATCAACTTCTTAACAAATAAAATGTGAAAAAATTGTGTTGATTTTACTTTTGTACTGCAGTTTACGCATTTCCATTTTTAATTCATCTATGAAATACAAATCATTACTAATGGCTACCGACCTAACCAGGGCGCTATTCATCAAAAATATAAAATCTATTATTTCTGCTTTGAATAACAATAATTGGACAAAAATTTGGTATGTCAGTTTAGTGCACCTATCATTTTTCTTTGAAATATCAGTCCACTACGACTTTGCAACGGGAAAAAAATTTCACTCAAAAGAAAAAAATTGCAAGGCAAAACGACGTTTGCCGGGTCAGCTAGTTGTAAATAAAAGGGAAACGCATCCATCGACTTTCATGATATATGTTTCATTTTGATCATAACTTATGTGATTATGCGAAAGTAATAAGAGTTGACATCAATACAAGGAAAACATATAAAAGGTTGTAAAAAAAATTTGGTCTGAGAACGCCAAACCCTTTGGGGGTGTTACTATACCGACCTAGTACCTTCACCCTGACTTGGAAATTCTCACCCCCAGAAAATGACCCCGAAAATGTTACATAGTGCAATATAACTCAGACAATCCCGTGGAATTGCCAATTTTAACGGTTAAAAGTTATAATTAACTATATCCCGAAAGTTGCGTCGTATAAATATAATTGGTATTGATTGTATTAATTAGCCAATCTAGGAAGTGTTGTAACGTAATTTGCGTCTCAGGTAGTGAGTAGGAAGAGACGTGACGTTGTATTCGTGTAGAATTTATAATATATTTATATTCTAGGTTAAAATAAATAAATATATCAATCAATGAATATTAATTACACAATTGTATCAACTGATAGCGATTACAAATGTGTATCGGTGTTAGGGGGTGGTATTAGTAATGTAATTAATTGACTTGAAAGAAACAATAGGGTCAATTAACATGGTTCTATGTGTAATCAATTGTTCGGCTACATTTCTGTTTTAGAAAATAACACAATAGAAAGATGTTTAACTATACATGTAAATAAATATGATTTGAAGTAAAACATATCCTCGAGGAAGTGGTTATTTAAAACCTGTATATGGTTTTCTGAAAGAAATGCTCATACCTTGTTAAAATTAATTTTAATGCACTTTAAAATTTTTCGGAGAAAGGGTTAAATTTTTCTGCGAACTCTTGGAATTGATTTTCAATAATTATAACTGGCCATGAGTTGAATATATTATATTCTTCGAATTAGGCGATTCAAAATGATCGGCATGTGTCAAGTCACACTGCACGAGAAGCAGAAAGCTTCGATAATTGTGTTTGAATTACTAAGGAGCAAATGCATAAAGCCAATACCGAAATTTACAAGCAGCTATTAAAAGTATATAAGTACCAGCGGCCGGTATTAGTATGCTAGCCGTTCAATTAATCTACTGCTTTACAATTTTGTGTATGTACACACTATGCCTCCTCAGAAATCAAGGAGCTTGCTCAGATTATCGTTTGTTTTGTATGAGGCACATAGCAAAAACTTGGTAGACATTTTTGCAATGGTTAGTGTGCGCAGCTGTTGTACATGAGAACATGGGTTCGTTCCCTGCTCAGACCACCTTAAATTTCTTTCGACGGCGGCCACCTCGCTTAGTGATGGCGACACTTTCTAGTACTTAGCCATGAAAAAGCTTCTCAAAATACCGTTCGGAACGGGTTGACCCTATTGTTTCTTTCTGTAGATCCCAATCAGTGGGTGTAAAAACTAGAAATCGCACATCTCACGGATAGAGAAGCCATTGTTTTTTTTTGTTTAATTTTCTTAAAGTGTTACAATATTTTTTTCAACTTAGCAAACTATAATCGCTTGCGTGTAACAAAACATGGCTATTTTTTCAAAAAATTTAATATAGTAAAGGATTAATTTCGTCTTTTTTAGGAGTATTGGAATAAGTGCACTATAATGGGCAGATTGTGTGGAAAAGGGTCAATAAATATATTTGCATTACGATTTATAGAAGACAAGACTCCTACATCAATATTATCCTTTTACTTTTAATGACTATATTACAACCTCATGAGGTCGGACGTCTTACACATATTAATTAAACAAACAAATTAAACAACTTTCAACATATTCTTCCAACTGGCTGTATCCTTCGCCTTTTCTCGCCAGTTGGTAACACCAAGGATACGGAGGGATTCTTCTGCCTGGTCTTTCCAGCGGAGTCTTGATCGTCCTATTTTCCTGCTTCCATCGGGTACGTTATCAAAAATCTTTCGCGCTGGCTCATCTTCATCCATTCTGATAACATGGCCTAGCCAACGCATATGTCACACTTTGATTCGTCTGGCTATGTCCACGTCAGAATAGAGATTATATAGCTCTGCGTTCCAGCGACGTCGGTACTCGCCGTTTTCCCTAACAGGACCATATATTTTACGGAGAATTTTTCTCTCGAAAACTCCCAGGTGTTTTTTATCCGCTTGTGATATGACCCAAGTTTCGGAGCCATATATCAAGACAGGTAACATGAGAGTCTGATATAGCTAGACTTTTGTCCGTCGAGAGAGGGCTTTGTTCCTAAACTGCTTGTTGAGCCCAAAATAAAATCAATTTGCAAGCACAATTCTCCTATCTATCTCCAGGCTGACATTGTTGTCTCGTCCACTGCGGATCCAAGTTCGACAAATTCTTCTGCTACTTCAAAATTAAACCAAGCCCAGAGGTTCCTCTAGTCGTTGACACCATCAATTTTGTCTTGCCCTCATTAACAGCAAGAGCCACCTTTGCTGATTCCTTTTCGATTCTTGAAAATACTGCAGTAACCTCTCGCAAATTTCGCCCAATGATGTCTATGTCGTCAGCATACGCCAGCAACATATGGCTTTTCGTGTTAATGGTCTTGTTCGTATTTACTGCAGCCTTTCTCATTATTATCTCCATTAAGATGATGAAGAGTTTGCTCGAAAGTGTGTCGCCTTGTCTAAGTCCTCGCTTTGTACAGAAAGGTTCAGTGAGGTCTTTCCCCACTTTCACTGCCGATTTGCTGTTGTTCAGCGTCATTCTACAGAGGCGAATCAGTTTTGCCGGAATACCAAGTTCAGACACAGCTTCGTACAGTTTTCCCCGTTTGGGGCTATCGAAAGCAGCTTTGTAATCGACAAAAAGGTAGTATGTATCGAATTGCTTTTCGAATATTGAATATTTTGTCAGTTATTTTGGAATATTTGGTCAGCTGTGGACTTGCCTGGTCTAAAATCACACTGATAAGGTCCAATCAGGTTTTCAATAATTGGCTTTAGTCTTTCACATAATACGCTGGACAAGACCTTATATGCGATGGATAAAAGACTGATACCGCGATAGTTGGAAGAGACACACGGATCACCCTCTTTGTATACAGGACATAATACACTGAGACTCCGGTCGTCGGGCATAGATTCCCCCAGCCATATACCGCATATCAGTTGATGCATGTGGGCTATCAGTGGTGGGCTTCGCCACCTGCCTTAAACAGTTTAATGGGTAGGCCATCCGCACCAGCGGCTTTATTATTCTTCAGGTGGGAGATCGCCGTTCTAATCTCATCTTGGTTAGGGGGGGGGGGGGGGGGGGGTACAATGTAATCTGAGCGGAGTAGTGCTGAAAAGTGGTCTCTCCACACTTTGAGCACACACTGCTGCTCAGTCACCAGATTCCCATTCTCGTCCTTGCAGGAGGGCAGCCCATTATTAGGCCCGTTGGTCGATCTTCTTACCCTCTGGCAAAACTTTCGGGATTCACCATTCATCCTGCACATTTCGGTTCTTTCACTCTCTCTCTGCTCCCACTGCCATTTTTTTCGCCTAAATAGTTGGTTTTCCTACCTTCTCAGCCTCTTGTACCGCTCACTCGCAGCACGCGTTGTAAGTATATGTGTCTATTATCCACATGCAGTTTTTTGATCAAATGAATGCATGTGTCATGAAGAAATGCGAAATTATCATGAAGGATCGCAACACTATCAGTGTTTCAGTTTATCTAGTGGAAAATATTTTTCCATTTCACGTTTTGTCCTTCATACGTAGGCTTTGTACAGTGAGTGACTCGCACATGGATGTAGGCAGTAACTTTAATGAATGTATGGCTGGTTTTATGTAACTACTTGTATTTGCCTCAATGGGCTTCGTTAATTAGATAATTTTTTGCACCATCCATATTTCGTACATTTTTGTAAACTTTGTGGCGTTTTGTGTAACATTTTGCTATTTGTGTTAGCTTTTTCTTACATCTATGCACATTTTATAGGACACCTTTTGTACTTCCGTTTTGTCATTTTGTATAATTATCTCCACTATATTGTTGGCAACGTCTCATAGTATTTCCGTCTCATAGTATTTCCGTCACAGAAGAAGTTCTCGATCCGAATTTCAATACACTTCCTTAAGAACTTTCGCTTCAAAAACGTTAGAATATTCATCAAAATTTTTATCTTTCATATTCAAAGGGTCTACCAATATATTGCGCAAGAAATTACATCAGCCACGTCAGTACCAACTCTTGTCGGCCTGCAGGGAGTGTTAATAATTCAGAATCAAAGCCGAAGTTGCGATAATGACTCTTGTAGGAGTTTTTACTTTCTATATGCTGGTGTAGATATGTGTGTATTACTAAAAATTGCATCCTTAGTTCGTACACAGTAGAACACAAAAAAAGAAAACAGAAGCCAACACTCGTTCTCTCCATATATTTCTTAGTTGTCGACACAATTATAATTCCGCTGATTTGTTCAATTACAAAACTCTAAAACTTTTTTACACAGCAATGATAAGCCTTTCACCTCAATAAATTCCAAATGTCTTCTGTTTCGCAGAACTGCAATGCAACCATTGCAGATTCTGTATGTTTTAACGAAAGTCGGTATAGCAGTCTGTGTGATTGCTGAATTAATTGCAAGAAACGTGTAATATTAATTTAGTGAATAAAATGTATTTCTATATTCTTGTGCGCTGTCATAAACTGTTTTATTTTTCGCCGGATGGAGAGCAAATTGCCTTTGTCAAATGGACTCTAAACATATTGCAGCTCTTAGTATTAAAGTTTTGTTAAAAGATAATTCAAGTAAATTTAATTCAAAGAAAAAAACAACAACATGAGATGTTCTAAATGGCATAAAATGTATGAGATACATAAGCCTAACAAGCAAAAAAAAAAAGGCAAACTATTCTGAAGGAATCACATTTTCAGTGGATCTCAATATTGTTCTTAGATTGCTCGTCCTAGGAGTGTTATTCATTCTCCTTCGCCCCGATTCATACAAACACTTTTCACAACTAAGTTCAACAACTTTTTTCCACACCAATGTTTCGCAGAACTGCAATGCAACCAGCGCAGATTCTGTATGTTTGTAATGTATGTATAAGAGTCTCTGTGATTGTTGCCTTAATTGCAAGAAACGAAGAATATTAATTTAATGAATAAAAATTAATTTCTATATTCTTGTGCGCTCTCATTAACTATTTAATTTTTCGCAGGATTGAGAGCAAAATTGCCGTTGTTAAATGTACGATACTCTTAGTTATAAAGTCTTGTAAAAAGACAATTCAAGTTAATTAAATATAAAGAAAACAAGTAAAAGTGTTAAATTCACCTTAGTGTTAACCAGCAAAATATTAAATTTTAAAAATGACCTTTTTAAGAAAAAGTACTTTTTTAAAAAAAATAAAAATAAGTTACTTGTTCACAAATGAAATTACTAGTTCACAAATGCAGGATGCTCACAAATGCTCACAATGCTCACAAATGCATTGGTCACACTGCTCAAATGCTCACATTGAAAATGTACTTCAGAAAATGTACTTTGAAATGTACTTTCAAATGTACTTAATGTACTTTGAAATGTACTTTTAAATGTACTTAAGAAATGTACTTAAGAAATGTACTTAAGAAATGTACATTTCTTAAGTACTTAAGAAAAATGTACTTAAGAAGAAATGTACTTAAGAAATGTACTTAAGAAGAAACGCACTTAAGAAATGTACTTACGAAAGAAATGTACTTAAGAAATGTACTTAGGAAATGTACTTAATGAAATGTACTTACAAAATGTACTTTGAAATTTACTTAATGTACTTAATGTACTTTGAAATGTACTTTGAAATGTACTTAAGAAATGTACTTTTTTTAAGAAAATTTACTTTTTTTAAAAAAATAAAAATAATTTACTTGTTCACAAGTAAAATAAAAAAACATTTTTTAAAAATTAAAAAGCATTTTTTGAGGAACTGTTAAAAAAAAAACAAGCTGCAAAAGGCATTTTTTAAAAATAAAAAAGCATTTTTTGAAGAGCTGTTAAAAAAAAAACGAGCAGGGACGAGAGTTGAACCAACAACCCTCAGACTCCAACGCGCAACCCTTTACCCATCAGGCCACAGCGACCTTAGATGAAGTGTGACAAAATTCATATAAATGTATGAACACATGAAAGTACATCTAAACATTCTAAAGTACTTACCTATTATAAAGAACAACAAAGATTTTCAACATGGAAATTCACCACACGGCAAAAGGAGTAGTTTAGTATAAAACTACAAAAATTAATGTGAAAATTTTATGAGTTTTTTTACGTTTCCAATCATAAAAATTTTTCCAATGGACCAATTTCGCTGATTTTCAATACCAAACTACTGAGGAATACGTGGAACATTCTGGCCAAAAACCAAACCGCGTTATCGCGGATTGAAGTCGTGAGAATGTTTTCAACAGACGGACAGACGGACAGACGGACATGGCTATATCGACTCCGGTTGTTATAAGGATCAAGAATATATTTAGTTTATGGGGTCGCAAAGCCTTATTTCTATATGTTACAATCAGAATGACAAACTGATATACAAGACGGCGCCACATGACATAGAGCCAGAGAAACAATTCAATTGCTGCATCAAAAAAAAAAAAATTGCGCTCTTGTTGGGACACCCTTTATACCCTCTATCACTTACAGTGGAGGGTATAAAAAAGAGCAGTAGATGTTCAAAATGGCAAAAAGGGCTGACGTGTATGAGATAAGATAAATGCTTTATCGTTTAATATGCCTAACGAACAAAAATAGTCTAGTTCTGCAGGAAACACATTTCCAGTTGATCCCAATATTGTTCTTAGAGTGCGCGTACTAGGAGTGTTATTTATTCACCTTCACGTGGATTCTTTCCATAGTTTGGCGGTAGTGACAGTAACACTGTTCCATAATGTTCGTCGAGTCTTGTGCTTGCTTCTTAACTATTGAAATTTATGTTACAGCGTACCGAAAGATTTTCATTAAGCCTTTTCTTGGTTTTGGGTATTTATGTCGTTTCTATTCAAAACATTATATTTTGTCCTATTTTGATGACATGTCAAATATTTTATTCATAACCCTATATTTTTACATACCTACCTAAGAAGATTTATTATATTTTCACACGTCATTTTAGTTATTTTATGAAGAAATTTCACGACATCCTTTAGCATGTACTTCTTGTAATTTTTCCTTAATTGTATGTGATATTTCTTCCAGAAAGGACTAACAGGACACATAGAATAGCAATATATCTGTAAAACTTTTAAACCAAAACATAGCAGTTTGAAACAAAAATCAATGAATGTTTTAAAGAACAACCTACATATAATCAAATTTCTCGTCTACGAAAACCTTGATTAGTATCGCAGACAAAGTATATTTGTAGAAAATGTTGATTCATGTCCATCGTAAAACAGTTTTCAATACTTTCCTTAAAAAAGGAATAGAAGGAGATTATTTAAAGTAGATGTTCTTCGATTTGATGACCCCTTCATTGCGGAAATTTGCGGTACATATTAAAACACTAGATGCGCAGTTTAGTTAATTTATTTTTAGTTTACAAAAATATGATGCCAAAGGATGTTTTAAGTGTGAAAGTGTTCACCCGAACGTTCAACGGAAACAATACTGTTTACAACAGTTGGTTCGTGATGGCCTGGTGGGATTCACAACACAGGTCATGTTTGTTGACTACCGAATTATGGCACAACCTAGTGTTAAAATTCCTTAAAAGGTAATAGAAAATTTCTTTAACTTAATTTTCGACAATTTATGGTTTCTACAACATACTTTTTGGTTTCAAACCATCTACTTTTTCACTTTAGAATTTCAATGCGTGTTGCATGTGTAACCAGCTTTTATATAGAAAGAGGAAGTTACTTCAATAATATGACTTCAGAATTTCTTAAATTTTTAGTAGAACAATATAATTTATCGATAACTAATTCAAGTTTTATATAAATGTAGACAACTAAAGAGTTGCATTTGATGGTGTTGAGAACAGTGGCGGTAACAAATACAGTATTAATATCTAAAAAAAATCAAGAAGTAAAGTAGCCCAATAAAAAATCCTTACTTATTATTCTACCCAATATCGGTAAAGAAATTCAAAATTTTGCCAGACTGCAAAAAAGTGACGCTTAGCAGAGGTCTGTAGGTGTTAGCTTTGTAATCTCATGACAAAGGAATAATTGTCTCATAAAATATTTACTGATTTTCAAAGTTTTAATTTTTGTATCCATCTGCACAAAAAACGTTAAAATGTTGTTGAATTCAGGAAAGGAGCCAGGGAGTTTGTGGTCCCTATACATGGTGTGCCTTATATCACAAAAGTCGTTAGCCCTTTCGTTTTCTAAGTCTTACTTTCCTTGACGGCAGCCTTTGTGATAATTTTGACGTAAATCTACCAGCAACTAAGACCAGTTCCATATTTTGTGTGTATTTTTCTTGCCGTCATGGTACTGATATTATTATTATGCATTACCAGCACATTCTCTCACGCATTCACGCACATGAAAATATTTAAAAGCCCAATACGCACAAAAACAGATGCGGATCTATTTCGACCCCTTCACGATATGCATACACGTTCCCATAGAGTATCCCAACACTTGTCAATTCCTGTGGAGTCTGGAACGCAGTCTCTAGTCCTGCCAACTTTTCATCTGTGCAACAACCTGCAATGTTCCGGCGCTGTGGCACCAAAATGAAGTGATTATCTCCCTGCTAAATCGTGAAAACATACAAAAATGCGACTTGGCGATCCTGCTAAAAGTTCGTAAAACCGCAAAATGCCAAACAATGAGATGGCGATTTAGCGGGTCCGCTCGATCCACTTACGAGTCTCTAAAATCATCAAAAACGGGAATGTTAGTTTGAAGAAGTAAATTTGGACTTAAAAAAGCTCGTATTTCCGTCAAGGAATCCCTGACCTCACGGTTTGGCGGCAAATGTATTTGACTAAAAAATTTAATGTAGCAGATTCTTATCTGAGTTCTTAAAATACAAAAATGAAATCCAATATTGGCTGACAACAAAAATTTAAACAAATCGGTTTCGCATCTACAAATATTGAGAAAAGAGAATGGATTCGAGCATTCTATTTAAAAAGAACAACTCGAATCCGATTCGAATTGAAGTCTGTTGCGAGTTTGAGATGAGTCTGAAAATTTAGAAAAAATAATTGGCTGTTTCGAGAGAAATTTTATACGCAAATAGATTCGTTATATTTACGTAACTGATTTTCGTTTCGGACAAAATGTACAAAAAAGCGAGTCCGTCTCGAAATGTACTTTCAAATGTTCGTAAGTAAGAATATATATATGCAAGTGTATTAAAGTACTTGGTGTAAATAACTCGGCATTAGTATGCGATTTTTTTTATATATGTATATGTTGTAAAATTCTTATTTAAAAGAAGTGAACTTTTTAATGAGTCCCGAACTATGAGTGAGTGAGTGTTGGACGTCTGTTTTGATGTGTTAACATCTATAGCGGCGTATAGGGACTAAATCTATCAAAGGCAACACATGCAAACAACACACAGACAAGTTTTCTGCTGCTGCTAAAACTAGACTTTCTGCGACTGCGAAAGAGAATAATGACGTGTTAAACAAAAATGAGCGAGCAAGAGAGCAATGAAAGAGTGGTGTGGCAGGGGTGAAGCAAACGAAATTGTGTCTATTGCGTATTTATTAACATAATAATGACACATGCTGTTGCTGTTGTTGAACGGAGATATAAAGCATAGCCACGCAAAATTTCATTTGCAAGCTACTTCAGCTACTTCGGACAAAGTATGTGTGATGTTGTGTGTTTGGTTGTTTCGTTGTAGTTGCTGTGGCCGAACAAAGCGAGTCATTTGATGTTCAGCATTGCCCGGTGTATACAAAACAACTAATTTAATTCAATAAACTATTATTTTATGTGTTTATAGAAATCGACCAGGTACCGTGTAGCAAAAAGGTGTTAACACATCATCCGTGAGTTCGAACACTCATTGATTTTTTAACGTAGAATACGTTATACGGTACGGTAGGGGTGTTGATCTGGAGCACAACATTTTCAGAAAATGTTTGTCACTTTCATTATAAGTTTTTAATACTTTATGCATGCATTGAAGAAAATTCAAGTATGGTCGTAACATATTTAATATGTCTTCTTTTGATTTGTATTTAAATAATCATATTGCTACATATAATTTTTTTGATTCTATAAGTAAATCAAAATTTAACTCCTTCAAATTTTGTATTAATTTTCATATGCTTTGTATTTTATGTAATATAACATCATGTGTAAGAGCAGTACGATTATCTGTGTGTTCATCACAGAACCAGTGTGAGAAAGAGAAGAAGTATAATGACAATGCATGTTTTATGTGAACATTACAGAACCAGTGTTGCCACATGCAGTATTTACACTTGTTTTCAAAAGTGCATCGAATTGATATAAAGTGTACCCAAATTTTGTTAAAAACTATCCTAAATTTTTAACATAAAAATTAAAGATAAATTTGATAGATTTAAATCATTTATCAAAAATTATATTTAATTCATATATTTTAATTGCAAAATGACTAACGTATTCTACGTCTGACCTATGCGCCCGTGTTATCTAACACAGGCTTCATATATTTTTTGACGTAGAATACGTCTTACCTTACGGCATGAGGAGTCGTGTCAGGTTTTTATTGTTGTAATCTTTATTTCATTGAATTTGAGGAAACGGCTAGATGAATTTTTTTAAAATTTTTTTTGTAGGTAAATGAAGATATTATCTTTCGTTTGATATACATTTCATATTGGTTGATATATTTCTAGTATTTTAATTTCTCAAATGAAAATTGTTTAAACACATACACTCAAACATATGTGTGGTGTTTGGTTGAGTATTTTTGGTTGCTCAACATTGCTTAGGAACATGTATCTAGTAAAAAGTGAAACGAACAGCAAGCTAATGTTGCTTGGCAACATGTATCTAGTAAAAAGTGAAACAAACAGTAAGCTAACGTAATAAATCTTTTTTGCGAAAGCTTCAATAAAGCTGTTCACACAACGCTCGAATGCTAATGCGAAGACTCGATAAGGTAAACCTTTTTTAATATTAGGGCGGCCCTCTCAACATTCGCAGAACTTATTTCAATACAAATTTTAATTAAAATACATAAATTAAATTAAGTTTAAAGAAATTGAACATAATATTTTTTTTTTAAACGGACTTGAATCAAATGCCGTTGGTAAATATAAAAATTACAGCAGACAGTCCCTGCAGGCTGTGTCAGAGACACGACCATTAAGTTTAACGTAGAATACGCCATACGATAAGACAGAAAACATATATAACAATAAATGATAAATAATATAAGCAAATGAATTTATTGTTATATATGTTTTCTGTCTTATCGGATGGCGTATTCTACGTTAAACTTAATGGCCGTGTCTCTGACACAGCCTGCAGGGACAGTCCGTGGCCGAAGGCCTCGTACAACTGTCTGCTGTAATTTTTTTTTTTACTAGTTTTTATTCTACTTTATATTTGTTTGTTGTTAACAATGTTTGCTGTTCATTATATTGCACATTGAGTGAATTTGTGAATAACGTAGATAGGTTTTAATACTATCCCACGGAGTTATGGCACTTGGCCATTTCAATCAACAAATTCCTTTTTTTTGGAAGAAAGTTCTTATCAGGAATCCTCAACGTTTTAATGTAAATTCAAGGATTAGTGTTGAGACTCTGACGTATCCAATGAATCTTCTAAAGCTATAGCCCTTACTGTTTATTGTTATATTTGCCTCAACATGGTCGTTATAGCAATACCGTTTCATTACGAGAGCCTCATATTAGTTTCACGTCCTCTACGTTATCGTACACATTTTATGCTATTTTCTCCAGTGTTTTATTGGTTAAATAAGGAAACGAAAATCGTGCTGCTTGTTTATGTTGTGCGTTTTTTATTATATTCTAGTTTGCCTTGCGGTTCTATCAGGGTAATTTGTCGCTCCCTATGAACAGCATTCAATATGCCAATGGCTATGTAGTTGTGGCCAAAGGTGGACACACAGAATGAACATAAAACCCACAACAAAATTGTATTGTAGAAAGAGTGAAAGATATAGTTTGTAATTGAATTTAACTCATCTCATTTAGTGGTTATTTTCTTTATACAGCCATTTTATAGTGCATCCACACACAATGTAGTTTTAGGTTAAAAATAACAGTGGTTTTATAAAAATATGTTAGTAGTGGTCGACTGAAAGTTTAAAATCGCGCGTTAAATTATATTGCAACAGATTCTTGAGAAGCCTACCTTTTGTGCGCTACTGACTGGGGTTCAGATAATAGCGAAGAAGTGCGTCACGATTGCCAAAACCCTCTTCGTATGGTTGTATTGGTTGCTGGTGGGCATTATAGGCTAGCAGATGACTTCTATATCTGGTTAAGGCAACGCTCAAAATGGGGAGGTCATAGAACAGTTCAAAAGGTTGCTTCAAACATTATTGCATTTGTCTGCTACTCGTAAGTAGAACCAACATTGGATCCGAAATTTCACACTTTCTTGCGGGAAAGGAATTCCTAGAACAGAGGTAATCGCTGTATAGAGAGGTATGTGAATTTCGATACGAATGGTTCGAAAATGCATAATCAGGTATAGTATGGAGTCTATTTTGGAGAACTAGGAATTATCTTTCTCGTAGACTATCTGATTATCTGATCATCAGATAGAAGTTTTGGGTACTAGGGATATGACCAGCTGACTGACTGGCTGCAATCTCTTGTGTGATAGTCGGCAGTCATCAAGTCCATGGAATCGGTATTTCTGAATTCAGCATGTGCCCAGGACTGCCGCCGATATCTTAAGGTGATGGACCAGCAGTACGATATTCACACCATGTCTGTGCCTGGGCAGAGGGATATAACGGCAACCTGCAGAGCGGATGAGCTGACCACACTAGAGAATACTTTACAGGTTGTACAGGAATTGGAACCCATTGACACGCTTATAGCGACTTATAAGCATATCCAGCAAAAACGGTCCTATATGACGATGCAGGAGTGGTGAACGAAAGCCACAGGCTGGGTAGGCCTAAGACAAATCTGACTGATAGTCGATAGCAGGAGGCTTATAAACCTGCAGTGTCAAGCCAGGCCCAAGGTATCAATAGTTGTTTCAATTTTGACGCGATACTGCATGCTGAAAAATCTGTTGTTTTTTGTTGTTTGGATGCAAATATAACATGTGTTTGGAGCTTGTCGCAAACATAATACACTTGTGCCTAAACCCATTGTATTTTCTATTCAATACTACACGTTTGAGACATAATGATTAATATGATCTAACATATATGTTTGCGACCCAAATATAACTCTATTTGTTATACAAATATAGCCGTGTTTGTTGCACTGTTTATGCTCTCTCGAGAGCAAGAAAATAAAAGGGGCAACGAGTGTGTATATCTTTTAACTGTTTATCTGTGTTTTTGTATTATTCTCTCCGTGAGTGATTTATAAATATTCCTGAATATGCGTGATGTATTGCGGTGTAATTTCATGTATTCAGTCATCAATGGTTCATCGGACAGAGGATATCAAAATGGCTTAATCAGTGAAAGAAGAATAAACAAACGGTCGGACGATTAAATGGTTTGTGATGTTGCCGTGGTTTTTGTGTATGTGTTTCGCATATATTTATGTGTGCATACCAAAGTGAGAACCGATTTTGAGGAAAGAAACTGTAGAGGGCCATAACGGTGAATCCCTTTTTCTGCCAGAGCCTCTACTGAAAAAAATCGGAATGGCGGACCATTTGTGAAATAAAATAAAAAAAAAACAAGTAATTAATACACGCTTGTCTTGCATGAACTAGATTTGTATATAAGTATATTTTTCGTATACCAACGCATACTGATAACCAACGCATAGTTGAAACCTTCTGAAGACAAACACGTGAAGGACAACAACGTAAGGAGAAACAGCAGAGCAGCAGATTCAAAACAAAGCAAATAATGCACTCAATGTAAATAAATGTAAAAATCATTTAAATATTTGAATTTTTTGTATTAATTGTTTATATAAGTAAATGTGGATACATATTGATAAAATTAATTATAATAAATAAAGAAAGAAAGAATAATTCGTTTCTAAATATTATTATGTTTGGGAAATAATACGCATATATTTCCCCGTAAGTATATGGTGGTTTGGGGGAACACGCGGAAGCTTCCACGTAAGTGTATAGATGTGTGGTATGAAGCACGTATATGTTTTCCCGTAAAATCATACATATTTGTTAGTAAACATTCTAATGTTTGCATTTCAATACACTTGTTTGGGACTTGCAAACATATAAATGTTTGAATTGTGTTCCAAACATATACATGGTTCCTGCAGAATGTGTTTGCGAGAATATATTACAGAGGCCGTTTTTTCAGCGTTTGTCTGGTTGGTAGACATACGGCGAGACTAAGGTCAGGGTAAATGACTTCTGTAGAAGCTGTAACGGCGAATAAAAGGAAGAATCCATTAAACGTCCTCTATGCACGTATCCAGCACTAGCCGGTAGAATCACGTCGCTCAGATTGGCGTAGGGAAGATTTCGAGTTTTGTTGATCAAATATCGCCCCGGTGGATATCAAAATGTACTAAAAAGTTTTAGTTAGTCGTTCGTCGACCACCACCAAGATTTAACCTATCCCAGTGCACTTTATGTATTTTTTGGTTTTTTATGTACTGTTTGGTACAGTTTATGTGGCCAATTATCTGGTACACTTTATGTACTTTTTTTGTACATTTTGTATACTTTATACACTTTATATTATTTCTTCCAAAACATTTCTGTGTGTGTAAATTTTCAATTTGTTCACTTTGATATGCCCACATTTTTCAGCTCTCAGCTCTCAAATTTGGGAGCTAGTTAGCGATCGGAGAATCAAAGATCAGAATATCAATCCATAAAACCATGTTGTGAATATGCATCAATGTTGCGATGAATACGTTGTAATTCTACGTTGAAGAAGTTTAATTACTTCGATGGATATGTTTTATTGCTGCAACGAAAATATTTCACAGTATATATTTATTTCACTGCGAGATTGTATCCTTTTCCAATACCCATTTCATTTTTGTTATTTCAAAAAAAAAATCCATTCGTATTCTGGACCAGAGAGCATCATGAATTCTATAATTCAAGTGTTCCTAAATCAATATGAAAGTATTATATTTTCCGAATGACAGTATATTATTTTGAGGAACCACAAACCCATTATTAACCTGTAAATAGGTCTCAAATAGGTAGGCAGTGCTCATATTATACAACATGTGGGATATCGCTGGACTAATGTCGTACGTTGTGTGTTATTTTGGCTCCTGGCAAGCAAAAATCTAAATATTCGTAATGGATTTGATCATTCAGTCAGTTATTTCTCACCAAAAGATATGGACCATGCAGACGCATGTGTTTTTCAATTACTTGGATTTGAAGGATATACTGTCATAACTCAATGTGATTCTAAGCAACTCATTCCTGCCGCCACCATCTACGACCTCTCACCAACGTTGCAACTTCAACATGGACATCAGCGACACCTGTGAATTTATACCACAGGTATATTAAACGCTACCCATTTGTTTTGCTTCAACATAGCAAATTCAAAAATAACGTCACATCCTAAAACTAAGATAATAGCAGAATTCTATGTTTATTGACCAGATAGTAATAAATAAAATAAAAATCGAGTTGCTAATTACATCCCATGAAGAGATAGGGGGGAGCATCACAAACCTATCTAATTTGTATATTCACTGATTATGTTCTACAATTCTGCAGTGCAGGCGAACGATTTTGTATTTATTTACACGTTAGTATTGTTGTCTCTAATGGCCAGTTTTTCAGTCAGTGGTGATCTTCGTTTCTTAGTTAAATTGTGGTTAAACATCGAATTGAGTTTTTTAGTCATTGTTTAACTATGATTTAACCACCCAATGTTGGTTGGTTAACTTATAGTCAGCACCATATTATTTTGACAATCAAATTACTGACTGTCAAAGTGAGAAATGAAGATTGTATAAGATACGTGTTTCAGATTTGCGTATTTGTACCCATGCGTTGAGTCTAGATCATTAAATTGTTGCTCCTATATATTTTTTTTACACATTTTTGTGAAAATGACTTCGATTTTATGCATCTATTTCTTATTGTACATAATTCCATTTTGTGTGTTCCCCTTTGTTGTTTTGGTATTTATCCCAAAACACACGTTTTATCCAATAAAAATACAAGGGTTGCCATATTAGTTGACAATATGCCAACTTACAGTAACTCACCACTGAAAAACTAAATGCAAAGTTAACCTCTAATTAACTTAGAATTAAGATTAAGTAATCCGATAGTTAACTAGCCACTTAAAAACTGGCCACATATAGTTACTCATACAACATTTTTAATATGCCCTTTGATAATATACTTAAATATAAATCAATTTTATTTTTTCATAAATTAATCTACACTGAAGAACCAAATTACTTATATGAGAAAATAAAATTTGGCCGATCACAGCGTGGAAAGATAGTGATAACCAAAAGTTTTAAGTTTTTAATTTCCGAAAGACAATTTTTCATATCTGCTACACGTCTTTGGAACAACCTACCACTCCATATACAATGCATAGGCAACGCTGCAAAATTTAAAAAGGAGCTCATTATACATTTAAGATGAATTTATAATAAAATTTGTTGTTTTTTTTTTTTTTTTTACTTCTAATAGTTTTATATATTTTACTATTATTATTATTTATATTACAACTAGTATCCTAATTCAAAACTCGAGTATCTGTACTTTTATATCACTAGTACTGTAATTTATAAGAATCATTCTTGTTGTGCTAGGTTCTCATGAAATTAATAAATGAGAAAATGAAAAAAATGAAAATAGTGTGATTGTCGCCAAAATTAATAGAGATTTCCAAAGCGCGTATTGAACCCACGTTTTCACCACCGGTGAAAATAAATTAACAGGTATATATAAATTCCCTGAATCCAAACAGGGTGACGCGTCATAACGCCCATGGACATAACGCCCATGGGCGTTATGTCACACCTAAAATGGACATAAAGCCCACGGGCGTTATGCCGCACCTAAAATGGACAGAAAGCCTTTGTGTCACACCGGTCATGGACTTTATGTCCATCTTAGGTGTGACATAACGTCCACGAACTTTATGGCCTTTTACGGAGTTTCGCCTCAAGGCCTGGCAGTAGTGAAACCTAGAATGGTCATAACGCCCACGGGCTTTATGTCACACCGGACATGGACTTTATGTCCATTTTAGGTGCGACATAACGCCCATGGGCTTTATGTCCATTTTGGGTGTGACATAACGCCAATGGGCGTTATGACGCGTCACCCCAAACAGATACAGGATTTTTATTTATTCTCTGGTCGTGCTCACATGTTATATTCCATTCAGACCTGCCCATACCTCAACCTAAACAGAATATTCCCCCTAAGTGCCATGCATTTTTTGCCATGAATTTGTAGGGAGTCGCTCATGTCGTTCTAGACCTGCTAGCGGATTCTTACATACATGTGGGATAATTTATATTGCAGTTTTATATTGTGCGCTTCTCCTTACAAAATACCAGCACGTGCCAGGCTAACTAACCACTACAACAGATAGATGAATAAAAAGGAATAGACTGTCGTCTACTCAAACAGCATATGCACGCGGACACCTTGAAATTCCAACCATAACATCCAAAACCACTAAACATACATAAAGTGAGACAACACTATGCATTGCAGATCCAATTTATTCTAAATGCTAAGAAAGAAAAAAATGGAACTGTATTTTCAATTAAATTGAAAATAAATTACATTCTATTTAATTGCACAGTGCAACACGAAAAAAAATAACCATATACGGACACCACTACGTGATAAAAGACTAAAAAAAAAAGACCCGTTTTTTTTCCCAAAGTCATGCACTTTTTTTTTATGGGCCGCCAAAGATTTGGGGCCTCGGTATCATTTTCGTAAAAATGTGATCATTTTCTCAGGCTCATATCTTGCAAACCGTTCAGAATTTCGATTTACTCTCTGAGGCAAAGTTGTAGCTCTTGTCATAAAAACAAAAATTGCGAACATATAAAATCCAAAAACTTCACCTTCCAGATCAAAATCGCAAACAACTTAAAAAATTTCGATTTTTTTACATTTTTTCCCGTGTTCAGGTCCATAGGTAGCAAACCGTTCAAAATTCAAGGAAACAATCAACTACAAAAATTTACCTAAGATCTCAATAAACAAATTTCTAGAACATATAAACTTCCTGCGAATTATTCTTAACACCGTTTTTTAATTTCATTTGCTTTTTATTTACTTCAACATTGAGATACTATGCTATCTATTACAAAAATATTTAAAAAAAGTATTCGTATTATGTTTATAATGTTGATGGCCCTGGACTAGCAAATCGCGCTCTCTTAAGTTGTGGATCCAAATCGTCGTCCGAATCTGACTCTGATTCAGCAATTATGGTGTCCACAGGCACGTTGCTTCCAGACTGCCCTCCATCATCAGCTCTTTCTTCTTCAAATACTTCATTAACATCATACAGGGTGATCTTGTGACTCCACCAACGAATTGTCATCATTTAGAGTGTAGAGCATCTGAAATTCAGCTTGTCGTTGGCGGTACGCCGTAGAGTTAACATTAGCATGTGTGAGTTTTCTTTGCTTTAAAAAAGCTGTCAAAAATATTGCAAGTCGCTGCGATAATCCCAATATGGCCACAATGAAATCCATTTCCATTTGTGTTATTAGTTGTGGTCCATCTTTCCCCTGTTGGGGCTCATAATCGGTATCAAATGGATCTTCATAAGTAACACAACTTGCTGTACTCATTGCTGTAAATTCTGTAGTACGATCTGGAGTTGGCGGCCTTGGTGATACAAAATTTTCAGGTGCAAGCACTGGTAGTGTGGCTGTTGCAGTTGCTTTATAAATTTTGTTCTTCTCAGAATGTCGATTTAGACGACATGTGTAATTTACGCATGCATAGCAACTGGTTGCATCATGATCACCTGGGCGATTAATCCAGTTTTCCGGCTTACAATACTTCATAGTACCTCTGCCTCCACTCAACCATGCCATGAGATTGTTATAACATTGGCGACACACTGTATTAGGTGTGTAATTTTCACCGGTCAAGTCCACTTCGTCGAAAAACAATGTATATGCTCTTTTGAATTCACTAGTTAAAAGATTCTTTTCCTTCTGAAATCTTGTAGATGTTTTTTTTCTGGTTTGATGACCGCAAACGTAGCAAAATAAATCAATATTTTCACACTGCATATTGAAATTGTCAGTTGCCAATGTTGTGTGCGAATTATACTGTAGCACTTTCACTTTTTTTACTTTCACTTTCACTTTATAACTTTCACCGCTGATCTCTCGTTGACGTCGCGCTGTGTAATGCCACGATGTGAGCGTCGTGTCGCTTTTATATTGTGTGCTGCGTCCCTTGTTGCGTGTGCTGAGCTAACTGCATTGCCTGTGCTGCTGCTGTCGGTGCATGATCGCGTGATACCTAAGCGCTACCTAAACGGTGTTAACCCTTGGACAAACACATGGTTCTGGCCAGGCATATTTCATTTTTTGCTACCTATGGACCTGAACAGGAGAAAAAGGTAAAAAAAATGAAATTAAAAAATTTTCGGCAAATTTTTCACTTTTGCGTGCTACCTAAACAGTGTTAAGAATCATCTCTAGGAAGTTTATATGTTCTAGAAATTTGTTTATTGAGATCTTAGGTAAATTTTTGTAGTTGATTGTTTCCTTGAATTTTGAACGGTTTGCTACCTATTGACCTGAACACGAGAAAAAAGGTAAAAAAAATCGAAATTTTTTAAGTTTTTTGCGATTTTGATCTGGAAGGTGAAGTTTTTTTGATTTTATATGTTCGCAATTTTTGTTTTTTATGACAAGAGCTACAACTTTGCCTCAGAGAGTAAATCGAAATTCTGAACGGTTTGCAAGATATGAGCCTGAGAAAGTGATCACATTTTTACGAAAATGATACCGAGGCCCCAAATCTTTGGCGGCCCATAAAAAAAAAGTGCATGACTTTGGGAAAAATTGGGAAACACGGGTCTTTTTTTTTAGTCTTTTATCACGTAGTGGTGTCCGTATATGGTTATTTTGCCATGACTTAAAAAATTACACACAGTGTTGCGTAATCATTTAACGATTCCCTCTAACGTCCTAGTCAACACAACCCTATCTAACCAACAACCTTGATGGATGAGAAATAAGCATTTGACCAAAGACGATTCTAAATGTAATTACGATAAATTACCTAAATCAAAAAGGAATATATATTTTTTGCAATTTTCATTAAATATAATGAAATAGAAAGGCGTGCTAAGAAAATTATGTCATTGAGCATTGTTATCCTTAAGGAAAAAGTGTGTACAAAATCTGATTGACTTCAGTAAAGGGTCTTTCTGTACATCTTTTACGTTTCATAAGCACCCACTGACAAACGGTCACGAGTCACCTGTCATTTTTGAAAGTGATTGATGATTTGTAGTTTGTGTGCTCTTTGTGTTCGACATATCCTCTACTAAAGTCATGTCAATAGTCGTCTGTGTAACAAAAGCATTAGAATGCTGTCTATAGGGATGGAGTGTTAATTGCCTGTTCCTGAAGGTAATTTAAATCCAGTGTTAAACCGTAAGTGTAAATGTTTACACAAATTTTTGTTTGTTCAAATCATACATGGGGCAAACTAATTAAATGAAAATTATTTTGAATTTTACCTTTCGAAATGCAAATTCAAAACAATTTCAATACCATTGGCAATTGTACTTATTTTCAAAGCATTTCCTTCATATCTGGCAATTTCCGTTTTCAAATATTTTATACAGTACAGGGTTATGAATTTGAAACTACTATGAGGCAATACCTCTCACAGCCACAAACCTCTACATAGAAAATACTTTAAAGCAGAACTGCCAGCACTCAAATAAATTCAAAACAGTTAGAAGCATTCCCATATTGCATTACAATTGGCATCCGATTCCACAACCTGCATTTGGATTGCCTGAGCAAATGGAAATTCAAACTTTTTTAATTGTCATTGCGAACACTGGTAATTCTTTTCAATTTGCATTGGATAAAGTAATGCAAATTAAAATCCAATGCAAATTAAACAAAACCCATGTATGGTTTAAATCGTAAGTGAATATTGAAATCGGCTTTAAGTTGGACTTGTTAGAATTACCTATATTCCCAATATATTCCAATGAAAAATCAGGGAGGATAACTTTACGTCAGTCGGCTGTGTGCTTTTTATTTGTAGGCAGAGTGGAGTATATGCAGAATTAAGCACAGCATTTATATGTTTTACATAGAGATATTTTACACTAAAGGGGTATTGGCAATGGATTTATATTACATGTTTTTGAGGTACTTTCCTAAAATCCTAAGACTACCCTTATTTGGACTTTGTTCTTTAAAAATTGATAATTGTATTCTTGGATTCATCGAATCTGCAATCATCGACAACAGAAAAATATTTGTTACAAAGAAACAAATTATGAAACAACTTATACTGTGAAGCGTTCAATTCTACTCCAGGTTCTAATATCGGATTTTTTTGTTATAGTTTGTCTCAAAATCAACAGGTTATTCTATTCTATGCAAAAACTTGAATATATGTGTAAAGGTAACATGTCCGACAACAGCACGAGAGATAACGGAAGTCCCGAGATTTTATTCCAACAGAAAAGAAGCAACATCATTTTCTGTGTTTCACCTTCGTATTTGTCACTGCTATAATTAAAAATTGTATGGGAAATACGGACATAGACGTGGACAGTAGAAAATCTTTAATTTTTAGGTAAACATTGCCCAGTACCGAATTTTATTAAGATCGCTTGTAGTCTACAGGAGTTATCGTACCTATCAACAGGTCATCCGTCCAACTTTTGTCTGCATTTGACTACATTTTGTGTAGTACCAAACTTCATAAAGATTGATTCGGTTTTACGTGAGTTATCGTACCGAATAACCAATCGGCCGCACAACTTATCCTGGTAGGTCGTGGCAAAATCATAAATAAATAAATAAATGTTTTCCCACTACATTCCATGAAGGAATTGGGGAGAGCTTCTCACAATCGGTGAGTTGTGCGCTTTCTATTTTTAAGACTCACTGATTAAGACCTACAGTTTTACACCGGTTCCGAACGGATTATTAATAGAAGAGAAGCTATTCCATGGCTGATTACTCGACAGTGTCGCCGGCACTATGCGAGGTGACCGCCGTCGAAGTAAATGTTAGGTGGTCAGAGCAAGGATCGAACCCAAGATCTCTTGTACAAGAAGCGCGCACGCTACCCATTGTACTACCGACGGCCCCAAAATCACCCTTGTCTTAATCGGTGACTGGCGTTTAATGACACGAAGCCTATAACCTAATTTCATTAAGATCGGAAGTGTTTCACGCCTCATATCTAATTGACAACCCGGACGACCACCAAGCTTTTGTATGGGTGGTACCAGAATGGACGTGGGAAGACGATTCATTTTCCAAATATGATTGGCATTTGACTAAATTTTATCTAGTACCCAATTTCATAAAGATTTGTTTGGCTGAACAACTTATGTACGGGGCGAGGCATAATCACCCTTGTCTTACTTGGTGACTCGCGTTTGATTACATGAAGCCTAACACCCAATTTCGTTGAGATTGGAAGTGTTTCATGCGACTTATCGCATTGATAACACGGACGACCACCAAGCTTTAACATGGGAGTTACCAGAATGGGCGAGGCGACTTAACCCATTTTCTCGAATTAAGTAGATATTTACAGATTATTAACGGATATGGCTCAATCGTCTGAAAAATCCTAAACGAATTTCGTTCAATGATGCTGAGGGTCTAATATGGCTCCTTCTATTCGTTACATTACCTTCCTCTGCGAACTGCGTACAACTCATCGAAGCCCACTCTTAGGGATATTGTATTCAATTGGGCTTCGGAAGGCACTTTTGATGTACTCAGTATAGCAAGGCGTGTACTCGAACGCTCCGTGAACGAGCAATATACCGCCTCAAGTGAGCTAATTAATAATCACAGAAAGTGCAATTAGTTGTTATCCTACAATGCAAACAAACTTGGCATCGACATCGTGGCTTAAATAGACAGCAATAATAGATAGCAATCTATCCAGCGGGTTTATATCACACTTACCGTACAATCAGACGAACGCCGAAAATTTTTGACTGCTTTTTCCAACAGTTATGGTGTCTTGCGGAGACGTGCATCCTGACACCCGAATTTAAAGGTAGCTATCGAAAAAGTTAATGTCATTCCTTACAACCACGTCCAGCTATTATTTCCCTGGGTGCGGTTTAAATCTAGCCGAATAATTCAATCATACTAGTACATTCTAAAACTATAGTAGTATATATTGCTAAAAGACTAGTATTACAGTTATTTAGTCATCGATATGGTCTTCTGAATCAATAGCAACAACTATACGGTTGGCCATTAAACTGCTTGAACCAAGTTGAAGCAGCGAGTAGGGATACCACTTTGTAACATCGACACTAAACTGAAATATGGTTCAGAATCACTTGACTTTGAAGCTAAGAGAACAACTCATGGGACCATAATATTTAATAGCAAGTAACGACATCGTCAGTCGATTCTTGATTCTCCCGGTCTTTTTATACTCTTTCTACATCCAATTGCATAAGGCACAAAACCGCCACCTAATATTGGTGCATAACTTTACAACAATACTTTTTTACTTAATAAACTAAAATAGTTCTCGTATACGGAAAATAATATTTGAATGAAATTCCGATAATCTCACATTTTACGTGAAGTTTTGTTTTGTACAAATTTATAAACGTTAAAACTTTTGATTTTCTTTCAACATTCAGATAATTATAAATATGCAATCTTGAAGATTTTGTATGATAATTCATAATTTATGTCTTTCCTTTTTTCTTTCAATTTTCTATTCAAATTCTTTATACGGTATAAACGTAACATATTTAAGTTATTAAAGTAAACTAAAACAATAAATAAACAGCAAAAAAAAAGTACAAGAGCGGCCTCGCAAGACTGAAATTGTTCTAATAGAGCTGAAATAGTTTTGGAAACTTAGTCGTCATTTACACAGACCACACAAGTAATCTCTCACTCTCAAACACCATCGAAGGATATTCACTTATTTTCTTATGCTAAATTCTTGGGCATACTCACTTATTAGGTGCCCTCTTCCTTCCACTATTACAAACGACTTAGTCCTGCTTAACTGACTGCATGTTTTAAGATTTGGGATACTTTCCTCGCATCCATTTCTGGAACTTTAGGTTGCCTTGTTGCTAGTTTTCCCTTTAGGTGCTTATACGAGAAAATTTAAAAACCTCTTGGAAAATTTTCCAAAAAAAAAATTTACTATCCGATACAGGTTATATCTTTCACCAGGCAACTCTGCGTTAGAGGTATGCAAACGAAGGACAAAACACTTTCTCTTGAGAGAATGTGACCAATTTCGAGAATAGTGTCGTAAGTACAAACTTGTTTGTGAGGAAGGATATAAAGTTATAAAATTTACACATCAACACACATCACACACGGACGGACTCAATAACGTTACGAACAACCAAGGGAGTATGACCGAAATTTAATTTCTAGCAAAAATTTTTGTCGCCAAATCCAATTTACACTTTACACAGGATACATACAGTTGTAAACAAAATTGATGTAACTTTCACAACCGGCCACGGAGTGCATATAAAGATAAATGTACCTTCCAGAAGGCTTAAAAATAATGTAAAATTTTTTCGTATAGATTTACATAGAACCGATTACGCTTTAACTAAAGCTAATTAGATCTAAGTTTGCAACATCATCATTTTAAAATTATTTTAAATAATTTATTAAAGTAATTTTTAGATTTTAAGATGCTAGTGTGTAAGGATAAAATTGTATCCACAGACGAAATAAATAAATAAATAAACAAACAGCCAAATGGACTCATTTATTTCCATTCCTAAAGTAGATTATTTTCCAGTAAAGTAAAACCCCAAAAATTTGCCGAATGAAAACTTTTAAAATACATAAAAACGGTAATTTTATTTGTCAATCTCGAGGCCATTCTATATCTCTATTAATACAAATATAGTTTTCAAGAAGGAGTTTTTCAAATGTATTCCTATATTCCTGGCAAAGCGTATAGGTATTTCAGATCTAGCCACAGATCTTCATCATCGGTTGTTTGGAATGATGCTATTGAAAAATTAATCAAACTAAATGCAAATGAAAATTCACTTCAATTAAGAATTTCCAACTAGTTTGCAAGTGTTCGACAAATATCGCAAGCAAAATTTCTTTCCATCTCTAGAGAACCATCGGCTCCCATTAGACATGTTTTTATTGTCACTAGAAAGTCCCATTAATACCTCTAAATTACAAAAAAAAAAAAAATTAAAATAATGTCTTGTGGGGCTATTAAAGGCCAGTATGATGATGCAAGGTATTCACAGAGCAATTGATTTTTGAATACCACAAAACTTCCCCCCAAAATATGCAATATTTCCTACTTGAATAGAAGCCAGTAAGGCAATAAAAGTTATTGTGGACCTGAGACAAAATATGTTGTGAAAACACTGTAAAGTTTCCAGGAAAATGGCTGAAATGCCTATAACCCTAAATAGGGAGTAGAAATGTAATTTAGAAATATAGAAAATTACACTAACTTATGGTATGATGAAAGGGTGATGGGTCATAACGCCCATGGGCTTTATGTCCATTTTAGGTGTGACATAACGCCCATGGGCGTTATGTCCATGGGCATTATGACGCGTCACCTGATGGAAGTGAGTAAAAGCCTGTAAAAATCACTACAAAATTTAACGATGTGTATAAGTTTTATTATTATTATATTTTTTAGTATTATTATTATTCTTTATTCAAGTAGTAAAAATGGGTAATATGTGAATAAAATTTACAGAAATGGTGTATGTATACCTTAATCCTAGAGCATTATTTGTTACGATACAATTTATTTGTATAATTAAGAACAAAATTTGAGAAAATTACGCTGGAAAATACTAAATGCTATTCAAAATCCTTCGCAAGTAAGACAGGATATGTATTTATAATTAAAATGTAATAATATACAAATATTATTTAGCTGATATTAAATGGTTATAATTGAATTATAGTCAAAATTTGAAATAGTATATTGAAGGAATTGCTATACTATTATATACTATAATACTATCGCGTAAAGCATGTTTATGCTGCCACGAAATCATTATATTTCATATGAAAACATCAAACGAAATCTAAGCCGTTTATACGGGCACATTTTGACGTTTGGCTACATTTCAATACATTTAACCGTAAATAAACAAAAACATTTTTTATATTGAGCAGATATGTTTGTCGGTGATGCAAAACAAATGCACGTAAGTAGTGAATTAAAGAAATAAATAAATAAATAAAGTATGTATATCAATACCCGGTATCCTGCATTCAAACTAGGCAAAATCACCGGCGTACCAAAGTACATGCTCCAGAAAATATGTCGACTCAGTACACGCCCCTAATTTGAAAACGTTGCGTATGTTAGTGGCCGCCCACAGTACCAACAGCATTGGGATTACAAAATGCAACATCCAAGGCGAAGTTAGTTTACCGGTCAGTGCATATGTAATCTTAGTATAAGCACCCAATCGGAAAATGTTATATTCCAGTGGCAGCCGCCTCACCATGTCTGCCTTGCTTTCACAGGAGATGTCTCAGGCATAGTCTACCAAATAAAGTACAACGGCCAGTGTCATGTCTTCCGACATTTATTAATCTTTTCCTATTCCTAGTATCAATACGAATTTATCTTTAGGAGCCGTTCCACAATAGCTTATCTCTAACAATAAGGAAGGTTTGCATAAACTGTTGGCTATAGCTAAAATATAACGGGGTTTTCAATAAGAGCGCTACAAAAGTTTTTTTAAATAAAACAAAACCGGTTTTAGATACCAATGAAATTCTTTATTCCTGTGAATAAACGGGCACGCTTGCAGAATTCCAGACGCTGAACCCAATTTTCGACAGTTTTCAAGCATAAATCGGCCGAGACTGCTGCAATTTCACGTTCGATATTCGTACGAAGTTCATCAATCGTCGCTGGCTTGTTGGCATAGACCATAGACTTGACGCAGCCCCACAGGAAATAATCTAACGGCGTCAAATCGCACGACCGAGGCGGCCAATCGACTGGGCCATTTCGTTAGATAACACGTTCACCAAACTTGGTTTCCAATAAATTCATTGCGGCATTCGCTGTGTGGCTTGTGGCGCCGTCGTGTTGGAACTGCATGTCCTCCAAGTCCATATTATCCAATTGGGGCCAAAAATATTCAGTTATCAGTGAATGGTAGCGATTCGCATTCACAGTAATGTGCCGGTCTTGATCATCACGGAAGAAGTACGGCCCAATGATGCCGCCGGCCCATAAGCCGCACCAAACCGTAATTTTTTCAGGACGCAATGATGACTCATGGATTACGTGTGGATTGCTGTCTGACCAATAATGCATATTTTGCTTACTGACGAAGCCAATGACTCGAAATTTCGGTAGTAAATTTTAATAATTTCGACTCGTTGTTGGCTCGTATATCTTTCCATGATGAAGTGGCAAACCTTACTGAAGAGAAATGTCAAAAGAGCGGGAAAAAATATGGCGTCGTTAGCTGTCCCTATCGATTTACTTTTGTAGTGTCTCGATTTACTTTTGTAGCGTCTTGAAGAAGAGGATTCTCAGATAAACTACGGCGTATTTCAAAAGTTACAGTAGAGTCATTAATTATATCTGCAATAAATTTGACATTGGCCATAACTTGTAGTTTAGTTGTACAAAAAGAATAAGGTAATCTTAACATCATTTTTAGAAGTTTGTTTTGACAAGGTTGTACACACAGGGAAAAGATTAGTTGTAAATCAACTTAGGTATTGGAAATTCCATGATAAAGTCTATATTTTGATTAGAATTCATAATAGGCCAAATAGACTACACAAAATATCGCCACAAATACGTGACTGCGCAAACAACTCACAGGCTATACACTGCACAAACAGAACTCAAGCAAAATTAGTTCAAACTAGATTTCGTGCAGTGAAGATTTGCGGAGAATGCGATTGTGCTGCGGCAATTTTACTTGCTGTCGTGTTGAAGAGAAAGAAAAGGAAGAATAAATCGAAGAGGAATTTTTCAACCACTCGATCGTAGGCACTTGCTTTCATAATTCTATTTGCGTACTCCTTGCTTTTTACTCTCCATAAAGCTGGCAATAATTGATAAACTTGAAAAGTCACCACCAAAATCTCCTGTTTTCCATGTTGCTGGCTTGAAAATTTTCGCATATCTGAGCAAATTTTACAATACACTACACAAAATGTCTGCGCAGCAAAAAAAATATCAAAACTGTTTTGATTTCGCACAGTCAATTACGCAGACATCTGCGCAAACACACAAACAGGTCCCTACACTACAAAACTGTTTGCCCAGTCACGTGTTTGTGGCGATATTTTGTGTAGTCTATTTTGCCTATAACTGTCAAACCTCTGAATAATTTGTCGATGTTATTGATAGATAAACCAGTACATAAGCTTCAGTCGGGTGAACCGACTTAATCATACCTTCACCCTAAGTCATCCATTGCATGGGAGTTCTGTTAAAAAACGTCCATACTCAAAAGTGACAATATTCAATAACAGAGTGACATTGACCTAAATATTATTGAATACCACAATTAGTTAGTTTCCCTCCGAATATTTATATATGCGAGGTACAAAAATTGGCATGGCAAGTTGTTGCCAACATTTTGATCAGTACCAAATTTTATTAAGATCGGTTATGATATATTGGAGATATCGAGTCGGCAAACTGCAAATACGCCCAACTTTTGTATGGGAGGTACGAAAATGGGCGCGGCACAATAGTCAGTTATGAATTACACAGTAGCATTTAGCAAAATATTGCCTAGTACCGAATTTTATTAAGATCAGTTGTAGTTTACGAGAGTTATCGTGTCGATCAACCGGTCATCCGCCCAATTTTTATATGGGAGGTACCAGAACGGGCTCATTTTCTATAGAACAGTTTTATTTGACTAAATATTTACTAGTACAAACATCCCTAAAGATTGGTTCGGTTTTTCGGGACTTCTCGTACCGAACACCCGGACCGCTAAACAACTTTTGTATGGGAGGTACCACAATGGGCGTGGCAAAATCACCCTTGTTTTAATCGGTGATTGGCGTTTGATAACGTGAAGCCTTATACCTAATTTCATTAAGGTCGGAAGCATTTCACACGATTTATCGGATTGACAACCCGAACGAACACCCTGTTTTGTATGGGAGGTACCAGAATGGGGCGTACCAGAATGGGCGCCGATTTCCTTCAGTTAACTAGGCATTTACAGATAATTAATCGGTGTGAGAGTTGAAGCTAATCACAACTACCAGAAGAAAGGTTTGAAAGAAATATGGTTTTGTTATAAATGTGTCGATTTGTATGGGCGGTACCAGAAGGGGCGTGGTCACAGCGCCCATTTTCAATCCCAAACTCAATATTGGCAAATATTAGTCACTGACAAAATTTCATTGTGATCTGTAAAGATTTACGGCAGTTATCGTGTTGACCAGCCAGCCAGCCAGCCAGACAGACAGAGAGACGGACATGGCTCAAACGTCTTAAAAAGTCCTAAAACGAATTTCGTCCAAACATACTAAGAGTCTAATATGGCTCCTTCTATGTGTTACATTTTTTTACGTATTAAATGATATATACCCCCATCCCTATGAGTGAGGGTATAAAAATAGGTCTTACTAAATACAAGTTGGTACTACCGAACTTTCGTTGTATTACCCAATTTGAGTATTTCTAAAACTTCATTCATCTGAAATGGACGATACAACTAAGAAACAGAAACTAATATTTTAAACAAAACAAAGTAGTGAAAAAACAGTAAAGTGTATAGATATCAGCCAGCGAAGAATACATATTATGATAAATTGAGGTGAAGTGAGACTTTTAAACGCGATCATTGAATCTGACGCCACTATTGACGCCGTCACAAACACATGCAAACAATTGTTGACACTTGGCTGGAGGAACAATTTTTGTGAATGAAACAAATTAACTTAAGCATACATATGATATATGAAAAATTTAGAAAGACTCTATCTATATTTGTTTTTCGATTGGACGCTCCGTTTTCGAGATATAGAAATTTTTTCATATTTTCGATAAAAACTGGGTACGAAAGGAGAACCCTGGTGAAAAATAATAATAATATTGTTTATATTAAAATATCAAATGCACCATTTTAATAAAAAAATAATATTTTTTTTACATTTTTTCTATAAAATTCATAAGGGGTTAAATCATCACCAAATGGTTGTGACAGCCTTCAAATTCAAGTACATAATTAGTTAAGCACACCAATATATTATTTGGTACAACCGAATTAGTTTTTACATTTTTCGTTCATCCAACTAATAGAATATTCACCCCTACAGGATAATTTGATTGCTAGAACTAAAACTCGATTGGCAGATCATATTTATTTCTGGTTGCTGTGGCTTCCACTAAATATTTCGGTTCTTTCAACCGAAATTGAATTACACATCAATTGATATACACAACATTTGGTGATACTGAACACAATTATTGGTAATCACAACAAAATAATGTGAGTCCAAGCAACCGCCAAATTTGAGTTTGCTGTAAATATAGTTGTGACAACGAATCTCTTCACTGTGTGTAATGTCGTGTTATGTGTTTTGGTACAGCCGTACAAAACAAAAATTACAAAAATTATTAAGCCAGAAAATAATGGCACATGTGCTTGCACTGGTCTTTAAATAATTTTGACCTTTATGTCAACGGCAACATACCTGGGTATGTTCTGCGTTTTCAAAACGCTGTAGCTCTGAACTGGATATCCGGATCCAGTTGAAATTTCTGTTTTACGCAATAGCCCCAAGATTGGCTAGGATTGGATCATACGTTTGGAAGATAAAGCCCATTTACAAAGTTGCACCCTTACGTTAACAGCATACACACCTGGGTATGAATAGTAAAACGCATGCAAATATGATGATATAATTGAAAAGTATATTTTATTTTGACTTAATTTTTGTAAATAGTATATTATTATTATATAATTATTATATAAATATTTGTAATTAAATTATTGAGATTCAAATACATCTATCGCATTGCGGCAAGTCTTTGGAATGCTCTGCGTACACTGGTTTGTTGCATAATGTGCATGCTTTACGAGTACGACGTCGTTTCGAGCAGATGTAGCAATTCCCCTTTACTTTTAGGTGTCCCGTACTATCACGTTCCTCCGCTTCATGTGCTCCAGCATCCACAACTCGGATGGGCCTACCTATCATGGCTTCGATGGCGGTGCGCGTTGAAAAAACTCTGGATATTCTTCTGTTATTCGCCCAACTCTCAATTTCTGGCTTGCATAGTTGCTCGCTTAGCTGATGGAGAAATAACCTACGGCGGCTTGTAGACGTCTTCAGGTGAGTGTTGTTGTCAATGTATATAACGTATGCAGCAAACCCAGCAACGTCCACAATATTATAAAAGAAAGCCAAAGGCCATCTATTTGTCCGCCGCTTGATACTAAATCCGGACAAGCACTTGTCCATGTTATCAACTCCACCTTTGGTTCTGTTGTAGTACAATATAAACAATGGCTTCTTCATAGGACCGCCCGGTTCTGTTGTATAATGGAAAGTGGACAATAGTACAACTGCCTTGTTTTTCTTGGACACGTACGAGCACATCGTAACGTGATTACAGAACCCAAACATTGGAGATTCAGCCTCACGTCGTTTGGGGTTGGCAAATGCTGCTGGCTCGAATGTACGCCTTTTGTTGCAAGTACCCAATTTCGATAAATTATTGTCTATCATCAAAGATTTTGCCAAGTTGTAGCTAGTAAAAAAGTTGTCACATACAATATTTCTTCCACTTCCACCAACAAGTTTGACACATCAATCCTTTACTACTCTTTCACCAACGTTTCTTTCACGGTCACCAGACGGTGCCATTCCTGTATAGATTTTTCCCTGCATTGAAAAATTAAATTCAAATTAGTTATTTTTATTTTCAGCAATTTTCAACAATATTGATAGTACATGCAATGGATAAGACGAAATGGAGTCGCACACCCACCACACTTTTATCCCATATTTGGCAGGTTTTGATGGTATATATTGCGTGAAGCCAGTTCCACCATGATACGCATACAATTGTTCATCTTCGGTGACGTTGGCTCCTGCCACGTAATACGAAGATAGCTGTTTAAATAAATAAATAAATAAATGGTTTCCCATTATATCCCATGAAGGGACCGGGGAGAACTTCTCACAATCACTGGAGCTGTGCACTTTCCAGTTTTCACTCTCTGATTGGGACCTACAGTTTTACACCGATTCCGAACGGTATTTTGAGAAGCTTTTTCATGGCTATATACTCGATAGTGTCGCCGTCACTAAGCGAGGTGACCGTCGTCGAAAGAAATTTGTAAGGTGGTTGGAGCAGGGATCGAACCCAGGATCTCCTGTACAAGAGGCGCGCACACTACCCATTGCACCACCGACGGTCAATAGCTGTTTAGCATCAAAAAAAACGTCCGATATTGCTGCTGCTTTGTCAGTTTGTTTGCGTTGCTGGCGTGTGTTTCTATTATCAAAACGTATGAAGCGGCTTATTTTCCAAAATCGTCGTACACTCATTGGAGCACGATATAATGGATGTGATGAAGTTTTCCACAAATCTTTCGTATGCACGTAACCAGAATGTGTAACGCCACTTAGCAAAAGTAGACCCAAATATGCGTCAAATTCACTTTTTGTTATGGGAATCCATGATCTCGATTCTCTTGTTGGATGTTTTGCATTGTCATCATCATAGAATTGCCTTGCCTTTCCATTTGATTCACGAATAATTATGTCGCATATTTCGTCTGAGATTATCAATTTGAACGTTTCTGCAATGGTCAAACATTACGTTGCCCGTACTGGTCCAGATTGTGCACTTCTTAGAATTTTGTGCGTACGGAATCTTACAGGTTGTGGTTGTATCGAAGACCAAGCATTACCATCTCTGGCAGTAAAACATTCGCCAGTTTCAATTGGTGCATCTTCAAGTTCTTCATCAGAATCACTGTCTTGCTCTGCGTCATATTCCGGTAACGTGGGTTCTTCACAGTCTGAGTCATCACCACCAATATCACCTACACATTCACCTAAAGCCTCGTCACCAACTATTGAATCGTGATCACTTATTTCTTCCTGGTTCTCTTCAAGCGTTTGGCGAATATATGCTTTCTGTTCTTCGTACGAAAGTGCACTTAGTTGTCGTGGAGTAAGCCATTCACCATCCGCCATTTTACTTTTATTTTATTTTTTTATTTCCACAAAATAAACAGAAACGTCTTTTCACTTTGAATCACAAATGTATACTAAATTTGCTGACGAAACTACAAAGAACTGCTTCTACGTGTGTCTACCTATACAACCACTTTTTCCAAAAACCAATGACTGAGTGGAAGGGTAAAGCTGGTAACTCTGGTTTTGAACATTTTGTCTCTTTCTAAAAAAATAAAAAAATTCAGAAATTCCAAGAAACGAGTTAGATATGCTAACGGCATGCCATTTCCCATACAAAACGTATGTACATACCCAGGTATGTTGCTGTTGACGTGCGTAAAGAAGATCTGCTGTTGACGTAAAGGTTAAGTATTAATATTATTTAAATGTAACGTCATCATATGATTGAATGCTGTTTTTTATTTTCCAATGCAACATTTACTAATGTGTTCATTGTAATCGAACAGGTACCGCGTAACAAAAAGATGTTAACACATCGCCCGTGAGTTCGAACACTGATTAGATTTTTTTATGTATATCAATTATTTTCGTACGATGAGCAACGCCGGATCATTTTTATATAGGAAACTTCAGTTCTTCGACTCAAAAACACTAAAAGAAAAATTCTGAATCTCTTTAAATGTATGAATTTAAAATTTCTGCTGCAATGTAGGCGCAGTGTAAAGTACAATGTTCCGATTAGTTATTGTGAAGGAGCAACATAGGGATTTATTCATAAAAGTGTATACCCATACTTGTAACAACGAAAAGACTTGCCCACTACCTACGTTGTATACTGGAAACGCAGATTGTAGGAGTATCTACGTAATAAGTAATTTTCTTTCATTTGTGTCTCTTCTTATGCCCCGTTGAAGTTCGTCGGAAATTCTGAAACCGTACCGGTTCGGGCACCGGTAATATTCAACATAATTTAGAGGTTTCCAGTTAAAAGTGGATCCGTATTCATATCGAAATGGTATATTGTATTAAATACGTGCTACAGTTATAAAAATACACAGTTTCCCATTACATCCCATGATGGGACAGCGGAGACATTCTCACAAGCACTGAGCTGTGCTCTTTCCAGATATCACTCACTTATTGGGACTTACAGTTTTACACCGATTCCGAACGGAATTTTGAGAAGCTTTTTCAGGGCTAAATACTCGATAGTGTCGCCGTCACTATAAGAGGTGACCGCCGTCGAAAGAAATTTAAGGTGGTCAGAGCAGGGATCGAACCCCGGATATCATATACAAGAGGCGCTCACACTGACCATTGCACCACCAACGGCCACATTGTGATTGTTATATCGTATGTATACTCTGTGTGTTTTGTTTTGTCTGCATATTTCGAATAAGTAATGAGATATATTTTTTTATTCTGTTTAAATAACATATATATATATAACAATTATATTATTAATAAATTAAATATGAAAATATTGAAAAAAAATAATGTTATGAAAAATTAGAGAACTTTTTGTACATCCCCTTGCTAGAATATTACGTAATTATGCAGAATATTAATAAATAATGTGTGATTCACTTATAGTTTACTGCATCAAACTAGTAAACAATAATTGAATAGTGATATCTTTATTTTCATACAAAAGAATCATTCTTTACATTTATTGTTTTATCCTGAAGTTCTATCTTTTGATGACGCTTTCAAGCACTTCGAGTGTAATGTTGCCGATAAAGCAAGCAATATTAGCTTAAAATTCCTTAATTAATTCGCCGAATTTATGGAGGCAAATAGTCTGATATCATGTCGCTATTATAAGCGTTATTCACATTTACGCTCCTTCCGGCATCATTTTGAAAGAGGTCTGGACAAATGATTGCAGCAGCGCATAAAGCACACCCGACCGTTATCTTGGCTAGACCTAATGTCAGCAATTCAACTTATTTGGGTCTAAATCTGGCACTTTTGCTTATTGACACATAACCCATTTGTTATATATATATTTTTTTTTTTTTTGATTTATGTTTTTCTTTAATTTTTTCATTCAATTTAAAAAATTTCAATTTACCTACCGATTTTTATCGTTAAGAAGTTACAGAATTCCGGTGCAGACTATTCCATAATTCTATTAATAGACATATAATTTTCAAAAAAAAATTTTACAAAATGCATCGTCATGATTCATGACAAGCCAGCCCAGACATTCATAAGCGTTTCATTAGTCCTTAGTAAGAAATGGGTCTAACTGCATTACAAAATTGTAGCTGAAGAAAATGGTGGATCTTTTTCGAGGTTTTCCACAACATTTTGTCTGGGTTAGTGGTTCGATGAAATGCCAAACAATAGTGAACAAAAGAACAATGCCAGTTTGATCAGTCCAACTTTTTTGAAAACTTTTTTACGAAACTTTTTTCGAAACTTTGCTTTTTTATTTCAGTAGTTCGTTTTAATATTTTTAATTTTATCCACACTCTATTTTAACCCCCATAATTTTGCTGCTTTTATTCAATATTTATTATAGCAATGCCCACCATGACGTTTATCGGGGATGCATAAGGGCAAATCACTTTTTTTTATCCATTTGGCAGTTTTCATTAATGGTTCTAATATTGAAGCAAAATGTTAGAAAATATGAGGAAAAAGAAAAATATGGGCTCACAGTAACATTTGGTGTGTTTAAGTAATAAGGGCTAGCACAAGTGCATGTTTCGGTTCATTTAATTCATCGTGCAAAATGTTATGCTGTGTGTGTAAGGCCGACGCCAGCAGCGGTTCGAGCCATGCCATGTCTAAACGTAAACCCACTCATTGTAGTCATTGCGACGCAACCGTCGATTCATACGATGCTATGACTACCCCATGATTAGGTTGAACTGTGTTGTGATACGTGTTGTACCAGCAATCTATGTATGTATGTGACTGTTTTGCTTTTATTTTATTGATTTACTTTAGTAACATAAAAAATGAATTCTTTACAAAAATAAAAAATGACAAAATTAACAGCCAAAGTCACGATGTCGAAAGAAAGCCTTAGCGAACGACAGCAATGCACTCACTTTCGCTTCAAATTGGTAGTCACTATCTTTCGACTTGTCGTTCGCATGGCCTTACGTGTTGTAAACAAAAGCATTTAACCATTGTCAAATGACAAAGCTACCAGATCATAAATTCCAAAAAAAAAGGTTAATATCAAAAAAAATCGCTATATTCGTGAAAAAACTCTACAATTTTTTAAATAGTTACAAAATAATACATCTCTGTACCACTCAGCTGGAAAAAACTGACAGAAAAATGTAAAGCAAAACAAATAAAAGTATCATATGCAAACAAACCAAAAATTTTGTAATTAAAGGTGGGTTTTTGATATAAGTTTGCAATAAATGATGAATTTATTTGCTAGTTTTTATTGTTATTTGTTTATTATTGTTTTTTAATAATTTGACATGAACTTCTTAATAAAATACTGACATTTTTTTCACTGCTCCTCTGTGGACAGTTTTGAGCCTCCTAAGACTGGCATTCCACTAACGAACTCGGGATTCTCCTCCAGATATCTCACAAATGTTTGCAGCTGCAGCAACGTTGACTTTTTTATGCTGAAATAGATAAACATACATATGTACAAACAAAAATTACTCTAATAAAACATAAATGATTCACCGTTTACTTACCATTTATTTTCCATTTTGTTGAATATTTTATAGGAATTTTAAATTCAATGGTTTTTTTTTTTTTGAAACTACACGAAAACAAAAACACAAGTGAATGTTTTTGACATTTGTGTTCGCACAGATGACAGCAAAAATAATTAGTGGCTACCGATTTTGTACTGAAATGTTTACGTTTCGTTCGCATAGATTTTCATTCGACTTGTCGTTCTGATGAGTGTTACTGACTTCGAAATCAGCTGTTTGTCGCTTAGAAAGCATGCGAACGTTAACGTTCGACATCGTGACTTTGGCTGTAAGTAAGAATAAAAATGTATGCAAATGTAATTTCTATAGGAAAAGGTAATTTTTTAAGAAAATTTACTTTTTTAAGAAAAAGCTGATTATTTAGGAATAGGAATGTTTTTTAAGAAAAGATAATTTTTAAGAAAAAGTATTTCTTTTTAAGAAAATGTAATTTTGTTAAGTAAAAATACTTCTTTAAAGAAAAGGTACATATTTTAAGAAAACAAGAGAAAAACAATTAATTGCGATAATTTAAACATCAATATTCTCCATTTTCCCTTTTTTTAATTACAATCGTGCGCACACAAATCAAACGTTAGAATAACATAAATTCGGTGTGGGCGACAAAACGTCATCCATACAGTCTTGGATGAGTGGTCGTATGTACCATGCAACACTCAAGTAAAACGATTCATGTTCGAACACGTTGGATTGATTTACTTGAGTCGAACGTAACATTGCCGTCGAAGCCCTATGTATACCAAGTAGTAACAACATGCATGACATGACAATGTATTAGTGTCACACAAATCACAACTCAATCAATTCATCTCGCGCTAGCCTTTATTAAGTAAGAATCTTAACCTGTTTGTATCTGTAATGTAATGTAACGGAATTTGTTTTCACCGATTAATGTTTGCTTCAATTTTGCTCGTTATTGTGCATATGTATATGTATATCTATGGATGCGTCAGTGCATACATGTATACATTTCTGTACATATCTTAACCTGTTTTCTAAATGTTCTTAAATATATTATTCTCTTAATACGGTTATTAAATTTAAACTATTATGAAGTTATTATCCAACAAGCTTGTACAGGGCACTTTGGAAATTAGGGATATTACGATGATGTAGTAAAATTATCTTAATTGAAATTATATGTTTATATTTTAAATAGTATTAATACAAATATTCTTTCAATTACAATGAAAAAGCTTGATTAAGAAGATTATTAATATTACTGATCCGAGTACTACATTTCACCCTACAGAGAAAGTTCTTACTTACTAAAGAATTGTGATAAAGTTGAATATGATATTGCTATACTGAAGATCATCTTATTCAGTTGTAATCACGATAATGTCAATACTCGGATTAATTGAGTTATTTTGCGCAAACGGACGTTGAGAGATTACATAGGTTAAGAAAAATAACAGACAAAGCAAGGTTCATAACTATTTACTTCTAAAAAAAAATAAAATTCAATACTATAAACTAAACAAAACGTAATAATATACTTATAAATTAAACGTTTTCAATATAAACACAAAAATAGAGTGTAATTAAAAATGTGGGCACCTTCACTCAATTGATCATAACTCCTATGTATATTTGCGCACAGGTTTTCTTCGTCAATGCCTTATTTTCTCCGAAAAAGTACCCTTTAATTGCACGTGTTACGAATGTGATTTTAGTTTAACCGTTTGTTTTTCCTCTACCTCTGCCCGCAAATAAGTATGATGGTATTGATGTAGAGGCAGCGAACAAACAAGCAGCTCGTCGTCGCCAAAGAGTACTGAATAGCATAGAGAACTCATGGAACGAATTGTATGACTTAAAAGCCTTGGCGACATCTGGCGAATGATTCAAAACGTATCACTCTCTTTTTGTCATAACTTGGCCAATTCATAATTTTTGTGTGAAACTTTGATGCCTTTTGAAACATTTATGCTTCTTGTATTGTTTTATGTAATAATATTGTCGAAATGGTGCATTTACATTGAAATATTCTATAATGAGAATAAGACTCGTTTATTTTCTATAACTCCGACACTCTACATGAGAGCGCAAAAAGAGTGCAATAAGTTCTCTATACTATTCAATACTTTTTGTCGTCACTCTGGTTATGATAAATCAAAAACAATTATTTCAGTGAGCTAACTTGTGCTTTATTTATTTTAACAATACTACATCTAATGTTAAAGCGGATGTAAGAAAAAAGAAAGTGCAATAGTAAAAGAGCCTTCAGCACAAAAACTAATCTTTTTTATTTCCCAATGTAACATTAACTAATGCGTTCATAGAAATCGAACAGGTACCACGTATTAATTTTTTAAATTTTTTCTTTTTTTATAGTTTTTTATAGTTTACTACTGATTTCTGTCTAATTTTAATTATGCCGTTGTCCATGCCGTTGACCATGCTGAAAGTATAGAATTTTTCTAGAGAATTTTTTGTTTTTTTTAATTCTGTAACTTTTGGCTATTTTAATTTTGTCCATGTCCATGTTGAAAGTATAGATTTTTTTTTTAAATTTTGGATTTCTCATGAATTTAGTTTTTAACTTTACCCAAATATGGGTTCTCAGTAGAGCATGCATCCCGAGAACTCACGCCCATGAAATCCTACTGTAAAGTACTTATATTACAAATGCAATTAAAGCTCCTTAATAATATCCAACTGCAATTAAAACACACATCATTGTCAAACGATTTGTGAATTAATGAAATTCTTAAAGCATTATATCTATCAAAGTGTTGTCAATCGTCAAACTTTTAAGTTGATATTTCTCCCTACTTTTCGAAACTTCTATTATCTGAATTTATTTACCTAACATCTTTCACTGTATCCTTTGCCTCCCAATAACGGAATTTTACTCCTCTAAAAATGTTATAAACTAATGACACCCAACGACATACACATTCTTTGTCAATGTCTCGCACAGAACAGAATATTAAAAAATTTCATAGAACTTTTTATGTCAAAACTTTATAGAAGTTTAGAGTATTTCTGAGCAGCAAAAAGGTGTCGTTGAAAATATCAACAACGGAAGACTGAAAAGACAAAATGTTAAAAAGTAGTTTACATAATATTATCTGGTGCATATAATGTTGTTGTCCATGTTTCGAATAACAAATAAAGTACGAATACAACGTAAGGACCTGCATATGCCAGATGTTTGAAACCGCCCACTTTGCCAAAGGATACCTCGGAAATTGCAATACGTTCTCATGGTCAAAATTGGACAGATATTGGATTTGGACCGTTAAAAAAAAGACCCACAGTTTCAACGTGTTATATTAGTTGTCAATAAAATTTGTAAGGAAGTCTACCACAGCAAAATTACTGTGTGGTAATAAAGGATTCTAAAGTGGAAACCAATTGGAGACATTTTGTAGATTATTAAAGCAAAATGTAGCACGCCTAGTTGTTCATAGTTTTATATTCCTTCTGCTACGCTTACAGCATAATATACGTTATAATTAATGGACATTAGGAATTAATACTAACTATACACCGCAGATGAATGACAATATAAAATATTCAAATGTCGGGTAAACACCTTAGACAAGCTTATGAAGATCTGTTTTCGGAAACCATTCCCTTCCCCATGTTCGTTATATCTACTCTTTTTGATTCTCAAATCTAACAAATTTGACTTCGGCGAAATAATTCTTTTTAGCGAAATAATTATATTTAACAAAATATAATTATTATTTTTGGATATTCATTCATATTATATTTATTTACTAACTATGAGCTTCTGTTCAGTTTCCTCATTTTATATATTTGTCTTCCTTCTCAAAAACTTCCTGATTATTTCATTTGCGTATTTCCAGCAGATTCATGCAAGTATGTATTTATATTCTTGGAAAGTATCATCCATAGATGGCATAAACAATCAAACCTAGTATATTATCGCTCTACTTCAAAAAAAAACAGCAACAAGAGCCATAAAAGGAACACAAAATTTCGACACGATTTACAAACGGAATGAACGCATTGAAGCCCATGTTCCTAATAGTTATTCCATGAATATGAATGCCCTCTCTAGCATCTGCATCTCTATTTCCATTCACACAAGCGCTCGCGTGTTTTCATAATGATGACAGATGCCCATAAACTGGCAAAAAAAAAAGAAAATACATGGATTAGAGAAAATGTCCTAAAGGAAGAGTGACTGTGGGTATTCACTTATGTCTTTAGAAACTGAAGTACCAGGAACAAAAAAAAAAACAGCACTTTTCGTACTTTACTCCCAGCTATGACTTATCTGTAATGCAGTGCATCCCCACAAATGTTTGAGTATTTGGTTGACTGAAGTGGAAAAGTTTATTATGAATAGGAATCTAAATCAAAGATAGTAAGAGCTGCTTCTAGTGGGACAACCAGATAGCATATTTGCCCAAATCAATGAGTTTTTGTATTTATTTCTTTGCTGAACGTGCAGAAAACAGAAAATGTTTACTAATACAGTTTGTTAGATATTGCGGTACATGCAACAGGAAAATTTTCTTCTCTGAGAACATTTGACGACTAGTAGATCCACTTTTTGGAAGCAATTCAAAAGGAAACTGAAAATATTGCAACATCATTCAAACACCATGGGATCTTAAAGAAATCACTAAGGAAATACCGCCAATTTATTCTTGACTCACATTAAAATTCAAACAAAATACCGACTTCTACAAAATTATGGATGTGGTCGTTTAAAGTCTACAGCAATATACTAGCATAAAGGGATGCCAGTTTAAAAACACCAATATCGGAAAATATGATGTGACTTCTTACCCAATGATCGTTTGAAGTCAACAAATCTAAAGTGATTAAAATTATAAAAATACAAAATTTAAATTATATTTTATATATGGAATGAAACAGAAAACATAATTAGCAACCCACTATGCTACGACGGGGCATACTGCTGACTTCAACGACATAGACATTTTAGCGGAGGAGATCAGTTGCAGAGAAAACAGACAATAGTTGACGAAAGCTCGCACCCTGCGTTCGAGTAATTTATTGTTTTTTTTTGTGATTTATAATACATGTAATTATTGGCAATCGTTTTGTGATCAATATGTTATTAAAGTCAAACGTTTTTCTGTATAAAACAATGGGGGTGATTAGTGATGCTAATCGAAATATTGGGAATATCTAATACGATTAACTCGCAGGTGTTTTAATTTTATGACCTCAAGCCTAACAATCAACACCATAATTATTAAAATAAAATAAACTTTGATTTTGTAAATATTAAATTGTAAATTTATTGTTTGTCGAATATGAAAAACAAAAAAAAATAATGACCAAATTTCAATAATTAAAGCAAAATCTCAGTATCAAATGTTTTGACATCTTCAAAAATGCTGATTGTTATTTTAAATATTAATAATTATACGCCACCAACCACAACAATTTGTATCAATCATACGTTGGGGAAAAAGTTGTAAACCATTTACGTTGCTAAGTTTTCAATATTTATGAAATATTCTAAGACAGCTCAATGAGAAACCATAGGAAATAGTGGATTTTCATCACTGAATTCTCTTCATTTAATATCAATTATTTGCTTTCGCCTACAGAAGACAACAAATAATTTCGTTCCTAATTTTAATTTTTCATATTTAATTACGCTTATCCATCCTCCTTATTATAGGGAATGAATGCAATTCCTCCTCAAAATTATCAATCTGTAATTGTAACACGCATATCGTTGTCACGAATCAATGATATTCGTTAACTATTATCCCTACCAAAAGATTGTTAATACTTGCATTTTTCAGTTCATATTTCACCCTACCTTTATTAATTTCTGTTGCCCGAAACTTTAAAAATTGTATCTTTCATTGTTTATCCCATTGATAATTTTATGAATTATAGATACCCAGCGACATACAGGTACTTTTTGTTTCTACCAAATACTTGCTAGAATATCATTAAAAATATATGAAACTTTTTTTCCAAACGCTATAAAATTTGAGAATATTTCTAAACCGCAAAAAGGACTCGTTGAAAATATCTATAATAGAAGTGTAAAAAACACAAAATGTCAAAAAGTTACTTTACGTAATATTATCTGGTGCATACACCATATTGTAATGCTTTTATCTAAGTTTTTAATGCCGAAAAAAAGTAGGAAAAAACTAAAGAACCAACAAATTCTAAAAGTTTCAAACCGCCCACTTACATTGGATACATTTTATTTTGTTGTACTTTCTTTTGGTGAAAGTTGACATTGGATTTGGGACAAGGAAAATAACTAATATTGCAATGTGTTCTATTAGTTGACAATGCAAGTTGTGTGGAAGTTTACCATAGCAGTAAGAACAATATTGAGTGGCAATAAAGGGGGTCATGTAGTTATAAATTGAGATGAAATTAGATGCATATTGTAGGCTGCTTTAAGCCACATACATAGTACCTAGTACATAAATAGTTTTATCTTGTTTCTGTTTCGTTTGTAAAGACCGAATTGTAAAGACCTAAAACAAACGTATTTTCCATACTTCTATATTTCCTCACTTCAACAATTTTGTAAGTTCCACAATTAATCAGGACATGTTTGACTAGATAATGATTTCTTTTTAAAATTGCCTGATATGTGGCAATAATTTAACCGAACCTTACCCTAACCGTCTACCACTTGAAACTATATAAAGTGCATAATTGCAAGCCATTAACCCTGCTGTTAGATTAAGCCCATTTGGTCCAAATAATGGCTAGTTTTCTTTGTAAGTTTTGAACGGTGATATACACTGACTTCATTTTTCAGGTCACGTGATCTTTTTTATAAACCAATGGCATGAGCAAAAATTAAATTTTCTAACTATAAACAGGACTGAGTCAAATAAGAAATTACAAATTTCAGATTAAGGGACCATTTGGTGCACAGAATATTTTCTTTGATTTTCTTTACAATTATGTTCAAAATATAAAATAACAATAATAATAAAAATATTTGGGTATTACTGACCCAAGATAGATACAAAGAATACGAATAGATGGTTATTTTGTTTGTAAATTGCAGTATGGACCAAATGGTCTCTTAAGCTAACATTCGTTAAAAATACGAATCTTAGGTTAAGGGACCATTTATTGTCAAAACAAAGATGATAATAATAATAACAATATTTAGTGAATATTGAACTAAAATATATACAACGAATGCGATTAAGTTGATATTCTGCATGAAAATTGCAGTATGGACCAAATGGTCCCTTAACCTAACATTCGTATTTTTTCCCTAACCTAACAGCAGGGTTAACATCGTCAACATTTATGAAATACTCTGAGTTCGATAGCAAAATGCAAAACTTGTTACCAATGCATTTGGGCACACAGATTGTCCAACTGCGATCACATAGATTGTTTGGCGTTAAACTCCTCCAAAACGGCTTGACCAATTTGGATGAAATTTTGTGTGCATATTGGGTAGGTCTCAAAACCGTCCAACATCTATGATAAGGGTGACGCCCCCATTTATTCGAGTATAGAACACAGATTTGTCCGACACACAGATTGTCAGACTGCGAAAAAAAAACACACACTGATGTAGGGGCAGCGAATAGTTGTATTGTGTGGGTGCGGAGCACTCTCACAGCAAAGAGAATAATGACGTGGGTATACGTATATAAAAATGAGATGGCAAGAGAGCAACGAAAATTGTGTGAACTTTTGTAGCGTATGTACGATCATAACAATGTGTGTATGGATATGCGACGATTGCTTTGCATTCTCACTGTTTTTTGTGGGAATAAAACAAAAAGTAATAAAATAAATGACACATGTGCTTGCACTGGTCTTTAAATAATTGTAAGTATTAATATTATTTATATGACACGTCATCATATGATTGAACGCTGTTTCTTATTTTTCAATGAAATATTTACTAATGTTTTCAGAGAAATCGAACAGGTACCGTGTAACAAAAACGTGTTAACACATCGCGAGTGATTTCGAACACTCATTGATTTTTTTTATGCCCCGGGATTATGTTTCTGATTGCAAGACATGTGATTGGTTTTAGTAATACAGTATTCTATTCATACATTAGGAAGAGTTACATAAATATGATAAGTGGAGGTAAAAGTGATTTACATAGTTCATTTTATAGTTTTAAAAAAGATCAACTGAGAAATAAAACCCCAACTACCAAAGCAAAGCAATTGGTTTTTGTATAACTCACAAGTTTCTTTACACTTTCATTACTACCACCCCACAGATTTAAGCGATGTTTATTACAATCAAACTTCGGGTTAAAACTTGTAACAGCCAAATAAAGCTACATGTTTTTTAACAGCAATATTTAAGGATTTGTGACATATACTAAATTGTAAACCAAAGTGCAAAACCTCGCATTGTGTTTGCGATCTGTATAAGCAATTGCATTTTATTTCAAACTCTTGCTATTCATACGCCACCGAAATGTTGACTCTTACATATAAGATTTGTAAAATAATGTAATTTTTCGAAATTAGTTTTATTTATACGCCACCGATTATACATTAAGAACATAATACCCGTACATCGAGTAAGCCCTTTATAATATTACTTTAATTTAACGTATTATAAAATTCACCAGGGCGATTTTTATTTAACCCCTATATTTTATAGAACTGATAATTTTCTCATTTTAGTTATTCAAGCTCAATACCATACCAAAATAGAGATATAGTTCTTAAAAAAACGTTTTAAAAAATGTATCCTCATGATGCCCGGCAAACCTTTTAGCTATGTATTTCACATCTACCCAAAAATCTTAACCCGCGGTTTGTTTGGAATAATTGTATTGAAAATTCTATCAAACTAATTGCACACGTTAACTTACTTCCAATGAACAATCATTACAATGCAAATTTTTATTTACATATTTCTTTATTTTATTTATCTGTCCCACAGCTACAATCCTCAACAGGATACAGCCGGTAATATATTTTCAAACAACGATATAAAATTTGTAATATTATTTAATTAATATGAAACAAAATATTTAAAAAATTATTACAATTAACTTGTATGTTAGTTATAATAATACAAAATACAAAAATAAAAAATAACTTATAATTAAAACAGTAACAATATAGAAGCGGGGCAGGAACATATGGAACATGAGGAACAGGAACAGGAACATCAGCAGGAGTAGAACAACAGGGGAATGAGCAGGAACAAGAGAAATGGTAAACAGTCTCCACAAATTTGAGTGGAATGATTCACAGGAACGTCGGTGGTGCAATGGGTAGTGTGCGCGCCTCTTGCACATGAGATCCTGGGTTCGATCCCTGCTCTGACCACCTTAAAAAAAAAAATTTCTTTCGGCGGCGGTCACCTCGCATAGTGACGGCGACACTATCGAGTATTTAGCCATGAAAAAGCTTCTCTGTAGGTCCCAATCAGTGAGTGAAAAATTAGAAAGCGCACAGCTCACTGGTTGTGCGAAGCTCTCCCCAATCCCTTCATGGGATGTAATGGGAAACGGTTTTTTTTTTTTTTTTTCTTTTTTTTTTTTTTTTCACAGGAACTTAGGATAAAATCATAGAAGATAACATAGGCAGTCACATCTGGAGCAGGAACGTCGCAACAACATGTGTGCAACGATAAACAGGAACATAAAGATAGCATAATGAGAGATAAACAGGAAGAGTAGCGACATGAAGATCGGGCACTGGAAGAGCAGGAACATGACGAGCATTATCATGAAGATGAGGAATATGAATATCCGTATCTGGTCTCAACCGCTAATGATTTATTTATTTATTTAGCGTCAGCTACAATTCATTGTAGAATTCAGGATTTATAACAAGATTGATTAATAAAGGGGTTTTCAACAGAGACGCTACAAAAGTAAATCGATAGGGACAGCAAACGACGCCATATTTTTCCCCGCTCTTTTGACATTTCTCTTCAGTAAGGTTTGCCATTTCATCATGGAAAGATATACGAGCCACCAACGAGTCGAAATTATTTAAATTTACTACCGAAATTTAGAGTCAGTGGCCTCAACTTTAAGAGGCCTCACCAATCAGCGATGAGGCTCATTTCTGGCTGAATGGCTTAGTCAGTAAGCAAAATATGCGATAGTGGTCAGACAGCAATCCACACGTAATCCATGAGTCATCATTGCATCCCGAAAAAATTACGGTTTGGTGCGGTTTATGGGCCGGCGGCGTCACTGGGCCGTACTTATTCCATGATGATCAAGACCGGCACACTACTGTGAATGCGAATCGCTACCGTTCAATGATAACCGAATATTTTTGGCCCCATTTGGATAATATGGACTTGAAAGATATGTGGTTCCAACAGGACGGCGCCACAAGCCACACAGCGAATGCCGCAATGAATTTATTGGAAACCAAGTTTGGTGAACGTGTTATCTCACGAAATGGCCCAGTCGATTGGCCGCCTCGGTCGTGCGATTTGACGCCGTTAGATTATTTCCTGTGGGGCTACGTCAAGTCTATGGTCTATATCAACAAGCCAGCGACGATTGATGAACTTCGTACGAATATCGAACGTGAAATAGCAGCAGTATCGACCGATTTATGCTTGAAAGCCGTCGAAAATTGGGTTTAGCGTCTGGACTTCTGCAAGCGTTACCGTGGTGGCCATGCAAAATAAATCGAGTTCCATACATAATGGCATCGAAGGTACTTCACATGAATAAAGAATTTCATTGGTATCTAAAACCGGGTTTGTTTTATTTAAAAAAAACTTTTGTAGCGCTGATGTTACTGATATAGTTGAAGATAATATCATTTTTAAATCGCACTTTTTGGGTACGACCACTAAGGTAAGAAGATAGCCAGTGCAACAATGTAGGTGGAAAACCAATAATATCAAGTTTGTATATTAACAAATTATGAGCAACTGTGTCAAAAGCTTTACTAAAATCTGTGTAAATTACATCCATCTGACATTTATCACGAAAAGCTGCAAAAACGTGAAACGTTAGCTCCAGTAAGTTCGTCGTAGACGACCTGCCGTTAACAAAACGGTGCTGATATGGCGAAACCAAATATTCAACAAAATTAAGTAGTCTCGTCGTAACTAATTTTTCAAATAGCTTTGGAATTGCACTCAACTTTGCAGTTCCTCTGTAATTTTCAGTGTTGGATCGACTTCCAGACTTAAAGAGTGAGCTTAAGAAACTTGATTTCCAATAAGAGGGACCGAAGTCAACGATTCATTAAATATATTTGTCAGTGGAATCTACAATACATGAGCACACACTTTAAGAATTGATGTGGGAACACCATCAGGTTCTGGCGAATTTGAATGTTTTAAAGTTTGCGCTCCATAAAGAACTTTATCCTCAGACAAGATAATATCCGGAATGCCATTTAACGTATTAATCTTATAGGGGCAATTTAGTAAAGCAACAGATGGAGAATATGTTTTACGGAAGAAGTTAGCAAACATATCAGAAATAACGGTATCATCTGATGACTCTGAACCATTGAATTTCATACTACGCTGATAACCAACTACTTTCCGCTTTGAATTTACAAAGGTGAAAAAATTTTTCGGGTTCTTCAGTAGAACTCTTCTCATTTTAGAGATATAAAAAACCAACCCGTAAAAAACAAAGTTTTTGACTATAAATTCTTTATATATGACACAGAACATAAAACACTTTTTTAATATTTTTTGTTTTTAAATTAGTATCCTTTTTGTACTTTCGTACTTTTAGTCGATCTTTCGTTTTAACATTATTTTTATATTATTTTTATTATTTTTAATACATTTTTTTAAAACGGAAACTTGTGAAATTGATTACTTCGGTGGATGGTTGGGTTGGGTTGGTATTTTAAATTTTTAAATTTTTTTTTTAAAAAATGTTTTTTTTTGTTTAAATTTTTATCGTCGCCAATAACAATATCTCAATTTTTTGAATGCTTCATATTGTGTGTCGATATGACGGAAGTTTTCGCAATCGTTCCATTTCTTCCAACGCTGGTAGGTTGCAGATCGTTTTGCCGTGAATTTTCGACACGTCAAGATCTTCTAAGCGAATTCCTTCGAGAGATCTTACTCGGCTCAGCGCAACGTATGCTTGACCTTTTGCAAATATCTTAGGTCCCAAGTTGATGACTGCTCGATCGACCGTTGAACCTTGCATTTTGTGTACAGTCACTGCCCAACATAGTATAAGCGGAAGCATTCGTCTTTCTGATGTGCCTGCCGATAATTTTGCCGGAAATTCGACAGTTCTTGGCTGGATGATGTGTTCGCCGATCTCAACGAAATTTATTTTGACATTTGGCAAATCTTGTTCATACATTTGTGCTCGACGAAACAGTGGCCAAATAATATCAACTATTTCACCCATCGCACCATTAACAAGACCTTTGCTTGTGTCGATGTTATATCGGAGCATAACCTTGGCTCCGATAAAGAGCCTTAATGCCTTTGGCAGCCCACCAGTCTTGTTGATGTCTTCCGGAATGAGACTCTCTAAGTTGATGGCGCTGATATCTTTTATCGCATCTGAGATTCGGTCAGCTGCTAGAAGATCTACCATATTTACGCCTTGTTGTTGGTGGTGAGTAAGAGCTTCACGATTATGTTCATCGACCAGTGCATTAGTCGGATCGATGCGGAGCGCTTTTCCAACACTAAATTCATCACAAAGATTTTTATCGACTTTCCCGAGTAAAATTTCAATGTGTTCCGTCTTTAACTCTCCGATTCGCAAGTCATTGAGTAAATCGATGAAAGTTGTGTCTCCTCGCTGTCGCATGTTCTGAACTAGTTCACAGAAAGATAAAGTACGCCAAAGATGAATAGCTGGCTCCAAGTTCTTTGGTTGATGGAACACAGCGATTCCTCGAACAGGTGGTAGCTGCATCAAGTCACCAAACAACAAAATATTCATTCCTCCAAACAATTCGTTGCTATCTTTAAGTTGTTGTAGACGTAAATGTAAATGCTCCAGCATTTCGTAAGGAACCATAGAAATTTCGTCGATGATGAGGAATTGAGTTTCTCGCCATTGCATTCGCAAAGATCTTAAATAGATTCCAGTTAGACTTGGAAGTTTTGTGACCTTGCCATCACGTTGGACTGGTAATTTGAACATCGAGTGAAGCGTTCGACCTGAGATCAACCTTGCTGCAACACCAGTAAGAGCACCAACTTTAACTGAATTGATATCTCCACCATAGCAGCGACGAATCTGCTCCTTGATGAGATTAAGCGTGAACGTTTTTCCAGTGCCAGAGCCGCCAGTGATAAACATTCGAACTGGATCTGCTGATCCCTTCTTCTGTTCATCGATGCTTTTCGTGATGAAATTGAAAAGATTTGTTTGGCCAACATTCATCATCGATAAATGGTACCGGAAAAGACCTTCGCTGACTCTAACGTCATCCGCGTCATAATCGTTATCATCCAATTCAATTTCTTCGTTGACTGGATTCTGTAACTGGATGAAAGCGTTTGCCTGATTAACTGCATTATCCAATTGTCGATCTCGTACTCTATGAATTTCCATGTATCTGGTGGTAGCTATGAGTTCAGCTTCTCTAGCTAAGAACGCTTCTTTTGATGAATTGTATCCTCTTAGGAATTCATCCTCGTCACGAAACGGCACATACTGAGCAAGAAGACTGTAATAGTAGTTTTCTGGATCATTTGGTTCTCGGAAAATTGGCACTCGAATGACTGCAGGGCGGCTTCTTATTTTCATTTTTTTTGTTCCATTTAACAGAGTCACAAAACGTATTTTAGGAGCATTTAATCTGTCATCGTAAGCTTCGTGATCTCCAGCGTCTTCATCCAAGACAGTTGTTGTACTATAATGCGGTTCAAACAACATCGCAAACTCAACCAGTGACATGTTCTCAAAGTCATAATGCGGATGTGCATGTGATCGGTTCGTGTATCGCTCAAAGATGTTGGTACAATAGCCAGCAGCATCGTCATTTACGAAGCGGAAAACTTTGTAACGCTGTTCAGGCTTGCGCGTGTTTAAGAACACACATTTACGCGAGGCATGTCTCAACGAAAGGTGACCCAATCGAGAACTGCATTCGCAAGCAGAAACGTGTCGCTCTCGCACAATTTTCATGCAAATCTTGAACATTTTATCAGATGTGGTACTTTGTTCTTGGCGTATAGTACGAATTGCATCTTGCACACCTGCAGACACCTCGGTTGGCTCATTCTTGGAACAATATTTTGCAAGATAATTGGCAATTGATTCATTGTTTCCACACGGTTGAATGTCCATATTTCCTTTCCAACATTTCAGCATCGTTTTGTTATAATTATTAATGAAGTTTGCTTCTGGTTTTCGATCTAAAATGCACATACGACCTCCATTTTTAATAAACTCGTCAGAAGTATTTGCGACGATATGAGTTTGATTGCTTGGAATACGAGGAAAGTTGAAGCGACATTCGACCGAACCATTCTTGTAGCACGTCTGAGTATGATGATGTCGCTGAACTCCATTGACTAGGGTTTTCATTTCCTCATCATGGTCTGGCAATTCACAAGTTATGACTTCATCGATTCGTGCGATGCCTTCTTTAGTGTCAAAGCTTGGCGTTCCCTCCACCCAAACTAGCATGTGAAGATGCGGCGATCCACGATTTTGGAATTCAATTCGCCACCATTCGTCGACCAATTTCCCACCGAGAATAGTATTATCTGATCTTAGTAAACTCATTATTGCGTTCACTCGAATCATGAAATGACGACTGATGACCATTGGATATTTTTCAATAAGTTTTTGAACTTGATATGTGCTTAAAGAAGCTGGATGTTTGTCCGCGTTACCATCAGCAATCAACAATGCATTAATCATGTCACTCCAATGTAGGTCATTGCAACTTAATGTGATGAAATAATGCGGTGGTCCAAGGCATCTGATCATTGCAATAACCTCCATGAAAGCAGTGTTCCAATACGCCAAAGAACCTCGCAAATTCTTGACGTATAGATGAACGTCTTCCACCATCTGCTCATTATTTCGCACTTTCTTTCCAAGTACGTTGATATTGGTCGTTATGCGAAGATGTTCATACATAGAAAGTGCGTAAAATAGGTAATCAGTACGTTGAAATCTGGTATCATTTCCCATGATACGTGCTTGGAAGTAGTCAAGTGGCGAAATTTGTACTGGTCGTTGTTCTTTAAGTCCATTCACGCCATTGGGGAAGAGATGATACCATGCATACTCTTCAGCATGCAGCTCATGACGATCATTGACTATATTGTTTGTAGTTTTTCTTGAAATCTTCAGCTGTTTCGTTCTACCACCATCGCTTGGAATGCCAATTAACTCCGAATCTTCTTGAGGCTGACGTGCTTCAATTGGTGCCATAACAGAAGTTTGAACGGGTATCGCGTCAACTTCAGAAGCAACAGATATGACATCAGAGCGTTTAGAGCTGATATGGGGAGAAGCAATAGATGGAATGCATGAAAGTTGGCCATCAGCGTCAATTTCATGATCTACATGAACGACTTGAGAGGTTGCTTCTTTATCAATCTTCATATAGTCATGCGTGTACTGGGCATTTGTAGTACCTGTCGCACGCTTACAGATGCGAATGAATTCGTCAATATTGCTACACTCGATAAGACACGCTCGGCCATTTCTTTTTGACGCAGTAGCTCCTTTTGGACCACACGAATGAGAGTCAGCAAAATAAAACTTGTCATCAATCTTCATAATAGCGTAGCTTTTCGAATTTGCAATCAAAACTCCAGCTGGATACTTGCTAAACAGTAACAGTACACCTTGAAAAAGGCAAAAACCAAAACCTGGTAGGTTTCTGAAATCCTCAAGATTGCCAAATATTTCTGGATCATCAGGGTAGCGAAGCGATACAGTGACTCCAAACATTGTAATATGTGGTACGATATTGAAGTTGTTGACGAGAAGATAACCACTCTCTGGAATTTCACCAGGTGGATGAAGAGAGATAATCCTTTCGTAAAGTCTATTCGACTCTATCAAAATACAATTGAGTGTGTTTTCAAAATGAAATGAATTTTCTTTTCTTCAACAAGTAACAGATGATGTAAACAAATTTTTGTTGTAACCGAATCAATTTGTTGTAAGTTGTTGCAATTTAATTTCAATTCCCGTTTGCTGTTAAGTTATTGGAAATTGTCAAATTAGGCATGACCACCTTTCCTTCTTGATTTTATAAAAAATTTTATATACGAATATTTTCAAAAATATTATTATTATTTTATAACTTTCACACTATTCATGACTAATTATTCAAGCTTAAGGTCACTTCTGATTTTATAAAACTTTTTGTTTTTCTCTTTTCTCTCTCGATATTTCGATTTCCTTTGGAAATCTTCTTCAGGATAGTTTTTAATATTAATACATAAAAACAAACAAACATCAATACAAATTAAAATGAAAATTTTTGAAAAATTTGTGAAAAGTAATACTATTCATACATCTTATTGATGTTTGTTTGTTACTATTAATATTAAAAACTATCCTGAAGAAGATTTCCAAAGGAAATCGAAATATCGAGAGAGAAAAGAGAAAAACGAAAAGTTTTATAAAATCAGAAGTGACCTTAAGCTTGAATAATTAGTCAAGAATAATTAAAATAAAGGTCGAAAAATTGGAAACAAATTATGACTTTCACACTTTAAAATATCTTTGATTTTTTTCCAAATATTTAGTGTTTTCGCGTCAGTTTGTTTTTCTTTTTATTAAAAATGTCTTATTTAGCTTTTTAATAAAATTCTACAGTATCCAATAATTTGTAAATCAAAACTGCGGCGTTATCCGCGCGCCTGCCTACTGTGTTGTTGTGGGTTTTGAGTTTGAAAAGGAAATGATTTAACTGAAAAATTCACAAAATCACTTCTATAATGAGCAAAATACTCCAAATTAAAACACTTAAATCTCGGCTCCCACTCTTCGTCGAAACCCGCACTAGTTTTGATCCAAAAGTCAATAAAATCGGTCTCGAACTTCCGGAGAAAATCACTTGGGAAAATTATATGAAAATCGCCCAATAATCATTTTCAATACCTACTGCAAAGCAGCGAACAAACAAACAAACGACCAACGTTAAATACGATGACACAGCACAAAATGGGTAAAATTATCGCAAATTAAAACACTTAAATCCCGGCTCCGTGACACCGGATCGCCTTGATTTTTGGCTTAAATTCTTCGTCGAAACCCGCACTAAAAATCAATCCAAAAATTAATAAAATATGGCCACGAACTTCCGGAGCAAATCGCGTAGGAAAATTATATCAAAATGCACAAAAATCACTTTAATACCGAATGCAAAGCAGCAACAAACACAAGGCCAACGTTAAATACAACAATAACAGATTTGTGCCAAGACCTCAAGACCGGAGTCGAAGTTAATATAAAGAATTTAAAAAGAGTAACATTTCCTATTAAGAACGTTAAATTTATTCCTAGCAACTATGTATTTCGCCAAATAAATTAATAAACCACAACTATCATATCTACTTTTCATTCTATTTCTTAAATTACGTAGACCCCTTAATTCTTTTGTGAACCAAGCCGGCCCCGATTCCAAACTTGAAGGATGATAAGGTATTGAAGCAGAAAACCCACAGTTCACAATATTATATAACTGTTCAATTTTGCACACAAGACCACTATCATAATTCCAATTTGCATTAAGTAGACAGGATCTGAGTAAGGCAGAATTTGTTCTGGCGAAATTACAATTCATAGTACGTAGCTCTTTCCGTTGGATTAACCCAGAATTTTCTTCCTGTACATCAAGAGCAAATTTAAATGTTGGATGATGTTTATCCTCCGGTAAGACAATGGGAGAAACTCTACATAAAGAAATACAGTAACTGCTCGAAAATATGACATCCAGTATTCTATTGTTCACATTTTTAATAAAATTTAACTGATGGAGACCTAAATCAAAAATGTTACTCATTATAGTATAAAACAGAGGTAAACATCCGTTAGAGTCATCTACAGAGACCCACGTTGTATATGGTAAGTTAAAATCACCTACACAAATTATGTCCGAATTTGAATCCATTAAGTTAACAGCTGATTCTGTCAATCGAAGGTGATCCCATAGAATAACACATACGTAGAAGGTTTTATTCGCTCAATAAATTAAACGTCATAGGTACGATGGAAATTACACAGTGGAGGGTGGAAAATATGGGTTCAATAATACCAGATGGTGGCAATAGTATACAGCGATCCGCAAAGGAACTACACCCGAATTTCGTGTTTTTGTGGCAAACTAGTTGTGTTAAATACAATACAAATGAATACCAACGTTAAAAGTCAACAAAAAAGTGCAAAATACATTTAAATTTTTCAGTTCTACACCAAAACGACAGGAAATAGTTAAGTGAACATATTTTGTAACTCCACCTGGTGTATGTAAATTTTAAATTTAATTTACGTACACAAATTCATAATTCCAATTTGCATTAAGTAGACAGGATCTGAGTAAGGCAGAATTTGTTCTGGCGAAATTGTGGAAAAATATCGCAAACACACAAGAATCATTGGAAGTATTGAATTAACAGCCATGAATTGTATTCAGAAATACCTTTGACATCAAATGTTCACAATAAAATTCCGCTCACTGATCACACTGTATTTTTGTAGTTACAACAACGGAAAATATTTTTACTATTCTGCTTTCGCTGAAATAAAATATATAACAGAAACCCCACGAAAGAAATAAGACGGACATAAAAAAAAACGGAAACGCAAATTTACGCAAACACAGAAAGAAAAACAAAAAAATGTATGTTAGTAGATTTATTGCCTAAGATGTAAATACCACAAACATGAGAAGAAAATAAATTCCTGATTCAGCAGCAGAAATTTTGTACTGGGGGCCTATAAAACAGTTTGCCATATTCATTTTATTATGATGTTTATTGTTGACCTTTTATTTTATCTGTGTTGAATTTGTTTGGCTTGAGGTCATAAAATGAAAACACCAGCGGCTTTGGCTGTTTTATGAAATATTGACAATATATCGGTTAGCATCGCTTATCATCCTCAGGCGTCTATTTACAAAAATATTGAAATTTTTCGTGGTGGAAGTGAACTACTCGCAACGTTTTACTCTCGAAATGCTACAAACAATTGACGTTCCCTCAGAGAAAATACGCAAGTACAAGACCGACATTGACCGATGCGCTCAAATAATAAGCAAACACAGGGAAATCAAACTTCAGTTGAATAAAACTTGCACACTGCGCACGAGTAATTTGCTTTCCTGATATATAAGACATGTAATTATTGTCAGTCGGTTTGTGATCAATACGAGTATGTGATTAATGTTATATTTTTGTATATAGAATCCCTATTATTATTAGCGTTGCTGATCGATATATTGGGAACATTTAATAAATCTTGAAAAAACAGTCAAAGCCGCTGGTATTTTCATTTTATGACCTCAGGCCAAACTAATTCAATACAGATATTCATACTATTTAACAACGGGTCCGCCATCTAACGTTTTTTTTCAACTAGTGCTTATTTCGTGAATGTTAACACTTTGCTCATGTCTGATTTGACAGATAATTAGTTTTATCCTTCCGCCGAACGAATATGGTTGTGTATACGCTTGAACAACGCTGGGAAATATGGGGAAAATGGGCCTGCGATCGACTTACAGAAGATGCCGATTTTGCCAAAAAAAATCATCTTTTCAGATGAAGCTCATTTTGATCTTGGCGGGTGTATAAACAAGCAAAACCCGCACGCATACATTGAAAAGCCGATGCACCCAAAACGAGTCACTGTTTGGTGCGGATTTTGGTCCAGAGGCATAATTGGGTCATTTTTCTTCAAAAATGAGCAAGGACTGGCCGTTTCAGTCAAGGGCGATCGTTATCGGGCCATGTTGAACTAATTTTTGTTCACAAAAATTGAAGAGGAGGATATTGGCCACATCTGGTTTCAACAGGACGCTACGTGTCACACGGCCGAAACTACACTCGATGTTTTGCGCCCTGTTTTTGAAGATCGCATTACACAGTGCAACACGAAAAAAAATAACCATATACGGACACCACTACGTGATAAAAGACTAAAAAAAAAGACCCGTGTCTCCCAATTTTTCCCAAAGTCATGCACTTTTTTTTTTATGGGCCGCCAAAGATTTGGGGCCTCGGTATCATTTTCGTAAAAATGTGATCACTTTCTCAGGCTCATATCTTGCAAACCGTTCAGAATTTCGATTTACTCTCTGAGGCAACGTTGTAGCTCTTCTCATAAAGAACAAAAATTGCGAGCATATAAAATCAAAAAAACTTCACCTTCCAGATCAAAATCGCAAAAAACTTAAAAAAATTCGATTTTTTTACCTTTTTTCCCGTGTTCAGGTCCATAGGTAGCAAACTGTTCAAAATTCAAGGAAACAATCAACTACAAAAATTTACCTAAGATCTCAATAAACAAATTTCTAGAACATATAAACTTCCTAGAGGTGATTCTTAACACTGTTTAGGTAGCACGCAAAAGTGAAAAATTTGCCGAAAATTTTTTAATTTCATTTTTTTTACCTTTTTCTCCTGTTCAGGTCCATAGGTAGCAAAAAATTAAATATGCCTGGCCAGAACCATGTGTTTGTCCAAGGGTTAACACCGTTTAGGTAGCGCTTAGGTATCACGCGATCAGCAGCAGCACAGGCAATGCAGTAAGCTCAGCACACGCAACAAGGGACGCAGCACACAATATAAAAGCGACACGACGCTCACATCGAGGCATTACACAGCGCGACGTAAACGAGAGCTCAGCGGTGAAAGTTATAAAGTGAGAGTGAAAGTAAAAAAAGTGAAAGTGCTATCGAATCGAATTTTTTTAAGTTTTTTTGCGATTTTGATCTGGAAGGTTAAATTTTTTTTGGTTTTATATGTTCAACAGCTACAACTTTGCCTCAGAGAGTAAATCGAAATTCTGAACGGTTTGCAAGATATGAGCCTGAGAAAATGATCACATTTTTACGAAAATGATACCGAGGCCCATAAAAAAAAGTGCATGACTTTGGGAAAAATTGGAAAACACGGGTCTTTTTTTTTTAGTCTTTTATCACGTAGTGGTGTCCGTATATGGTTATTTTGCCATGACTTTAAAAATTACACACAGTGTTATTAGCCGCAGAGCTGATGTCGTTTGGCCACCTCGAAGCTGCGATTTGACACCGTTGGACTAAAGATAAGTGTTACGCCGACAAGCCAGAGACAATTGACGCTTTAACGGACAATATTCGTGAAGCCATTGGTAAAATACAGCTGCAGACAATCGATAATGTGCTTAAAAATTGGACCGATGGTGTAGGCTACTGCATGGCCAGCCGAGGCAGCCATTTGAATGAAATTATTTTCCATTATTAACCGGAAGGATTGTACTTTCAAATAACAACAATTGAGAAAATATTCAGTAGTTTTTTTTAAGCATTTTCAATAAAAAAAGGTATTTGGCAAACCCTTTAGGAGATAAAGCCCTCAACATTGCTTCTCTTTACTGGAAGACATTCTCGAAGGCTTCCGCAGATAAGTTCTTTATTTTTCAAACTACATGTTGGGACTAAACACATTATATGCCCTTAAGTGAACATATGTGTGTAATAAGTTACTATATAATAGTACATATTAGAACAGTCCTTCGCCATCTCCGCCACTGGGAAATTTATCACAGACAAAAAAGGCAAACACCACCCAAAGAAAAGTTTCAATCCTACTGAAAAATTAATAGGTGTTAAAAAAGCAATTGATTTGGTTAAAATGGGGTTGCCGCTGAAGAAAAGTACATTTGATGGTTCTTTCAATATTTATTCTCCAACAACAGTAGAGACACCACGAGATATAGTAATAAAACTTGTTAAATTTCGTTTATATTTTAAAAGTCATTAACAATGAATGGCAACTTTCCGTCTGTAGCAGAAAAAGTCAGTGACTACATGAGGAGATTGACATTAGCAGTAGCTTAGTGAGACTCGTTGAAGTTAGGTGTATATAGTGGTTGTGATGAATGATATAGTAGTTGCAAATTGAAACGGAAATTGTCAAATGCACTAAGAATTTCACGTAAAACTGTATCAACTTATACACAGCGAAAAGTGTATGAGTTCTCATAAAATCAGGTATTAAAATCCTTCGAACTATTCGTACTTTGGAGTACAATTTCAGTCTGATAAGGATAGACCCCAATACGTATATTCAGCAAGTTTCCTTCATATTCAGATAACTGTGAGCCGATTTTTAGGCAAAATGTTCATATCAATTAAATACATTTTTTTCTAAAAATGGCCGTTTGGCCCTAAAAAAATCTTTGATGTGACGTTGAAAGGAATAAGAAGTTTTTCTAAATGTTTGCATTATAATTCATATCAAATGGGTTTATAAACTCCGCCGGTATTTATAATTTAACAAAAAAGATACATTTTGGATAACGAATGAGTAATTTGATAAATCATACATCGACGGGCTTCTACTTTAATATTTCTAATAATATAATAATAATATTTCTAATAAATACGGAATCCTCATGGCCGTCGGTGGTGCAATGGTTAGTGTGCGCGGCTCTTGTATATGAGATCCTGGGTTCGAACCCGGCTCTGACCACCTTCAAATTTTCTTTCGGCGGCGGTCACCTCGCATGGTGACGGCGCGACACTATCGAGTATCTAGCCATGAAAAAGCTTCTCAAATTACCGTTCGGAATCGGTGTAAAACTGTAGGTCCCAATCAGTGAGTGAAAACTGGAAAGCGCACAGCTCAGTGATAGTGAGAAGTTCTCCCCAGTCCCTTCATGGGATGTAATGGGAAACCATTTATTTATTTAATACGGAATCCCCTTCAATATTTTCTTTTTTATGTCATTGTTTAGGATTAGCTTTCAAAGCGGACTGAAATATAATTATGGGTAAAGTACACAAACATATCAATCATTCCATGAGAAAACGCCACAAATCTGACCGAAGGTCTTCCGATTTTCTTCAAATTTTGCACGGAGAGACTCTATGGAGCCAAATATACATTTGCGTTTTTAGATTTTTAAAATTGTTAAAGATCGCGATTTTATTAGCGTTTTTCATTTTTCAAAAAGTTAAAAAAATGGAAAAAGTAGTGAACTTTGAAGAGCCACATTTCCATAAGCGGACCGAATTTTTCTAAGATTTAAAAAGTTTCTGAAAGCTGTTGTTGTCTATTTTATGATTTGCAGTTTAAAAGTTACCACTATAAAAAAAAAAAATTGTATGCAAATGCAGTTTTAAAGTGCATTTTGCAGTGCGTTTTCCCCCTTCGATTTTCAAAAAAAAACATTTTTGTAAAATTTAGAATAGTATTTATTAAATAAATGTTCTCCTTTTCTGGGACAAAGAATTTTTCTATTTTTAATGATTTTTTAAAAAAAAACATGTGAAATATTTCATATAAAAAGATTCGATCTTTGCTACTTTTGCTTGTCACAGAATTGTACACACATATGTACAAATGTGTACATAGGTGTGTATACACGCTGAACACAATACATGATGAAATAGGGAAGAAGTATTTCATCATCCAATTCTAGTAGCATGTAGTTTCCTAGGAATAAGTATTTGGCATCAAAAAGTAAGCTTACTTACAAAAAAATCAAAAGAAAAACAATTTTTTTTCTGTACATTAGAATTTTTTGCAAAGCGCATCCAAAAATAGCATTTATATTACAAGTAATTGCATTCGCATTATTCTCAATCAGCATTATTTTAGAAAAACACACTTTAAATGACAACAATACCTTACAGTAACTTTTTAAATAATAGTAATGCGACAATAACTGTTTAAAATATAGCAATTCAAAGTTACATACCAAATAAATTTCTTTCATATTTTGTACAAACATTTTCAAAATCCTAAAAAAAATTAAATTTTATTTTTTTTTATATGAAAAATCAAGTAAGTCTTTTTTTAAAAAATCATTACAAATAGTAAGCTGCCTTGTCCCAAAAAAAGATTACTTGTCTTTTTTATAAAAAATTCTGAATTTTGCAATGATGTTAAATTTTTCAAAATCATAGGGGGAAAAAGAAGTGGAAAATGCATTCAAAAAGTGCAGTTGCTATAAAAATGCATTTCTGAAATCAAGCCCTCATTTGTAGAGTACGGATTCTACAAATAGACAACCGTATCATTCAGAAACTTTTCAAAATTTTTGAAATAGTCCATCTACTTAAAAAAATATAGCTCTCCAAACTTCACAACTTTTTTAATTTTTAGAGGTTTTTCAAAAATGAAAAACGCGAATAAAATCGCGAGTTTTTTTAATTTCAAATATCTGATAATGGGATTCTCTTAATGGCTCCATAGAGTCTCTCTGTTGTCAATATAAACAACATCGGAGGATGTGAATTCAGAAAGTCACTTATTTTCAACTTTCTTTCCTGGACCGAATGATATATATTTTCGTATACGTATACGGAAAATAAAAAGAGCAACCTTCATACGTTTTATGATGATTCCGAAATAGAGGGCTTGTGATGAAGATAAATATATATATTTTCATATACAAATACGAAAAATAATAAGAGTAACCTTCATACATTTTATGGAGGTTCCGAAACAGAATAGTTGTATGGGACGCCAAATTGGGGTTTTGGTAACTTATTTATTCCTTTTCCAACCATTGGACAAAAAGTTTCAAATATATTTCCATAGGCTACGATGTTTTAAAATGTTTCCTATGGACTGTCTTTATTGATTGTTAATATTGTTAGATCGGGGGTGGGATTCCTACTCTGATTACCTTAAAATTTCTTTTGATGGCGGCCACCTTGCTTAGTAACGACGATTCCAACAAGTATTTAGCCGTGAAACAGCTTCTATACAGTTTAGGAATGGATGTAAAAGTTTAGGTCTCAATCATAGTGCATAGAACTATAAATCCATTTCGAATCATTATAGGGAAACCCAAGGAACAAATTTTATATTAAATATAATGAATGTAAACGCTACTAAAATAACTTATACGTTGACCGACCTTCTAATTTGATATGACGTATCCGTAAATGAAATATTTAAGATAACTTCCTTATAAGAGCCTACTGCAAAAAAAACTTAATATAGCGTCAGTGTAGTCGTGTTTGATAAGACAATAATAATAAACAAAGTGCGGTTTCTCTAATATTTTAAACCATTTTTCATTTAGCACCGCTAAATCTCAGATTCAAATCAGATTATGCATTTACGAGGGATATTTGTCCGACGATATTTGTACGATTTGAGATATTTTTCCAACGAGAGATATTTGTTAGCACATACGACTGCCCCAATGAAAGTGAATCCTTTCTTTACTACGACGGCTTAGAAATCGAAATAAACATTCTCGTAACTTTTGGTTTTAAGATGATCGCCTGGATTATCTAAAGGATATCTGAACTTGTTTCAACAACAACTGCACGTACATGTAAAATACAGCCTTTCCAATATATTCACTACTGGCCTGACCTATCTATTAACGGATCTACGTATATAAGACCATCATATGTTCCGAACTACATTGAATCTCTACTATTAACATTATACGATTGATTATTTGCCACTTATCCCCGCGTTCAACATTTTATTCCACGTGTTGTCATTGTTATTCCCCGTGGCCTTTGTGTTATCACTATTCGAATTGGACGCGATTGCCAACGCAAATCTATATATTTGAATTTACAATTTTGTCTTAACTTTAATTATTTATTTATTATCGTTATTTAGATATCACAAAAAATTACATTACATTACATCGTCGAAAGAAATTTTTAAGGTGGTTGGAGCAGGGACCGAACCCAGGATCTCCTGTACAAGAGGCGCGCACACTACCCATTGCAGCACCAACGGTCAGTATTAGTCATGTTTAAATTTAAATGTTAGTCACTAGGGTGAGGTTTATTCATTCGGGCTCTTTTTTGAACTGATAGTTTTTAACTTGTTCTTCACGGGCAAAACCATTTTATATCTCTGTTAATAGGTAAAGAGATTTTAAAAATTTGTTTTACAATTTCCAGATCTTCATCCGCAGCTGCTTGTACGGATGCTATTGGAAAATCGATTTGAGGCAAGTGTTAAAACCGATATTATTGAAGCCAATATTACCTTACACTTTTTGCACTGTCTTAAAAGGATTACTGGTCGGCAGCTGTAACAATTTCAAATGTCTTGAAATAGTATTACATCTGCGAACATAAAGTCCAATGATCTCATTATTTCTTTAGCTGTGTCCCGATTTATTGGCGTAACTACTTATTGTAGTCCCAAACTTTGTCCCGCCGAATTATAACCCAACAGCAATGACAGTGACAGTACTAAAAAGTACAGCAGCATCAACATCAACTATAGCAGTAATATAGCTAGAGCCCTAATATCAACAACAATAGCAATGTCCACAGCAATGACAACAATCTAGCACTACAAGTGTTTCGCAGAGCAATGGAAATAAATTGCCTTCAAATGGACATAAATTGCCTTCAAATGTTTACTCGCGGTTTTCCAAAGGTAAAGCTTATATAATTCATCGCTTGGTATTTGTTTCTTTCTAGTTGTCAACAGAACAGAGACACAAAAAAGTAAAGCTCTGGACTTTCTGGTTAAAGTGGCAAAAAGAATTTTATTAGTTGTGTCTAGGCAGCAGAGACTATAGCTTTATTCCATACATACCGAGAAAACCATGGAAGTAATGTACAACAGCGTAATGTGTTGACTAGTTAAGTGTAAGACAATAAATTTAATATAATTAATGAATTTGTGTGTTAAACACATTCTCACAGATACAAAAGCATTTAAAAACCTTTGTATCTGCAGTCTTTTATTCAGCGGACACATTCATGCGTGCGTCTCTCATTTGGGCTTGCCATTAATCATACGCTAGCATGCATGTTGTAGAAGGAATATTCACAAAAATGTATAAATTCTAAAATTCAACAAGTGGAATTAAATATATTCAGGAACCAATGTTCATATTATTATATACATTACATCTGAAATTATTTCTTGGAAGAATATTTTTAACTTCATTTGATCTGACAGAGCAGAGCGCTTCAGCACTTGGAACACATGTAAACTGTCGGAACTGGGATATGCACTCATTTTGCTGGACGAACATTTCGAAGTTTGTGACTGTTCTCATTAGTGTCTTAGCGTTCTAGATCAGTGACCGTTTCCTTCACATTGTCAATGATTTCAGTTTTTTCTTGAGATCTATCTTCTCTTTCTCTTTTATCCATCACAAACTCGTTTTTCTTTCTTACCTAAAATCTCTTGTGGTGAAGCTTTGAAAGTCGAACATATCAGTTTAAATTTTTGTTAGCGTTTGTTTTTGGTCGGGCTCTGCTATATCATTCCTATTATATATATATGAAATAATTTTTAGCGCGGGATATATGTATATATGAGCCAGTTAGAATAACAATGGTCTAAGTCAGGAAATCAAAAAAACTGAGATAATCAAATTTTTTGCTTTGCTTTGACTAGTTCTTCGATTTTCAGTAGTTGGTTTTTCGAATTTTTTCAAAATGTACCGTTACATATGCCTTCTTTGTTTTATGCACATCATGTACGGAAACACCTGGAGTAGATCTTCGTGGAAAAATGCCTGGTAGTAGTCGCAAGACATGTGTGGAAAAAGTTAGATCTGTGAAGGAACATATTGAGAGTTTTCCTTCAGATGAAAGCCACTATACTAGAGCTCATCACACTGCCGGTAGAAAATATTTAAACCCAAATCTAGATGTTACACAAATGTATGCCCTCTACAAAGAAAAATGTGAAGAAATACTGAAACTTGTGTTAATCTAGCGATGTATAGAAAAATTTTTAACACAGAATTTAATTTGCATTTTCGTCCTCCTCGTAAAGACACTTGTCAAAAATGTGACCTATTAAACGTACAAATGCAATCAGCTACTACAGAAGAAGAAAGAGCAAATTTCCAGGAGTGACCTTCATTTGCAAAAGGCTGAGTTAGCCAGAAATACACTAGAAGATGACCAGAAAACAGCTATGGAAGATCCCAATCATTTCTACGCATTTTCATTTGATTTACAAAAAGCCCTTCCGTATCCTAAACTTTCGGTTTCTGCCGCATACTACAAACGAAACATGTATGTCTATAATTTTGGATTTCACAATTTTCACAATAAAAATGTGACGATGTACGTTTGGGATGAAACAGTAGCCTCCCGAGTTTCGCAGGAAGTGGCATCTTGTATAATACATCATATCAAAAATATGACAACTCAGAAGCATTTGTTAGCCTACAGTGATGCATGTGGTGGCCAAAATAGAAACATCAAAGTTGCTTTAACGCAGATGAAAATTGTGCAGTCATCGAACATGGAAGTAATTGATCATAAATTTTTTTTAGTATCTGGTCACTCATTCTTGCCAAACGATAGAGACTTTGGTGTGATTGAAATGAAAAGTAAGAAAACAGAATATTTATATATCCCAGAAAACTATTACACCCTAATAGAAAAATGTTTGTTAATGTTAAAATATGAATCAGTCTCGGACTTTATCACAACTAAAGAATTTGAGAAACTAATTACACGAAGGAAAAAAAATACCGAAGGTGAATCCGTCGTTTGGCTTCAAATTCAATGGATGAGATTTCTAAAGAAAGAACCATATAAAATATTTTTCAAAACGTCTCTTGATAAGAACGACAAGTTCCACGTCTTGGACATATCGCCAAAAAAAGGAAGACCGACACTTATATCTAATATTCAATTCCCTCTATTGTACAACAGTAGGATACCAATATCTCAGGAAAAGTATAAAGACATGTCTGATCTGTTAAAATATATTCCTCCTATTTACCATGAGTACTACAAATCTCTACCTACTGAAAATGTGGCTGCCGAAACGTAACATACGTAAGTACGTAAGAATAAAAAAAGGAAAATATGAAAAATAAAAAATTTTGAAATTGAAATTAAATGTTTATTTCCCTTGTTTTGGCTGTATAAACTATTTTCGAATTAAAATAAATAATTTTTCGTCTTTATAATTAAACTTGTTTTCATTTCTTTGTTTTTGTCCAATTTGAACAGAATGAAAGTGGTCTAAGTAAATGCACCCTCTGAAAACACTACTTCCTTAAGACGAACCGAATATTTAGATTTTTTTTATAAAAGTTGGAGACAATGACAGAATATTATAAAAGAAACAATCTATACTTTAGTGGAAAAATGTTGTGCATTAGACTCAAACTCAAACCTTCAGATATCTCGAAACGAATAAAGTATGACTTAGACCATTGTCATTTTAACTGGCACATATGTATATATATAAATTCGTCGATCAAGTAAATTCAATTAGCGATATGTTTTCACAATAGTAAGTAAATATTTATATAATACTTATATCCACAAATTTAATTTGGCTTCGAGTTATTGTTACAATTGCCAATTGTCAATTGTTATAATTGTTATACATTATTGATACAACGGAAAATTATGAATATTTTTACAACACTTGAAGTATGTAAGCTATAAAAACAGCAATGTTCTTCTCTTCGTTATATTATCCGAAACGATTATAACACCCACAATTTACCATTTCCAAACAAAATCAACAGGACAAAAATATTCACTGTTGCCAACATAAATTTATATTGTGCAGTAGTTATAGCCCACATAGTGTGTGGCTTTTTGCATGCGTGTAGCTTGTAGATTTGTCTATAAAAATTTCAAATCCATTTAATAGGAAATAATTTTTAGAGCGGGATTGTATGCCGTAATGAAGCCTAATACATATACATAATATTCTAAATAGTTGATGAACAATGTTTGTGGAAATATATTACATTAGTATAAATGCCTTTTGTAATATTAACGTGCCAGAGGATATGTTGTATGTTTCACAGGAAGTTGCAAATGCAAAAATTTTAAAGAATTTTATATTAGTTGTCGCTATAAGTTGTAACGACCCGCTCCACCAGACTCTATCCTTTCTTGGCCATTGCTACCTTTTATACCGGCTTAGCTCAGGGCTGGGGGGTGTTCTTGCCTGAAAGGATGGATCTCGGTCTGTTACCATAATTATAAAATTGTACGTAGCTTTTCCTAGATTAAGATATTTCGCTAACTAAAGCCATACGCACCTTCACAAATAAATTTACCTCAAACTATACATGGAAAGGCTATGTCATTTGGGAATTAATTCAGATTACAGTTTATTCCCGAAGAGGAACGTTGCCCACCGTACCATGCTGACTCTCTTCATAAATTGGTCAGCCCTTTACCCCACCAATTAACTATACTTCATTTTCATATATGAACAAAATATAAAAAAATATCAGTTATGCAAAAAAAAACAGTATAGTTTCAAGATCAAATTTATGTAAAATTGAAGACCAATTTTCTATTATTGTTAAGATTACCTAATTTAACTATAATCATTCGTAATATGTGTAGTGCAAAAAAAAATGTATTGATATTTTTATGTGTAATAATTTCAAATTACTCACTTATTCACATCCAATGTCGTCAAGCGCTCGAAGACAGGAAAGTTGATGTATAATATGATTATAATAATCTGCAAAAATTCTAAATCTTGATAACAGTATTAAAGTAAATTATAAAATTTAAATATCTGGAGCAGTTTCTCGAATGTAATCTTCTTGTCTATAGCGTGGAACCCCTCACATATCGGATAAATGTCATCTTCATCTTAATGTTCATGATGATGTGATTTGCCAAAAATGATGTCCCCATAAGGTGGGACACGGGAAAGGATTTCTCAATATTATTTTGTAAAGGTTATCCAGAAAATGTTGTTAGATGTAGTGCCCCTTGATTAACGATAATCCAATAACCATTTTTAATGAATGAAATTTGCGGAATTTTTGCGGCCCAACGCCAGAAAGTCAAAGAGGTTGCGGTTCCGACTTCAAAAACAAATATCTACCACGAGATCATTGGCAGTTGTTTGCGGTAGCCAAATTTCCTTCCGTGTTCTCAAAATATCAATTCACTATCCTTTTGGAGCTTCGACCGCAAATCTTCAAACACTATTTTTTCCGAAAATTTTCCGTAAAATCCAAACCTTCTGCTCTCCTCGACAACTTATTTCCCAAAAAAACAAAAAACTCAAAAAAAAATTTTCGTTTTTTTTCCCAAAAACTCCAAGCTCACTGTTTCCTTTCCAAAACCCCAAAAAAAACTATATATACTATACTATAAGAATATCAATTATATATTCTTAGTATACAGTGAACATCGAAAATGACGTCACAAGTATGTGTGATTTACTAACTATGGTTTCTAATAGGAATGAGAACAATATTATTTTTAAATAACGTTCATTACAAGGGTTTATTAACATTTGCTACAAATTTTTATTTTCTAGATAAATGTGTGACATAAATTATTTAATACTATTGGTAAAGTTAATTGTACTTTTATTTGGAAGTTATCTAATTTAAGGGATGATTTTTCCTTATTCGGCCTTATTACACAGTGACACCCTCAAAATTTGATACGCTTGAGACCAAAAAAATCTCAAAGCTACTGATGAGAGAAGAAAAACCATAGATGGGTTTGGTATGATTGACTAAGGTTTTTTTTTAATTGGCGTTTGAAGTTTTAGGCTTCGAAATGAATTTTTGATAAGAGAACACTTTTGATAATGCCTACATCTCGAAAACTGTTCAAGATTTTTCTTGGGTGTCTTCGGCAAACTTGTAGCTTGTGAACTGCCCTACAAAAACCGTTTGTTTAAAAAATTCCACCTTCATGATCAAAAACTTTAAAATGTAAAAAATATAATTTTCGCCGTTTTTTTACGGGTTTTGTTTTTATTTATTTTTGAAGTTTTTCAACATGAAGGTGGCATTTTTTTAAATAAACGTTTCAGGGTTTTTGTAGGGCAGTTCACGAGCTACAACTTTGTCGAAGGCACTTGAGCAAATATATGAATAGTTTTTGAGATGTACGTATTACAAAAAGTGTTCTCTTTATCAAAAGTTCATTTCTAAGCCTAAAACTTCAAACGACAATTAAAAAAAAAACCTTAGTCAATCAGACCAAACCCAACTAGGGTTTTTCTTCACTCACCAGTAACTATCAGTTGTTTGAGTCTCAAGCGTATCAAAATGTTTAGGTTGGAAAAATGATGCATAGTGTTATTGGTAATCAGGCTCAAGACCTTCTATATTATGTTTTGCAAATGCATATTCATGATTCCTGACAAACATGTGGTCAGAGCATGGATCGAATCCACGTTCTCATGTACAATATCCGCGCACAGTAACCATTGCAACAATGACGCCCACTTAGCCACAAGCTGATCTGTTAGGTCACAAAAAACTATAAGTACTACTATTGTATTGCGAATCTTAGTGCCAGTACTTTCGCAAATTACATAGTATTCCAGTTAACTAGCGTACTAAAAACTTCTCATACAGTACCAAGAAAAAAATAAAAAAATCGTTCAGAAAAATAAAGGCTTAACATGAAGAATGTTCTTCGTTATGGTATTTTGTTGTCCGACTTTTGTTTTACGGATAAATTATACAAATTATTCGAGCTTGAGGCCATCTTTGCACTTTAGCAAAATTCTTTATATTTCCCAATGGTGTAGCGAAATATCGAAAAATGCAAAACTCAAGCGCAAAATATTTGGATTATTTGTTATTGATTATCTCAAAAAATTAACTCACATCGATAATAATATATAATTCCTCCAGAGTATAAAATAATTGGAGACTCAAATCAAATATGCATGTGTTACAACAACATCATGACCTTCTATCTGCCATTCTTTTCCACTCATCCTCACCCAAATATTTGAGTTTTAAAATCATAGATCTGTTGACTTCCAATATTATATTATTCAAATTTATTTATTATTACCAGTAATAAAATAATATTAATGGTGCTATTCTCGAATTCATGACAATCGTCATTCATGAGTTTATTGTCATTGAATACTTGTCATCGGCATTTCAATTACCTATTCTGGAGTTGCTGTGACAAGTTTAAAGCTTTTTTGTTTTAAAAATAATATCATTGTTACCAAAACTAAAAACTACATTATTAAGAGCTTTTGTGTTTGTAGAAAACAATTGAAATTCATAAGTTTTCAATCTGGCAATACCTTTGCCTCACACATACTTATTACTAGGGATGGGGTTTTCATGCTTACTGTTGAACAATATGCTCCAAAGACATGCTCGTAAAAGATCAAACTTTGCACATTGAAAATTCAGCAATACATTGTCAATAAGGTTTAATTACCAGCCTACGACGGTGCTTACAACTTGGTAAAAAACGAAATTAGAGAAAAATAGAGAACACGAAAAATTACTTTTATATCAGGCTTACAGCGTCGAAAATACGGGTCCATTTAGATGCGGCCAAATACAGGCAAGTGTGGATATTGAAGTGAAACGCAGTCTTTACGCAAATTTAATGATGTCCTTAGTTTTGGGGTGTGTCATCTGAGGACTGAAGGGACCCTAATTTACCACGATATAATGGGGTCTTGGGAATCGGAAACGAAGCCGGCGTTTGACCCGATAACTAATCGAGTTATCTAAAATTATTATATAATTTATTTGGCTTATTTATATTTTATTTTTGGCCTTCTACACAGAAGTACACAAAAACCAGCAAATCGTCCTCGCAATCCTTTTTTCTACCAAGTGGGTTCCATGGGTCCGTCATTCAAGAATTTCTACATTTTTCATGTTCTAATATTTTCGACTAATTTCTTGGCGTAATTTTGAACCTCTCCCGAAGATTGACAATTTTGCCTAATTGTGTTATACATAGACATAGTTTTTTTTTTTTAATTTAAAAAATTTTATAAAAAATATGCACCAACAAGTCAATGTGGGTTTTCTGCAAAGTGTGTAATTGGGCAAGATAATTTGTGTAATTACTTTTAGAATTTTGAGAAAAAACATGGAGTGCATGGAAATCCCATCCCTACTTATAACCAATTAGATAAATTGCTACATAAAAATATTCTCTAAACGGAGAGGCCAAAGAACAAATTAACCAACTTTCCGTATTTCCAAGGGTTTTAGAAAACTTGGTTCAATTCACATTGTAATTTTTTTTCCAAAATCGCCAAATCTTTTTAGCATATGCTTTTATGAAATCCCTGGAAACCGTTATAAATTGGCTAATATATCGTTTGGGCACTCCGTTTGCGAGATATAGCCAGTTTTCTAACTTTGTGCTGTTTATTTACTCAACTTTTTTATTGTCATGTGCTATTGAAACAAAAAGAGCTTTCATTTGACATCCAGAATAGCAAACTGAAGTTCTTGTCACAATTGTATTTACTATCACGACAAATACGCTTGTCACTCGGTCGAGAATAACACTGTAAAAGTGTAAACGGGTATGTGTTCTTTTCTCTACTGTATTGGAAATCCCATAATCGTTTTGTTAATCTGACAAATTGTGTCTTACATGTCCGCCTGTTTCATGTGTTTCTCCGGTTTACATCCGGTTCCGTCGGTTTTTATGAGCCACTGTATGCATGTGTTTTGTCTTATTTTGTTCTACGACATTAGCTACACCATTGACTATACTATTCAATGCATCTTTGAAATTTAGCTACTTTACAGCGGTCTGGAAAAGTTCGTATATTGTCCCTCTTCATAAGTCGTATAGCATTACAAATGTGTCAAATTATAGAGGTATTGCGAAACTGAGTGCGATTCCAAAACTTCTTGAGAAACTGGTCACTGACATTATATCTTACAAAGTTTCCTCTATTATTGACTGTAGACAACATGGTTTTCGCAAAGGTCTGTCTACAGTTACAAACTTACTTCAATTTTCTTCTCACGTAATTGATGGTTTTATTTCAGGAATGCAAACCGATGTTATTTACACGGATTTTAGTAAAGCTTTCGATAAGGTTAACCTTTGCCTCCTACTGAGTAAATTAAGCGCTATCGGGTTTAATAGTAATATTATTGAATGGATTTCATCTCACCTTACTGGTCGCGAACAAATGGTAATTTTTGGGGATTCGTTATCTAGACCTATCCAAGTGTCTTCCGGCGTTCCTCAGGGAAGTCACCTGGGTCCTATTTTATTTCTCTTGTTTATCAACGATTTGCCTAATTCGATAGCTGAGTCTAATGTGCTTATGTACGCGGACGATGTGAAAATATTTATGTCACATAAAAATACTTCAGACTATATTCTACTTCAAAATGATCTGGATCGGTTTGGGAGTTGGTGCAATCATAACCTTGTGGAGTTAAACTTGGGTAAATGTAAGCATATGGCGTTTTACAGATCACGTATGATTACCTCCCGGTATTCTATAGGTGGTTCTACATTAGAATTGGTCAATTCTTTCTTGGATTTAGGTTTTTTACTTGATAGGAAATTGTCTTTCAATAGTCACATTATAGCTACTGTCAATAAGGCTTATGGCGTACTTTCGTTCATTAAGCGCTGGGCGAAGGAATTTTCTGATCCATATATCACGAAAAATCTTTTTACATCCCTTGTTAGGACACTATTAGAATATGGATCAGTGGTATGGGATCCACAATATGACTTTTATGTGAATATGATAGAATCGGTACAGAAACAATTCCTTATTTTTTGTTTTAGGAACCTGAGATGGGATCCTAACGTCCATCTTCCTCCATATGTCAGTAGATTGTCTTTGATTAAATTACCTACTCTGGCTAGTAGACGGACTATGCTTAATTCGATTACAATATATAAGATTCTCAGGGGCGATATACGCTCTGAGTATCTTCTTGGTCGTATTTCGATAGCTGTTCCTTCGAGAACTTCTAGGAACTATAAACCCCTGTATATTAGTTTTCGACGCTATAATTATGCTTTGAATGAACCGGTTCGGAGAATGTGCACAGATTTTAATGATGTTTATCAGTTTATTGACTTTTCTTTATCACCGGACACGATAAAGTCTTTTACTACAAATCATCTAAATAGCTAGTGTGTAGTATTTTATGTACGAGTATTAATGGTGTATTGATAATTTATGGTTTTATGTTTTAAGATTTATTATTTTTCAATAAGTATATAGTGGTAATCTGTGGATTTTATTCCTCTTTTAACTGGTATTGCTTTAATCGGCTGTGAAGTTTTATGTAGCCGTTGCACGTTTTCCTCACAGTTACTCCCCGCTACGGACCGGTCTGTGGTGTGTACGTTATCCCTACGTCATAGGGATGAGGCCCCCTCGGTAGGTTGGGGCGGGTGTGAGTGGCGGCGATGGGATCGTTCGTTAAAAAAAATAAATAAATATGCATTCACTGCATTATGTCGACAGTGACATAAAATATTATATAAAATTTTCATTTATACGGAAATTGTTTAATTTTAGTATGTAAATATGAGCACAAAACGCTAAAACACACCTCTAACCAAACCAAAAACAAATACAAGCCTTACGGGCACAAATGTGAATCTCTGTTTCCGTTAGCTAAAAAACAACAATGCAAAACTAGAAGGTAGGAACAGAGTCTGACGTTAAGCAAATTAAGAAATTCAAATGGCATCCACACTTTATAACCATTTTAAATATGAATGTTTGTATGAGCGCGTGTAGTTTCAAACCATACATGGGTTTATTTATTTTTGCATTGGATTTTAATTTGCATTACCTTATCGAATGCAAATGCAAAAGAATTACGATTGTGTGCAATGTCAATTAAAAACTGTTTAAATTGCATTTGCTCAGGCAATGCAAATACAGGCTGTGGAATCGTATGTCAATTGTAATGAATATGGAAATGCTTTATATTGTTTTGAATTTGTTTGGCAACTGGCAATTGTGGTTTTAAAGTATTTTATATGTAGAGGTTTGAGGCTTCGATAGGTAATGCCTCGTAGTACTTTAAGATTCATAAACCTATACTGCATAAAATATATGAAAACCAAAATTGCCAGATAAAAGGAAATGCTTTGCAAATAAGTACAACTATCGGTGGCATTGAAAGTTTCTTGAATTTGCATTTGGACAGAAAATTCAAATTAAACAACAAATTATAATTGTCATAAAATTAATCCGGCCCATATATGTTTCAAACACACTTCCTACTACCACACAGATGAAAGTGCTACATGCATAGTACTTAGATTGTAATTCCGAAGTGCCAGCAAATAACGAACGTATCTTCACTAACATATCCACATTTTATGTAAATAAAATTTTTTACAACGAATATTTCCCAGAATTACGATTTACCGACACAAACAAACAAACCCCAATTGCACACAAAAACTATCATCAACTAGGCATTTGTACAGTGGATATCATATACAAAAGTTACCTACTAATTCACACTTACGTACCCAAGGCGTAGTCGGCCATACATGTCTCCCTCTATGTTATTTTATCTGAATTGGATATTTCGAGGTCTGATTGATTCTTCGCCAAATACATTTGCCTTTAAACGTTAAATATAACTGAGTCAACGCAAGAAATATTATTTTATTTCGGTGTCGAAGCATTAACCAACCACCAAACAAAATGTACTATTTAGATTTTTCTCAACATTTTTGAACCACTGTACTTTAGAAAAAGAAACATATGTGCTTGCACATGTAGATATTTGTTTGATTACAAATGTGACGACGCTGTAGATGACAGTTAATTATGCGTGATGTAGTCGTGCATCTTCAATGAAATCCTCTTCACTTGCATAGATGTGAATGCCGACAGGTAAATATCGTTTATTTATGTATGGTGTGCATATTCTACATCTGCTGATGGTGTGGTCCTTTCTTCGGTCTTTGCGTCAATATTTTTAAAAGTATCGGGTTTTTCAACATAGACGCTACAAACGTAAGTCGATAGGGACAACAAACGACGCCATATTTTTTCCCGCTCTTTTGACATTTCTCTTCAGTAAAGTTTGCCATTTCATCATGGAAAGATATACGTGCCAACAACGAGTCGAAATTATTAAAATTTACTACCGAAATTTGGAGTCAGTGGCCTCAACTTTAAGAGCGCTACGTCCAATATATGGTCGTCGTAATTTCTGGCTGAATGGGTTCGTCAATAAGCAAAATATGCGTTATTGGTCAGACAGCAATGCACACGTAATCCATGAGTCATCATTGCATCCCGAAAAAATTATGGTTTGGTGCGGTTTATGGGCCGGCGGCGTCATTGGGCCGTACTTCTTCCGTGATGATCAAGACCGGCACATTACTGTGAATGCGAATCGCTACCGTTCAATGATAACCGAATATTTTTGGCCCCAATTGGATAATATGGACTTGGAGGACATGTGGTTCCAACAGGACGGCGCCACAAGCCACAGAGCGAATGCCATAATCAATTTATTGGAAACCAAGTTTGGTGAACGTGTTATCTCACGAAATGGCCCAGTCTAGTGGCCGCCTCGGTCGTGCGGTTTGACGCCGTTAGATTATTTCCTGCGGGGCTACGTCAAGTCTATGGTCTATGCCAACAAGCCAGCGACGATTGATGAACTTCGTACGAATATCGAACGTGAAATTGCAGCAGTATCGGCCGATTTATGCTTGAACACCGTCGAAAATTGGGTTCAGCGTCTGGACTTCTGCAAGCGTGCCCGTGGTGGCCGTGCAAAAGAAATCGAGTTCCATACATAATGGCATCGAACGTACTTTCACATGAATAAAGAATTTCATTGGTATCTAAAACCGGTTTTGTATTATTTAAACAAAACTTTTGTAGCGCTCTTGTTGAAAAACCCTTTACATGGTTGTGTATCTATTGAATGTGTGAGTCGTTTTTGTCACTGCATGAAATTGTACAAATGATTCCTAAACAAAACAATATAAATAAACGCATGTGATAAATATGCTTTGCGATAAGACCATTTGTATTGCCACAAATATCATTCGGTGAAAATACAGGTGGCGCAAAAGTAAACTTCCGATGTTTTTTGGGTGTAATTTAAAAAAAAATATGAAAAACTTTGATGCTTCTTGGGGATTATTTTTATTTGGTCTTTTAATTTTTTTTTACATCAAGTCGAGAATATGATGTCATGTAAATGGCCGCCGCCACAGTTGATTGTCATTTGAGCCCTTTTTATGGCATTTTCCATCACTTTGGCCAAAACTTCCGGCGATACGTCCTCACATTCTTGACGGATATTGTCTTTAAGAGCTGCAAGAGTCTGAGGCTTGTTGACATAAACCCGCGACTTCAAAAAGCCCCACAAAAAGAAGTCTGGAGCGGTCAAATCAGGCGATCTTGCTGGCCAGTGCAAATCGCCAAAACGTGAGATTAGGCGCCCGGGAAATGCATCCTTCAGCATATCGGTTGTGGCACGTGCAGTGTGTGCCGTTGCACCGTCCTGTTGGAACCACATGTTTTCCAAACCCAATTCATCAAGTTGCGGCAAAAAGAACTCGTTAATCATTGCTCTGTAGCCGATTGTTGCTCTGTAGTCGATGTGGACGGCGCATCCATGACATCCTCGGCTACAGCAGCAATATTCTCTACAGAATGGCTACTCCGGGGTCTGCCACGGCTGGCAGCATCTCATGTTGTGCCAGTCTCTTCGAGGTGAGCGGCTAAACGTCGCAGTGTTTCACCAGTAGCCGTTATACGGCCAGGAAATCTGCGAAGAAATTCACGTTGTGCCAAAGTCACCGACCGATTATTGGTCAAATAAATAGTCAGCAATATTCCGCGTTCTGGAGCAGTGTAGCGTAACATTGTTTATTAACGCGTATTTCGCATGTGTTTACTACACAAATGTCAAAACAGAACTGACATTAGGGGCCAATCGCAAAATTTATAGCATTTTCTGATAGGAGGATTACTTTTGCGCCACCTGTTATATGTTACAATTTAAAAAATTGAAACATTTAGTAGTAATATTTTGAATCTTTTTCATAGAAATTGTGTGAATTTATCAATAAACGTTTGTATCTCTTACTAGGGCTAAATTTCATATTTCATATAGCGAACATAACACATAAGCTAGAAGGTAGCAAATAGGGATGTCAATCGGGACTTCCCGAAAGTGCGGGCTTTTTCGTGGTTCGAAAATCCCGAAACCGCCAAATTTGCGCAAAAAACCACGGGAATTGGGTTTTCGGGCTTGAAATTATAAAAATGGTTTAAATTGACAACAAGGCGTTTATATTAGTTTGTACTAAACGAAAAATTATTTAACATAAGACTAGTACGAATACATAAAGCTGAAACAGCAAAAAACTTATTGAAGGGCGTTTAATGGAATTCAGTTTGTCATTTTTTAAAGACAACGGACGGACGTTAATGGTAAAAATTGAAAGCTTACAGCTCCAAAGCAACAATTACACTGTGTGTAATTTTTTAAGTCATGGCAAAATAACCCTATACGGACACCACTACGTGATAAAAGACTAAAAAAAAAACCCGTGTTTCCCAATTTTTCCCAAAGTCATGCACTTTTTTTTTATGGGCCGCCAAAGATTTGGGGCCTCGGTATCATTTTCGTAAAAATGTGATAATTTTCTCAGGCTCATATCTTGCAAACGGTTCAGAATTTCGATTTACTCTCTGAGGCAAAGTTGTAGCTCTTGTCATTGCGAACATTTAAAATCAAAAAACTTCATCTCTAGGAAGTTTATATGTTCTAGAAATTTGTTTATTGAGATCTTAGGTAAATTTTTGTAGTTGATTGTTTCCTTGAATTTTGAACGGTTTGCTACCTATGGACCTGAACATGGGAAAAAAGGTAAAAAAAAAATCGAATTTTTTTAAGTTTTTTGCGATTTTGATCTGGAAGGTGAAGTTTTTTGATTTTATATGTTCTTTATGACAAGAGCTACAACTTTGCCTCAGAGAGTAAATCGAAATTCTGAACGGTTTGCAAGATATGAGCCTGAGAAAATGATCACATTTTTACGAAAATGATACCGACGCCCCAAATCTTTGGCGGCCCATAAAAAAAAAGTGCATGACTTTGGGAAAAATTGGGAGACACGGGTCTTTTTTTTTTAGTCTTTTATCACGTAGTGGTGTCCGTATATGGTTATTTTTTTTCGTGTTGCACTGTGTTATGTATCCAACTCGCTGTATTGGGCTTTTTAGATAAAAAAAAATTGCACGCTGAAAAATCGGTCCTTTTTTGTTGTTTGGATGAAAATATTAAATACATTATTACATGTTAGAGACACAATGATCAATAGGTTATAATATATGGTTTTATGACCAAAATATGCATTTGTTTGTTGAAAACTGCTGAAACCAAAACCTGACAGACAACAAAGAAACACAAAAGGAGCAGATCTTCAATTCATGCAGACAATGTTTGCACACATGTGAATGGTTCCTGCAATATGTTGGTGGGGCCATTTTTTTCAGAGTGGGCCATTGTGGAATTATCTTCTTTAGGAATTATAATCTTCCAACATTTGTTTAGCAGAAATAAAAAATGGCATTACAGAAAAATCACACATTAATCCACTTCTGGAAAAGGTCCGATAAATATGTTAACCTTTTCGAAAAAGTTCAAAGGAAACGAGCACTTCTTAATTTTTGATTGAAAATCCCGATCTAAAGCAATATCTGATAAAGGATTTAGCTTGTTTAGCAGCTAAAGTTATCAATCCGATAAAAGAAACGGTCGAAGGATTATGCCGATCTGATATGAACCTCTGGAAGGCAGATGCTGCTTTGGCATTCATCATGAAAGAGATTTTATCCCGTAAATGAAATTGAAGCGAGGTGGTAATAAGACGAGATAAAGAATAAATGAACGAAGAACAATCTACTCAAATCCTTAAAATTCCAAACATGTAAGTCTGGTCTGTATGAAATGTATAAACATACATGCATCATTTACAATTTGAAATAGAAAAATTTTTGTTTACCAACAAGCATATGTTTATTGTTAGCATATGTTTATCATTAGTGCTCTAATTCTGTTGCGAGCTTTCCTGAAAAAATAATTCCTTTAGTCTTAAATTTAATATGCGCATATATTACACATACCCTCAGCTGGGAAATATTGCGACATTACTTTGAAAATCATGGTAAATATTGCAGAATGTGTGCGAAAATTGCGTACGGATTTTGGAAGAAGAGAAGCACCGTCAGCTCCGTATGTTCGTTATCTTGTGAAAAAAGTGAAAGAAACTGGCATCCTTATCGATAAACCAAAGCGTGAAAAGCCAAAAATAGTGCGTACACCCGAGAATATTGCTGCTGTGGCAGAAAGTGTGCGTGAAACGCCATCAACATCAATTCACCGTCGTTATCAACAATTGAACATTTCGGAGACATCATTGAGACGAATTTTGCATAAAGACCTTGGTATGACGCCATACAAAGTCCAATTGGTTCAGGAGTTGAAGCCAACTGACCATCCAATGCGTTTTCGCTTCGCTAAGTGGGCCTGCGATCGACTCACAGAAGATGCCGATTTTGCCAAAAAAAAAATCATCTTTTCAGATGAAGCTCATCTTGATCTTGGCGGGTATGTAAACAAGCAAAATTGTCGCATTTGGGGCACAGAAAACCCGCACGCATATATTGAAAAGCCGATGCACTGTTTGGTGCGGATTTTGGTCCAGAGGCATAATTGGGCCATTTTTCTTCGAAAATCAGCAAGGAGTGGCCGTTACAGTCAATGGCGATCGTTATCGGGCCATGTTGAACGAATTTTTGTTCACAAAAATTGAAGAGGAGGATATTGGCAACATTTGGTTTAAACAGGACAGCGCTACGTGCCACACAGCCGAAGCTACACTCGATGTTTTGCGCCCTGTTTTTGAAGATCGCATTATCAGCCGCAGAGCTGATGTCGTTTGGCCACCTCGGAGCTGCGATTTGACACCGTTGGACTATTATTTGTGGGGTGCCCTCAAAGATAAGTGGTACGCCGACAAGCCAGAGACAATTGACGCTTTAAAGGGCAATATTCGTGAAGCCATTGGTGAAATACAGCTGCACACAAACGATAATGTGCATGGCTGCATGGCCAGCCGAGGCAGCCATTTGAATGAAATTATTTTCCATTATTAACCGGAAGGATTAAATAAAGGAAATAAAAAAAAAATGAGACAAAATATTCAGTAGTTTTTTTTTTGATGAGTTAACATCTATAGCGGCGTATAGGGGCTAAATCTATCGAAGTCAGATTTTATGCTGCTGCTAAAACCAGATTTTCTGCGACTGCGACTGCGAAAGAGTATAATGACGTGTTAAACAAAAATGAGCGAGCAAGAGAGCAATGAAAGAGTAGTGTGGCAGGGGTGAGGCAAACGAAATTGTGTCTATAGCGTATGTATTAACATAATAATAATGTATATATGTACACGTGTCTGTTGCTGTTGTTGATAGGAGATATAAAGCATAGCCACGCAGAAATTCATTTGCAAGCCTGCGCGGTCAACGTTATGGTGACACATTAATACGTCAGCTACTTCGTACAAAGTATGTGTGATGTTGTGTGTTTGGTTGTTTCGTTGTTGTTGCTATGGCCAAAAAAGCGAGTCATTTGATGTTCAGCATTGCCTGGTGTATACAAAAAAACTATTATATTTTATTTTCCAATGTAAGATTTTCTAATGTGTTCATAGTAATCGAACAGGTACCGTGTAGCAAAAAGGTGTTAACACATCATCCGTGAGTTCGAACACTCATTGATTTTTTTTATAGCATTTTCAAAAATAAAAAGTTATTTGTCGGACCCGTTATAACGATTTCTATTAGTTTCGAGAGAAACAGCATTTAAGTTTAGAGGTTTAAAGATGAAAGTGGATTATAGAGCATAATTGACACTGTGTATTTTAGCTAGGGAGTGAGTTAGCAACAGTTTACATTTTCAAACCTCTGTTTATAGTCTTAGCTTAAAAGAAGTGAAATTGGCCTATGGAGCTTTACAGTACTTGGCTGACGATGTGTATGTATATTAAAAATAAATACACCTGTTGTTAAAGTGCTGTTGCTTTATTTGTTTTATTCAATATTTATTTGATTCATTTTTTATATTTCCTACACTAAACATGAAAAATACGCGTCCGGGAAAATCCGTACAAATTATTTTTAAAACACAGTCCCGTTTGATATCCCTAGTAGCACTATAAAATAGTATTACTCATACGACATAGTTAACGCCTGATTATTTAAAAGAACTAAACAAAAAAAAACTAAATCTGTGGCAACAGATCAACTCAGTTTATGTCGATTTAAATGGAACAATATAAATTAATTAATTTTTAAAAAGCCCAGTTCCTTAAAAATGCTGCAATTTGTTTAAGAAAATTCGAAATTTCCACAAATCCTACATTTGACAAGAGCTGTGCGCTTCTCTCACACATGTACACAATTAGAAGATGAGTGGTTCATAACTGTGTCCGTCGGTGGTGCAATGGTTAGCGGACGCGGCTCTTGTAGTTCCGAAATTAGGTTCGATCCCTGCTCTGATCACCTTACATTTCCTTTGGCGACAGTCACCTCCTTTAGTGATGGCGACACTATCGATAACTTAGCCATAAAAAAATAGTCTCAAAATACCGTTCGGAACTAGTGTAAAACTGTAGGTCACAATCAGTGAGTCTAAAACTAGAAAGTGCACAGCTCCACTGGTTGTGAGAAGCTCCCTTCATGGGAAGAAATGGGAAACCATTGTGGATTGTTGTGTGGTTCATGACTTATACGCTACCTAATTGTGGCCACAATTAACGTTACTCATCCGTTGGAAGTCGTAAAAGTAGCATCATTTTTTAAACTTGGAAAAATTTATTTCCCATTACATCTCATAACAACTCAAATCAAATCCAATGGCCACAATCACCTCACAATTAGCCATAATGAGCTTCTAATAACGAAAAGCATTCGGTACCGATGTAAAAATCTTCGTAAATCTAATTTATAAGCCTAAGAACTTAATGCTTGTTAGTGGAGAACTTCTAACAAGTATTAAGTAGTTCGTTTCCTAAATTATACTTACGAAGACTTGTACACCGATTCCGAATGACTTTCGTTATTAAAAGCTTTTTATGGCTAATTACAGAAAATTGCGGCCTTAATGATTGCGAGGTGATTGTAGGCGACATAAATGCACGATGACCATCGCAGGATTTGTTCCTGCTTTCTTGTAGTTGTCAGTGATTCCCAACAAAATTCTAAAATTATATTGGCAATGTGAATTTTTCTATAAGATGCACAGTTTTGTAGTGGATTTACTTATAAAATACTTCAAAGGGGCGTATATTTATTCTTTATTTCCAAAATTATATGGTTATATTTCTAGGGTTAATAACATTCTCCGACTTCAGTTTTCGTTTACTTTATATAAAATGGTTATCACTAAGTACAAAATACATTTTATCGTATAATGTATTTGGTCATTAAAGACTTCATTTCTTTGTCCATCAATAAATTTATCTTTATTATCATCATATATGGCCTTAATATCATATATAAGGTTAACACTGCCAGTTTTCAGGAACAAATGCGCTACTTTGATGAATATACTGTGGAAGGTTTTCTCTTCGTGCTGTCCTTAGCTCACTCGACTAAATAGCGACTAAAATAGCTGAGCGTCTGAATTGTCGGTCCGCTAAAAACTATGCCAATTTCCTCTAAGTAAGATGTTTATTTTTGCATATTAAACTACTGGGTAGAAATGCATACTCACCATTAGAGAATACTAAAATTACCATATCTCCTAAACGGCACGTTTTCCGTATAAAAGACGACATTTTGTGATCACTAATAACAATTGTAAAAAAAAGTTTACATCTCGTAAACGGGTAGCTGGTCGAAAAACGGACTATATTCTATGATCACCAATAACAAATATAAAAACGTCATATCTCATAAACGGTTCGTCCAGTCACAAAATGGATGATACTTCGTGATCCCAAATAACATATATATAAATGATCATACCCCTAAACGGCGTGGTTATTCCTAAAGGGGACAATATTTCATGACCACTGACAAGAATTAGAAAAATGTTCATATCTCCTAAACGGTGTGTGTAATCGTATAAGGATCGTTGCAAGTAGATACTCCGGCTAGTACATATGGAGATCTTTAATTTGTTATTGGTGATCATCAAAATATCAGCCTTTTTGCAAATAGACCTACCTTTATTGGATAGAACCAATATTATTGGCGATCACGAAATATCGTCCATTTTGCGATTCGACGTACGTTATATGAGATATGGCTATTTTTATATTTATTGTTAGTGATAATGGAATTTACCCCATTTTTTCGAGTAGATGCACCGTTTATGAGGTATGAACATTTATATTTTGGTGACTGTTGATCATAAAATATCATCCAGTTAGCAATACATACATACATTATGTACTTTTCAGGTATATTTTCACAGTGCCTCTTGAAAATATTTCATTTATTTCATTTACCATTTCTTCATTCCTTAATGTAATTTTAAACATCCTATCATAATATTCAAGATCAATTATTGTAAATATCAGGTTTGTAGCTCACGGGCTGCATACTTTTATAATTAATATGGATCATGTATTCGGGGAACTGATTGCACCCACTCAATCATGTACAAGGGTTGCTCAAGCAGACTCTAGAACCATCGACAGTCACTCTTTTTATGAAACTCCCCACTGCTCCATCTTTCTTAGGATGCTTTGGGAAAATATTTGATTTATTTGCAGTTCACTCCAGTTACAAAAATTTTCTGTCACTACTGAAGAACTTACTGAAGTAAATTTTTTGAACCGAAACCCGCTTCTTAAGCATAACACACAGTTAACCCTGATATTTAAGAAATCCCTTATGTTGGGATAAGTTTCCTTAAGTCCGTCCTCTCTATGAGTTAATCCTTCACCTAAACTAAACATTTGCACATTGCAAACTGAGTTCCTTAAAATTGTTTCCACTTCCGCTTGTGGTGAAAACTGTACAAAAGAAGAACAACCCGTAAATCTTAGTTTCTTTTGTGAAACATTTACCGGCATATAAAACTGAATAATATGATTATGCCATTTCCTGTCTTTCAGTCCATAAAAATACATTCTCTTAGAACATATTACGATTCCCAAGTAGGGCGGTTACACATCAAGGACTGTTATGGTTTAAGAAATAACATCAACTTGTTCGTTGATGACATTATGTTATTGTATTAAGATTTGGTAGCATGAATTCACATGTTATTTTTTGTGTCTAACCATTTTTGCCTTTCATTTGCTTTATGTTAAATGTCAAGTAGGTTGTTACTGAATACTTTGAGTGTTAGTATATTAACACGCTAAACCAATTGAATCGACATCAGTCCTGTGAACACGCCAATGGTGGCAAAATGGCCATTGAACACGTGCCTTATGGAATGTCAATCAAATACTACCTCTCGACTGGATTAGGAAACACTTTTAATATTGGTAGTGCTGTAGGTGCTTCTGTTGCTAACACATCGACATTAAAAGCCGATTATCCAAAATGACAAACTGTCATTGCAACATAGCAGTTATCCGATTACTTTGTATTTGTGTTTAATACAAATATCGCCCAAATACTAACCCATAGACATACTATATGAATCATTAAGTAGTCATATACCTAGACGTGCTATGTGTCTCACCTGACATCATTTCGTTTCACACTCTTCGTAGTGAGGTCAGCCTGACAGATAGATATTCGACGTAAATTCACTTAAACCAGGAGGAGTCACAAGAATTGTTGGCTTAATTGTGCTATGCATTTTTGATTGAGACCTGTGAAAATTAAAGGGGTTTGGGTCTTCTTGGTTATTTTTTATTTTTTGTATACATTTGTGTTGTATTAACACACAAGACGAAATGTTGGTGTTGTTTTCTGGTTGGTTGGTTTGATCCGTTGCCTCTATCTGTATTAAATCAATACTTTTCAATACGCAACGTGCATATGCAACCATGCCGTACGTCGAAATTTACTGAAAGAAGAGGTTACGCTAGATGTCGTTACTCTATAATATGCATATAAGTAGATGTATTCACAATTTGTATATGAATTTGTAAATTAGTATAGAAATTAATTTTTCATATTTCTTGTAACGAAATTGTTATGCTTAAATTGCAATATATTTTCCAAGACCTAAATAAAGCTGTTTTGCGGTTTCCACACAATTATGCATTCATTGTGTGACTGCAACAAATGTCCTACTATGTAAATTTCACACTTACACAAATATCCTTTTCCGTTTTCAGCAGGTGTATGTAGTACGTGTGTATAACACAGATTCAATTGTATGAAAATAGCTTAAACCAAGTAAGGTAATCTCTGATTTGGGCCCCCATAGAACACAGCATATTATTACTTACTTCCTGTGGTGATAATAGATATGCTCAAAACTTCGTTTCACCTAAATCACTTCTAATAAAATACTATGCATATATTTCAGTTAACAATAATTAGATTTAATAACTCCATAGTTTTCTTTGGATTTCAAAGAAAATTGAAAAATGTGTCTTGAAGACATTGTCAGTAGAAGGTTCTTAGTATATTGTCAGTAGGTGATGACACTCTACATAAGACATATTCCTGACATATGACTATTTTTTGCTTAGGTAACATAAATTGTGAAGGAGCTGCCAATCTATGTAAGACGAGCCTATTGACTTGTCAGCATTATGTTATGGCTGGCTCTTACCTACATCTAATGGTGAATATCAATAGAAGAAGTTTTTGTAAATTGTCAACGTCGAGTCAAGTGCGTAGATTTTCAAATTATTCCAAAAACTTAAAACTGAAAAATGTAAGTTTAATTTGTATGTCAAAAATTTGAAGAATTCAATACAGAAATATTTGATAATGAATAAAAGAAAAATTACATTTTCAGGGAACTAAATTTTTGTATGTATATATGTACAGGGTGTTTCAAAAGTGACCACCCCATTGGAAGATGCTCCTATTTTTGCAAATGGCCGCCAATGTCAAATCTGTTTTGACATTTGTGGACTCCCCAAGAACGCGGAATAATCGTGTCTATTTTTTTGCGTAACAATTCATCTGTGGTGTTGGCGTAGCGCGAATACCGTCGCCGATTCCCCGGCCATCCGACAGCGACTGCGCAAACACTGCGCCGTTTGGCCACTAACCTCGAAGAGTATGGGACCACACGAGATGTTGCCACGAGTGGCCGGCCCCGGAGCGCCCGTTCCGCCGAGAATACCGCCGCTGTTGCCGAGGATGTCGAGCTGTCGCCGGAAACATCGACCAGACGCCGTGCCTCGCAATTAGCCATCAGCCGGTCATCACTATGGCGAATTTTGGTCAAAGACCGCCAAACGCGTGTAACCTACGCCCAAGCCATCTCCAATCTCGTGGACGAAGTGGACGATTTTTCCACCAAAATCATAATGAGCGATGAGGCTTATTTCCACCTCAGCGGGTACGTGAACAAGTAAAACTATCGCTTCTGGGGCACCGAAAATCCACGAGTGATGCACGAGGAGCCATTACACCCGCTCAAAGTGACTGCATGGTGCGCTGTTCACGCTGGAGGAGTCATCGGGCAATTTTTTTCGAGAACGCCGCTGGTCAAACGACAACAGTGGACGGTGCGCGCTATAGGCCCATGTTAACCGAGTTTTTTCTGCCGCAATTCGACGACTTAGGACTGGAGGATATGCGGTTCCAACAGAACGGAGCAATGGCACACACTGCGCGAGCCACATCCGGTATTCTGAAGGCGGCGGTTCCAGGGTCGCCTCACCTCTCGTTTTGGCGATTTGCACCGTCCCGCAAGATCGCCCGATTTTATCGGTCTAGACATTTTTTGTAGCGTTTTTTGAAGTCCCGTGTTTACGTGAACAAGCCCAAGACCCTAGAAGCCCTCAAGATCAACATTCGACACGACTGCGAGAATTTGTCGCCCGAAGTTCTCGGCGAAGTGATGAAAAATGCCATAAAACGAGCCCGTATGGTAATCAATTGTGACGGCGCCCATTTAACCGATATCATCTTCTAAACTTAACCAATAAAAGTGTAGAAGTTCAAATAAACATAATCAAAAAACAGAATCGAAGTTTTTCATTTTGAAAAAGAATTAGAGCCAAACAACATCGCATGGCTTCTTTTGAAACACCTTGTATGTTTGCGCATGGAACATGTGTATATTTCATATTACGTTAAAAATGAGTCATTCAGGTTTTTAAATTGTAGGTCATACAATGTTCAAATATATTAAATATACAGAGGGTGACACAAGTACACCACATCTTAAGACGTCTTGAATAACTGAACCACTGATGAGTAGTGACTTAAGACCGACTCGTGTAAGGAGGTAATCGCCACAATTGACAAATTGTGGATGACTACTGCTGACTTTTTACCGAATCTATGAAAATACGAAAGAGTGTATTGAAGATTTTGTTCTGGGAGTAGACTCAAGTCGACAGGGACTCTGACATATTACTTCGTCGTCACTGATGGAAACCTAGAAACGTTTAGGAAATTTCCAAGTGGGATTTTTATCTGGTTATAAAAAGCCCAAACCCTTTTGATCCGTTCCAAAAATAGTAATCGTCGAAAAACACAAGTTTACTCTGGCATGATATTCAAACAAAATTTGATTAAAATATTTATTTTGTGATTTATTCAATTATTAGCGTTGTATTTTTAAAACAGTTAGGTAAAATTTTTTCCAATTATGCCGAGGATATAGAGCTGTAGCAGATAATGCCAAGATCCGTTCGTGAATTCATCAACAGTATGTGAATCTAAACAGACCGCACTAATGACAATACTTGTACCCATATGCTCGATGACTCCCAACATCATCCAACTACTTCATTGATTAGAAAATTAGTTTCCCTTTTCAATGCCAATACCCATATGCCATTGGAAGCACTTTGGTTTACTATTTTGTAAATCTACCTAATATGAACGACGAATCCAGATGGTATAGGCTTTCCGTCCGCTACCAGTATGGGGTAGTAAAACAATTAAAGGAAATTAACGATATTATATCTAGTCTCAACCTTAATTTGGGAGGTGTGAAACTAATATTAAACGTACACTACCTAACTTAATATCGAATTAAATAATTATTAATCATTCTACAGCGCCCATTCCCAGCAAAAATAAAATGAAGTAGTTCTAATAGAAGTTATTATTTTTGTACATCTTCTGCAACATTATGCGCATATTTAATGTAATTTTGATTCTAATCAAAAACAACTCCGAAAAATCTACTTTTGCATCATATCCATTATGATGCAAATTTATTAACCCTAACATGTCTGATAACATTTTTATACGTAGACTCCTGATAAGGGTACCCGGGTACCCGTGAATACTAATTTTGCCGTTAAAATTTGAAAACAATACAATGCAATGTGTTGTAATTCGGGGGATCCCAGGATTGTTATTTAAATGTCAAATATCAATTCTGTGTGCGTTTCCACACTTTTTGCATTCTTATTTCTCTTTTTGCTGTTGACGCGTGCGGACGAGTTCGTTTGTTTTACTAATTTTTAATAATGTCGCGTAAACGTAGTGCACATATTATGGAGTTGGATGCATTTGAAGCTGAACCTTATGGTGTGGGATCATCATCCGGAGCTTCGACAAGCGCTGCAGGATTGGGCAATACGCAGTCTGCCGAAAATAGACCAAAGATGTCATCGAAGTCTTTAGATCAATTACCGTGGCGTAATGGTTGTCTTAACATCTCTGCGTAAGCTTTATTAGATATTTTACTTTTCGTTTATTTTTATTGTATGTTCCGTGAAATATTTTAGCCTAACTGCGGACAACATTGACATATTATGTGAATTCGAAGTAGAGGATGATGGTATATCATATCCCATCGAACAAGAATGTTTTAGTGACGAGGAATGGTTTCCAGCAGAAGATGAAGCATCAGATATAGAAGAAGAAGGTACAGTCAATCTTGATGAGGACGAAGAAGAAAATGAGGATTTAGAATTGCGTGGCGAAGCTTCTGAAATTGTTTCAAAATCAAAATACATAGCGAAAGATCAAACGGAATGGTATACCCAAGAGTTACCAAATGCCAAAAATCAATCTCAAAATATTTTGCGTAAAAAAGGTGGGTTTAGTTATATTCAAATATATGTACCAATGTATATCCTGGACAGAAATCTTATTTTTATGAAGGTGGACCACATCGCAAATTCACTAAGTTAATGACAGCTAAGGAAATATTTGACGAGTTCTTTACAGAAAATATAAAAAGTGAAATCCTCCGACACAGCAACAAAAAAGGGAATGATTTAGCATTAAATTTTAACACGAAAAATGCAGAAGATATAAAAGCACTGAAAGTGAAGCCTCACAACTTTCGATTGATTTCAATGGATGAGCTAGATGCTTTTATAGGAATCTTATTAGTTATGGGTTTAAATGGTGCCAGCGATGATCCTCCGTCAGCTCTTTGGGGAAACTATGCTCATCCACTATATAAAGCGTCGTTAAGTCGTGATAGATTTCGACAAATAATACGTGTAATACGTTTTGATAATGCATTCACACGATCAGTTCGCAAACAAACTGATAAAGCCGCTCCCATTTCTGATACCTGGAATATGCTTATGCAGAATCTTCAAGAAAACTATTATCCGGATGAATATGTGACAATTGATGAACAATTATTTCCTTACCGAGGCCGTACCAGCTTTACGCAATATATTCCCTCAAAGCCGGCTAAGTATGGGATTAAAATATTTTGGTTGTGCAATACATCCAATAGCTACCCTTTGAATGGAATTATTTATACCGGTAAACCACCAGGTGGCCAGAGACAAGTAAATGTGGGAGAAAATATTGTTTTAGCTCTGGCAGATTTTTACAAAGCATCCGGAATAAACATAACAACTGATAACTTTTTTACGTCGCTCCCTTTGGCCAATCGGCTTCAAATGAGAGGAATAAGTCTTGTTGGCACTCTTCGTCAAAACAAACCGTATATTCCGAAAGAGCTACGACCAAACGCAACTGATGATATAGGAATGCCACGATATGGTTTTAGTAAGAACGGGACTCTTTTATCTGTTGTGACTAAGAAGAGCAAAAGTGTTTATTTTTTGTCGACAATGCACTATACTCGAGGGGAGCCAGCTTTTAATGGAAAGGAAGAAATAAATGAATTTTACAATAAAACCAAAGGCGGAGTAGATGTTATGGATCAAATGGTGTCGAAGTATAGTACGAAACGTAAAACAAATAGATGGCCGTTAGCCCTTTTTTTTAACATGATTGATGTGGCTGCTTTAGGGGCATTTTGTATATACTCTAGCCTCAATCCAAATGTAAAAAAATCTCAAAGCTCTCGTCGTGGTTTTTTGACATCACTTGGCGTAGAATTGGCAACGAAAAATATGAAAAAAAGAGCAAATGACAATCATATAACACGATACCCCAACATCCGAGCAGCTCTCGAACTTATGACTAATAGCACCATCCATAAGGAAATTTCTCAGAATGCGGAAGGCCCATCAGAACGGGATAAAACTGGTCGGCTACCTGTAAAAGGTCGGTGTTACCTTTGTATGGCTACTGATCCGAAATCAAATCGTAAAACGCGTAAAGTGTGTGATGGTTGCCAAAGACCAATGTGTAACACTCATAGCAAAATAATTGCTCCACGCTGCACAGAATGTTAATTTTCTACAGTTTACGCTATAATATCAGTACAAAGTTAAACATAAAAATTATTATTTAGCTATGTATTTTAAAATATAATAAAAAATATAACCATTGCCATCACTTTTTCTATATATAATGCCTAAATTTGCTTACGGGTACCCAGGTACCCTTATCAGGAGGGTAAGGAATATTTGACTTTCGGTGAATCCACAGACTACCCAAAAAAGTCAGGAAAGCCTTGAATGCCAAAAATCTTGAGAAAATAAAAAGTTTAAGGAACTTGCTGAACCTTAACTTTGTATCTTTTATCTTTAAAGAGATATTTTACTTTGAAGTTGGCTCGGGTACCCGGGTACCCGTATCAGACATGTTAGGGTTAAAGAGCTAAGAGAAGTGCAAAGATGCCTAAATATATTACTTGTTTTTAATTTGTATTTACTTTCATTCAAATTGCTTTTCATTTCCTTTCTTTTCACCTGTTGACAGAAGCATTTGGAGTACTAATAAGAGGTCAATTAATAAAATAATTAGTTATATAAAAGATTAAAAAGTTAAGACGTAAATTTGCAACTTAAAGTCATAACTTATTGCCAAGATTCAAATGACAAGAAATTTAAAAATTGTTGAAATAATAGTTTTGGTTGCTCGTTTGCGGACGAAATGTAGCAGTAAACTGTTAGCATAAACTGCGCTTCCAAACAGTCAAATAAGAAGTAGTGCTGCGTTGGACAACGTCATATTAAAATAAGTACTTCTGCACCTAAATTAGCACTACATCTTACCAAGTAGTTGTGGTGCAAATTCTACTTCTTGGTATACTTTTTTTTGCTGGGTTGCTAAGTATCTTGCAACTGTTTATAAAGTAAGTGTTGTCTGCTTTTAGCAGACATTTTACAGGCGATAAAGATGTCTATGCTCGTATAGAATATACAGCATCTTTGTACTTACAATTTAATTTCGTTCAAATTCTCACCTTTATATATTTTAAATGAATTCAACCTATCATAACTATAAAGGTTTCCTAATATTCGCATAAACCACTTACACATGCTTGAAGCTGCAACACAATTTATTTCACCATAGAAAACTCATTAAAATTACTTGAAATTGTTCGGACATGTTGTGACAAGTGTCGAAATAACTTCTCAACTTAATCAGACAAATGTTTCATTTGCATCGCAGCTAGTAACCTCTTCAAATATTACCTTCTCCTTTAGTTAACAACGACTTTTGTTAATTCTTTCAAAGGAAGTTCGTCCTTTATCTGATGATTTAACGTGGTTAATGTTAGAAAACTGGAATACTAGGCTATGAGAAGGAGAATTTCAAGTTCTCCTGTTGCCACCGGATCTTTGGGTGCAAGTCAATATACCCATTTGTACGTTGTACTCGTAATGCACCGCACAGGAACTGTCACATTAAATAAAATGATTTATTGTGTATTTACTTTATACCGGAAAGAAATAAAAAGGATCAGCAGTACCAGCAACAACGAAACTGGTGACAAACGAGTTAAAAAGGAAACCAGCTCACGCAAACACCAAAGACACTCTTGTGCAATGAACATTTTATACACGATAGAGAACAACGGACGACGCTGGTTGCTAGACCAACCTATGACAAACTGGCACATTATTTAGCTACTGGTGTGGAGAAAATAAAACAGGGTGCCAGATTCAAATTTGTCTAGGGAAAATATAAAAGAATGGGTAGTACAACCCTATGAACTGTATCAACAGCAACACATTGTCATTGTAGTTGATAGTAATATAATATGCTAACACTAAAGTAGTAACACTTTATACAGAATAACCCTGTTGGCCGTCGGTGGTAGTGTGCGCGGCTCTTGTACATGAGATCCTGGGTTCGAACCCTGCTCTGACCACCTTCAAACTTCTTTCGGCGGCGGTCACCTCGCATAGTGACGGCGACACTATCGAGTATATAGCCATGAAAAAGCTTCTCAAAATACCGTTCGGAATCGGTGTAAAATTGTAGGTCCCAATCAGTGCGTGAAAACTGGAAAGCGCACAGCTCAGTGATTGTGAGAAGTTCTCCCCGGTCCCTTCGTTTAATAGAGTTTGATTGCCGCAACAGTAGAGAAAGGCATATATTATATCATATTTAGGTTTAGATAGCATGGAAATCAATATTAAAAAGGTCCTTCTTAGTGAATTTAATTCACTTTCGACGTTTTTTATACTTATCTTATACAGGAATTTAAGGAAAAGTGTTGGCATTATTTCTTACGCAGTCAAGTTCTTTGATTTTTAGTCTTAAAACGACCACCTCCAAGGCTGAGAAAAGAATAGTGAGAGGTTTGCCCAAAGGAGTCAAGTTATATTGAAACTCATTATTTTTTCTAAAGTTCACACACATTTGCCTCTCACAGAATTTCAACTAATGGCTGTCAAATGATTCCTGCCGTGATATTATACATTGTTCCATTTAACAAAGCAATCAAATTGTGGAGAGCGTGTGAGTAATGTGGATAAAGTAAATTATACGTCACCGATATTCTAATTTAATACACAATGTTGATATTAAGTACTTCAGTAAATGACAGTTTTGAATTAATATTAAACCAATTAATATTAAACAAATTTAATTATCAATTAAATACATGAAGCTTATGCCTACGTGAATAAATATGAAAAGAAATAAAAAGTAAAATAGTAACATTAACCGTGACATGTTTTCAGTGGCGTACCGTGGGTGTCAGTCGCCCGGGGCGGAAGAAGATTTTGTTGCCCTCTTATTTTATTGAAATAATATATTTGCTCGAATTAAAAACAAAACTTCTGTCGTTTACTAAAACTTTATTCGTCTTGCTTTTTTAAGAGCAAAGTCTTTTATTGCACTATCAATGTCTACAGCATCACATACCTCTTGCTCAAAAGACAAGAGAGCCAGATTTGTTAGCCTTAATCTACTCATTGTTGATCTTAAATAATTCTTGATCAATTTTAATTGCATTGCTTATGGCAATTGTGAAAAATATTCGGAGCATTACTACAATATTGGGCAAAGTGTCTTCCAGCTTGGATCTTACAATAAATTTTAATAATTCTAGTGAGTCCGCATTAATTAATTTGTTTTCGTAGCATGTGGCACCAACTATAGTCCGCAGTCGAAGTCGTTCCAGCTTGAAGTGCTGCTCGTTAATTTCGGCGGAACCGTAGTCTAGATTACATTTAGTGTCATCCGGATCTAGTAATATAGCCGGCGTAAGGTAACCAAACTTATCCACCAAATTTTGTAGCTGCTGGAAACGCTCACGAATTTCTACAATGATTCTATCTAACGAAGAAAACAGTTTCCGTCTCATTTCATTTTCATTCAAGTTAGCATCTCTGATTCATTCAAGTTAGCATCTCTGATTCTTGTTAGTCGCCTCTGAGATTCCATGGAAATGACAAGATTTTCACACATATTTTTTGCATAATTTACAGCACTATCTGCCCATTCCTCTCGTTTCTCTATCAGTATCATCTGCAAAGCATTTACTTTCTGAGCGCACAGTTTTATGTCAAGTCTCTTTGTTTGTAAATTTTTTTGTGCGTCATTCACTTCATTTAGCACCGGTTGCCAGAGGCCCAAGAAACAAAGAAAGGAAAATGACTGCATCGTAACTAGCAAATTTCCTGCATCTGTCCTTGTGTTGAAGCTGTCACCTGCCTCTGTTAATTTTTCCAAAGTAACGAGAATGTCTTCGTAATGATGCCATGTCATTTTTACGGCATTGCCCCTTGCACTCCACCGCGTGTCTTGAACCCTTTTCAAACTTTTGCCCGTAACTGCTATCAGAACTTCCCAACGATGTGTGGACATGGCAAAGAATGAATAGCAACGTTCGAATGTGCCGAAAAAAGTTACAGAACTCACCTCAACTGAGGCAGCGTGTAAACAAACCAGGTTTAACGAATGATTTGAGCAAGGTATGAATTCAACTTTAGGGTTTATTTCTTTGTTCAACTCCAGAATGCCTTCCAGCTATAACAGCAGCATTATCATATGCTTGACCTCTACAGTTACTTATATCGAGGCCATCATCTTCAAGCTTGCTCAAAATCGTCTTTGAAATTCCTTCAGCAGTTTTATCTTTTGTTTCAATGAAATCTATAAAAGATTCCACTACTTGTACACTTCTTGATTTTCAATCACTACGTATCTTAACACTTGGCCACAACACAACGCGAGAACGGTAGTAATTCAAATGTATGTACGTGTACATATAACGCATACACGCAAAACTACAAACAATGCAATTCAACGGAAAAAAATATAATTTTGGGTGTTGTTGTTATTACTTTGAAAAAGTACTGTAAATAACACTATGCAACAAATCAAAGGTTTTTGCTTAGGGCATCAACCAAAACAAAAAATTATGCAAGTACTTGGTCTGGCATCTCAAAACGCCTTTTGGTTTAAACACTGCAAAACAAAATGTATGACTAAAAAAAGCAGAACTGCTCCGATAATATTATTATTTTGGGAAATTTGGCCGCCCGCAAAACATGCGGTCCGCCCCGGGCGGTCCGCCCCCGCCGCCCTCCACACGGCACGCCACTGCATGTTTTATGGCGATTACTGTTTACTTATCCAGTGCTGGTCATGTTGAAGAATTGACCGAATTTTTGGACAAGTCGTTTCAATAGTATCTTTTACCGTAAATGAACTACTAAAAGAAATAAGTAAATTTATCAACTTTAAATCTCCAGGATATGATCAAAATTATGCTATAGTGATAAAATCTCTGCCGAACAGTTAGCTTAATAAAAAAATTTTAATGCAATTGCAAGGTTGTGTCATTTTTCTTCACAACGGAAATACGCCAAGATCATAATGAGACTAAAAGCAAACAGACACGTAAAAGTGGAGGCTTTATATAGACCAATAAGCTTACTGCCAATATTTTCCAAATTGTTTAAAAAATTATTTAAAAACCGGATAGACCCACTTTTGGATTACCAGAAAATAATCCCAGATCACCAGGGTGCACCCGAGCAATGTCATTCTATTGTAAATGTCATAAGCGACGGTTTTGAAAAAAAAAACTTTACTGTTCAGCTGTGTTTTTAGATGTGAAGCAAGCCTCCGAAAGTGTATGTAATGAGGGTTTACTATTTATATCAAAGAATCGGCTACCTTCTTATATTCCTTTAAAATCGTACCTCAGTGAAAAAATGTTTTATGTCAATTTAAATGTCGTTGACACTAAATTTGGATCAGTCAACTCAGGTGTTCCACAGCAAAGTGTTTTCGGACCTGTTTTGTACACCATATACCGATGAGCTATGCTCTCAAATAGTTAATACCCATGGCAGTGACACTGCACTGATGGCGTCGACTGAATCACACATAATTGCTTATTCATTATTGCTTGGTGAAAAATTGGAACATAAAAGTTAATAGGGACAAATCAGCGCACATCACCTTTAGCCTTTGTATAAAAAAGTTTGCCCTGTTGTGATACTAAATGGAAACATTATGAAGTCAGCATGAAATATCATCCAAAAGAAAAATGACCCAACAATTTTATGAAATATCCCCCAATTTTTAAAATTGGGTGAAAATATGTAAAATTGGTCATATGAAATTTACCCCAAAAATAAATGCAAAATGACCCAAAAGAAATATGAAAAATCGCGCAAAAATATTGGGCCATTTTCCATATGGCAAATTCTCATATGAATAATAACCCATAATCATAGTGAGTATATAAGAAGTGTGTTTTTTTACCCCGCTAAAGTTAATTGTAGCTTAATATGTACGGGAGAGCTAAACGATATTAACTGGCATTTCAATTTGCCACTTAAATTCCAACTTGAGCAAAGACAATGTTACCACATGTTCAATTTCAAGAAATGGCAACAAAAAGTTATCTTACACTGCGGCCACACGATCAAGATTTACTTGCTTGTATTTCGCATATACTGGTTGCCAAAATTCCTTTGAATTGACAGCTATGACGTAGGCTGCACGCAATAACTTGAGGTAATTTTATTTGTGACTATGGCGTCATCACGGAAACAACTCTTTTTTATATCGATTTATTAGCAAACATTTTTAATTTCACCGCGGCACAATATTTGTAAACAAAAATACAAATTATTCACACAAACGCATATTCTATAGGGCTTAGCCGCCAACGCTATCGCTTTCGATATATTCGGACTGTCGCTGCAGCAGAGCGTGAAACACTCGGTGGATAATGATTTTGAAAGCAAGCTCGAAAGAAATCTGCAAAAGTGTGAGTGTGTTAGTAAAAAATGTGACTGTATTTGAGATTGAAAGTAATTTCTTGGCACCCGCGTTAGATACATTTTGTAATCATTTCTTGCGAATGAAAATGTTACGCATGGTAACTTCATTAAAATTATTTTATTTAATGGAAGGCGACGTCTGTTTTTATATCTCTAAGTTTGAAGGATAGATTTTTATATTCGATTGAAAATTAAATTGGAATTAAACTGTTAACAACAACGCGCGGTAAATATTATACCTATTGATCATGGTAGCAGAATTGAAACAGTTACTGGCATTTTTTCCATTTCATTTTTCCTTTCTTTTGTCAAAAACATATGTTTTTTTTTTTGTTTTCATACTTTTTTGTATTTTTCTATTTTGGGTATATATTTATGTAGAGTTTGACAAATGAAAAGAATGAACGAAAATAAAATATCTGTTGCTGCTGCTTACAACTACCACAACATCTCCTGCTACCATGTATTTGTTCACACTGCACACTGGGACAGATTGAAAAAATGACCGAACCAAATTCCAAAAATCGGAGCAGTAATCCCGATAAAATAAGTTACTTAAACAGTGGCCAATTAGCCACTGAGGTCGAAAATTAACTGTTTTGAAGGTTCCATGCACGTTGTTGATCAGGCAAGGGGCCCAAAGTTGAGTATTGTTTCAATACATTCATGCAGGCTAATTTTGGGTTATTTTTAGTAGATGTGTGTTATATAAAAGTTATGTTTCTGCTTGTTTTAAACTCTTTTTATTGATTTTGTGTTATAAGAGCTCCGAAAATGTATATTAAGTCAATTTAATTTACTTAAGGTTTCTAGTTCAATTGCAATGAAAGTAGTTGACTAAAAATATTACATTTTTTAATCTCTTGTGGACCGCCAAAAATTAGCACCAACTAGGAACAGCACGCGATTTTCACTTCTGAGTACTTTGGACCCTAACCGAAGTCACTGATTTTATTTCGTTACCCTTTACTACCATTTGCTGAAGAAAATTTTTTTTTTAAACTTTGCTCTAGTTTTTGATTTCAAATTTAAATATAAATTACTTGTGTAAGAATTGATTTTTTTTTTGAGTGTAAATTCAAATACATTACTGTCTCGGAATTTAGGTCTGGCAATACCATAAAATGTCAAACTAAAATTTCGAAATTTCAAACTAAAATTTTGAAAGTTCCGAGGACCACGATGATGAAAATGTCGAACGTAATGATATAGATTTTTTTAAACCAATTTTTTTTTGTGGTCCCAAATAAATCTTGTATGGTTACGAAACAAACTTCTCAAACTTTTTATTTATTTTATAATTCCTAATAAATTTGGTAGAAAAGTTTAAAACGTTAAACCTTGTTAAGAAACTATATTTTATGTGAAAAGGTAGAATTACACATGCTCTTCCCTCCGTTATGTTAGTTATCGAAATCCTGATCGAAAAATGTTTGCCAAAAATGAAATCGGGCCATCCAAAAACCTATGAAACGATACCCATAACGTTTTTTTTTTAAATTTTATAAATTTTATATATAAAATAAAATTGACTTACACCAAGTGAAGTTACAAGAACGCTTGACTGAATTGTTATTGTCGGTTTGGTGGGAAACTGTTAAATTTAAATGTGTCTTTTTGTTGACTGAAGTTGTTAGTATGCATTTATATTGAATGCAATACAACAATTTTAACACACAATCACGAAATATCGTTGTTGTTGTCTTGTTGGTTATTTTGAACTAATCCCTCTATCTGTTATTATTGAAGCACTACTTTGCAACACCCTACGTTCACATCACACCCACTTATTCCATCCATTTGCTGAGACAAATTTTCTCTCTAGGTATCATTGCTCTATAGTTAGTACAAAAGGTTATAAAGACTTTATTGTTGCAGATTATTATTGAGCGATCATCCAAACCCACGCGTGATCCTGTCATTTGAATTTGCTATTACAATTTTATTTCTAGTGCAGTAACTTTGGTGCTTCAGATTGAAATAAAACAGTGTGGCGTATGTGAAATTTATATTTCGAAAGTTTAATGCACGTTAATCATACGCTAGCATGCACGACATGGGAATTAATATTACTTATATCACGGCATTAAAATGTATGTTATTTTAACAATTTAGGTACAATCTAACACAAATGTTATTGCATGTAATCGATAGAATACTATATATAATACTACATACTACAAATACTATAACTTCGACCAGTTAAATATAGGCAGACACCCATGTAATTATCGCCGTACAAGTAAATACAATTTGAGTGCTGTAAATATTTATATAATACTTATTATTACAGACAAACTTTAATTTGCTTTCAAGTTAAAGCAAAACATTAAATAAATTTATCATAACTAATATGGTTACATAATTTAAGCTGTCATCTGGCTTCATGGAATATTTGAACATTAAATATTGCTTTAAATTATAGATGCAACTGCAGAATGTAAATATTTATAAAGCATTACGAGAATGCGAACTATAAAAAGTAAAACTACTCATCCTGGGTTACATTAACCCAAACAATAGCAATACTAGAAAGTTTCCATTTCCAAAACAATATCATAATCATCAGGCCAACATAAATTTATAGTGTTTTTGTAGCTATAATCTCGCCTAGTATGTGGTACATTCTGTGCGTGTAGCCGGTAGATGAGTCTATAAAAATGTGAAATCCTTTAATAGAGCTAACATTGTTTAACCATTTAAAGTGGGTTTGCATACCGTAATGCTACTCCTGGCCCCTAATGCAAATAAATTATCTTATAATTAGTTTATGGTAATCATTTATGCAGATATATATTACATTAGTATAATTAGTGATTCATACATTATATGTTTTAGCGTGTAAACAAACTATTATATATCCTCATCCCAAAACTTAATATGGCAGACGATATTTTGTGCAGTCCACAGAAAGTGTCAAATCCTTAAAGTCGGAAGAATTTGTAATTATTTGTTGGCGTATGGTATTATTGTCTGTGGACGTAATATTATTTATACTACCAGCACAGAAATTGTGTACTTAAAATCACAACATTTAAAACACAACTCCTAAATTCGACTACATTTGCCAGCTAATTTATTTATCTTCTGCGACGATCATCTTGAGATAAGACTGCAAAGTTTGAGCCATCCTGTTCGTAAGCGTTCTAAGATGTTCTTGGAGAGGGATTAAAGTCACAGATGTGAGTTGAAAATTAATAACATAGACAAACAGGCCAGGCCTAAAGCATTTACAACCTAATACTTTAAGAATACAGTGTAACAAATATTAGTATGAAAGGACATATTCTAAGTAGCTATATATCCTCTTTCGCTCAGCAAATTAATATTGGTAGCATTATTTTCCCTTACATTACATTGAAGAGAGCTTCTCAAAATATGAGATCTTGGTGAATTCTGTTTTTAGACTCACTTATCCCGACCTGCACCTAAAAACAGCAAGCTTTTAGCCTGAGGAGCATATTCGTGGCTAATTGCTCAAAAACGTGGCGATCTTTGAACATAGAAACAGTATCCAAAATAAATGAAAATTGGTCACAGTTGAACGCTTGGGTTTCACCTACCACCAACGTTCATAAGCAATACAAGTTTCTTAACACTAAGCGGTTTCTGACTCTCCAGCTTTTATGCGATTTTTATGGGAACGTATTATTATTATTTTTGCATATGAAGTAATAGCCTTACTTATTCGCTATACCAGTTCATACGGGAATTGTTATTACTTATACGCTAAAATGAATATGGCAAATTTAAAGCTGTTCAAAAAAGATGTAAGTAGGAACGTATCATAACGGACGTGCAATGGTAGTGTGTGCGGCTATTGTACAAGACAACGTGGGGTCGAGCCCTGGTATGACTACCATACATATCTTTCTACAGCGATCACCTCGCTTAGTGACGGCGACACTATCGAGTATTTAGCCACGAATTACCTTCTCAAAATATCGTTTGGAAACGGAGAAAAACTCTAGGCCCCAATCTAGAAAGCACACAGCTCACTTGCGGTGAGAAGCTCTCCTTCATCCCTTCATGGGATGGAATGGAAAACCATTTTTTAAAGGACGTAATGCAAATGTTGTAATACAACCTCATACTACAAGATTACCAAATTTCGTTAGTGATGGCTTTAACCAAACAGTCATTAGTATAAACACCCAAACGTCTTTAATAATTTTGTTACAAAAACATTGTAACGATAGTCATGTGAAAGTGAGTCCAAAATAAAATTACACTCTATACAAAATTCTATTCAGCAACCAGAACTTGATCCGTGGCTCATAAGGAATTATAAGTAACTAGCTGACCCGGCAGACTTCGTCCTGCCTTCAAAAGTATTTATAACATCAGATGGTAAACAATGATTAATATCTCGACGTGGGCGCCATCTATTTTATCACTGTGCAAAAACACAAAAAAACTAAAGAAACACTACTCACGGCCCATAGAGCATGCATATAAAATTTGGTCAAAATCGCTCCAGTAGTTTTTGAGTTTAGCGATCACGAACATACACGTAATTTTTATATATGTAGAGATCTTAATTTGTAATGAAATTTGAAACTAGTTGCAATTTTTACTATTTCACCAAGTTTACTCGGCGACATATTTAGTATATCGAAATCCCCTCATTTAGTTAAATAATTAGGATTTCAAATACTAAACCCATGATTTACAACAACCGTATGACAAATTCCCGTTTCTCTGTTTTTGAAACTTTTTGTTTTTCTATATAAATCAAATTGTTGCAAGTAATAAAATGAATCACAAGTGTAAACCATTATGTGTATGGTTTTGAAATTTCATAGGCTAAATATGATTGGATCGGCGTAATACATTCCCTTCTATTTCGGGATACCCTATAACACTTAATAGGAACTAAAGCTTTCACCAACAACCAATCAATGTTTACTATTAAGCTTCCGAACCCACTTATTCAAATTTCTCACAGCAGGCCCCTTTTTGTTCCACTGTAGTTTAGGTATTGAAACATTTGTGTTTGCATATGCAGGTATTTGTCTGATTACAAATGTGATGACTCTGTAGATGACAGTTAGTTATGTGTGATGTTGTGGTGCATCTTCAATGAAATCCTCTTCGCTCGCATAAGTATGAGTGTGCATATAAACATATCGTTTATTTATGTGTGCATCAACGATGGGGCCCTGTTTCGGTCTTTGCGTGAATATATTTAGTAGCGTATGCCTTGAGTATTGAGGGTGTGACAAGTTTTTGGGATAATATGATATTACACAAATGGTAGATGAACAAAAACAATTGTAGAAATCCACGTAATAAATTATGCTGTAAAACTATTTGTACTTATACAGGGTGATTCAGGAAGTTCCGGACAAATTTCTCCAGCGTATTCCTTGGCGCATTTCATGAAGAAAAGTCCACTAGAACCGTGTCCGGGAATGCAAGGGTGCGAAATGCCAGCGGGTTCAAAATTTTCGGATTGGCGGTCGGAGGGTAGTAGGGTAAAGTTGCTAACTTCTGAGCCAGTGGTTGAAATTTTTTGTTTTTGAGTTTGTTGGAAAGGCCTTTAAGAGGCCTTTCAGAATCAATAACAAAAAGTAGAAAAAAGTCAAATTGCCGAGATACAGAACTTTCGGAAAAATTCACATAACCTCAATTTGCTCAGCCAGATGGCAGGTAACTTGTGTTTACCTGTAGCCATACCTCTTACCTTTCCAAAATGACCTAACCGAAGCCCAGAGGTCTAACCGTTCCAAAGTTATGACCATTTTACTGAAATGCAAAAATGTTTGTTTTTGTTTCCGACCATTGGCTCAGAAGTTAGCAACTTTACCCTATTACCCTCCGACAGCCAATCCGAAAATGTTGAACCCGCTGCCATTTCGCACCCTTACATTGTCGGACATGGTCCTAGTGGACTTTTCTTCATGAAATGAGCCAAGGGATACGCTGGAGAAATATGTCCGGAACTTCCTGAATCACCCTGTATTATACAAAATATTTTCAGTTACCAGAAACCAAAGCTAAGGATGTAACCAGCATTAGCTTTAGGTTTGCCTGCAAATATGCAATGCAATTCAAAGAATTAAAAACATTAGTATTCAAATTTGACTTGCACTAAAGCTAATTTTGATTTCACATATTGCAAAAATATAGCATCCACTACCTTTGCGAGGCCAATTAATATTGATTATACGACATACGAATGCCCAATTAAAATACATACTAATTTATTATTAAGTCACGAAAATGTATTTTGTTTCGTACGTCTTAGTGAACTTTGGGTTATTAAAAAAAAACTATTTCATGAATTAAAATAAAACGTTTCCACTTAATCGGTGAGTTTTCAGCCCTAAGTGGGAAATTGAGTTATTCGATATGGCTTATTGTTTCAAAGGTCAACGCAAGTAGAGCTTTATCAGGCTTTTATGACAGTTAAGTCATTAAGTTTCCTCAATATCGACCTTTTACAGAGCCTTCAAGGTCTACTACACTTTTCTAACTGAAAAATGGTTGGCGTTCTTTGCAATAATTGAAAATTCAGAAATGCATACTCAGTGGTATGATTGCTTCGATCTCCGTGACATGCTCATCACCACATGCCTACTTACTGTGCATGAATCGTTATCATCGGTAAGATCATCAATTGTATATATTACCGATTTCGTATGTAATTTACATATTCAAATTGATATCGATGGAAAATCCCTCAGTACCAACTAGAGTGTTAAAACCCCGGCATTTTTTATAAACCGGTTTTCGGTTTGTTCAGAAAATCAATTTTTCAAGAAACCGGTCTTCGGTTTGATCGAAAAATCAACTTTTCAAGAAACCAGTTTTAGGTTCTAATTTAAATTCAGTTACACATGTATCACTTACAACACAATTGTGTAGCGACCATTTCATATACATATTCGTGTTTCAAACTAAAAATTTCAGAACTCTATTTAACCCTCCGATGAGTGACAGTTCTGAACTTCACGGCCGTGTGAAAAGGTCCCTACGGACCTTTTTTGTAAGTCATGTTTTTTTCATATAAAAAATTTTTTTTTGATTTTTTTTTTGTTTTTATTGTTTATAACTAAATTCTACATACAAAAATAAATTTTTCAATATTTTTAATTTAAATTATAAAAAAGTTTAAAAATTATTGTTGTTGAGCGTGTACTTCTTGTCCCCCGCCCTGTGCGCAAGTGTTGCAGCGATGTAAAAGTGTGCTATGTTCTCCGCAAACAGCGTTGCCGCAGCCGAAGCAGTATGCCCGCGTTTTCCGCTGCCGCCCGTACTCAGAACGGCAAAGGCGACATGACGGTCGGCAAAGGACGGTGCATTGCCTTCCATCGGTCTTGGTAATACCTGAAATGAAAAGAAAAATAAAAAACAAATAAATATATATTCTATTCTTGAATTTGAAGATGTGTTTCTTACCCTGACGTCGAATGCTTCCATCGCATTGCGTATCCTTGGATATGAGGTTATATGGTTGTTCAGGGCACGTTCTTCGATATTTGGTGTGGCCAATTGTTTCGTTAGCAGTAACAAGAACGACCGCCGTCTCCTTTTTATAGGCTTCATTTCGTTGTAAATCGTAAAAGCAGCCAATGCAGCGACGTCCAGCATATTATAAAACATGGCCAACGGCCATCGTTGTGTTGCTCTTTTGCAGCTGTAGGTGCCTAGCATTTGATCCATGGTATCAACGCCGCATTTGTTGGCGTTGTAATCTAATATGGCATAGGGCTTCCGCTTCTCGGTTTGCTCGTCAACGAGGCAGGTGTAGTGCATTGTGGAGAGCACGTTCACCACTTTATTTTTTTTTCGGCACGTATGAGCATAACGCTATATCCCCTTCGTTGAACCCAAATAATGTACTATTGACGGTGCGCTTCGGGTTCTTCTTGAACTCCTGTGGAATGAATGTTTTGTTGTAGCGCACTGTACCAACATGTGCGGTCTTCCTCCTCAACAAAATACGCGCCAAGTCAAGAGTGGTAAAGAAATTATCCGCGTATATAGTACGGCCAGCATCTAAATATTTTTCCACAAGATCCAGCACCACGTTCTGCCCTTGGTTTATCTCCCGTTGTTGGTTTGGCAGTTTTCCAGAATATATCATTCCCTTCACAGGATAATAACTCTGTGAGTCGCATAACCACCATACTTTCAAACCATACTTAGCTGGCTTTGACGGAATATATTGTGTGAAGCGGGTGCGGCCTCTGTATGGGAACAACTGCTCATCAACTGTTAGTGCTTCATGAGGAGTGTAAGCTGCTGCCAAGTTATGTTGCAACATTTGCCAAATATCGTCAATTACCGCAGTTTTGCTGTTGATGAGTCGCTGTTGTCGAGTGTTTCCATTGTCGAATCGAAAAAATTGCTTTGTACACATGAAGCGATCGTACGACAACGCAGCTTTGTATATTGGGCAACGCGTCGCGCCCCATAATTCCATAGCTGGTTCATGGTTTGATCTTGTGAGTCCAGCATACAAAAGAATAGCTACAAAGGCGTCAAACTCTTTCATTGTCACTGGCTTCTACTCCTTTTTCTTCGTGGGATTCGCCAAATTCCATGCAGCTGTAACCTCCCTGCCTTTACGATTTGTTTCACGTAGCATGATTGAACGCATTATTGTATAGGGGTCGTGTATATTTGCTGTTGGTCCTGGTTTCTTCTTGTGAAGTCGACCACGTTATGATTACGAGTGCGTGATGTTGGTGGTGCTTTTTTACTCCATTGGGTGCCATTTTTACCAATACAGTAACTTTCATTCGTTTCCTGTTCATCATTATCTTCCTCTTCATCATCGCCGTCATCAATATCTTCATTTAGCTCGACGTATCCTTCAGTTTCGGCATCTGACTCTTCAGCATGTTGGTATGTGCGATCTTCATCGTCCTCAACTTCATAATTATCAATTGCAGCAATATCAATTTCTTCGTCCATAAAATCAGCAAATCTACTATCAGCTGCACGCCTTTCATCCGCAGTTATTTGCTGGTAACGTACAACAATTTCAGCAACTTCCAAATTACTTGCATCTGCCATATTTATATTTTTGTTTCTATCACACACGATTTTACTCTTCGCTGTCTAAACTTTGACTGATTTGGTTTACGAAACTACAAATTCTTTTATACTCTTTCGTACGTCTACCTGAACTCAAAGACATTTAGGGATTACTTCACTGATGCGCAGAAATAAAGTTGAGAATGTATGTGTGAGGAAAAATAATCATAAAAAAAAACAACAAACACATACATTCGGTGCACATGTACTTTTGTTGCTCTCCCAATGACGACTAAAAAAAATATGTGTGTTTGTATTTTCCCGCAATTGCGATATGCAATGAGCATCACTGGATTACTTCATCATCATTATAATTTTTTTATTGTTTCAACACTTAATTTACTTGTTCTGAACACAAAGAACTAAACTCAAAAACATTAGGGATGATGATGAAAACAAAAAATTCTAAGAAAAATTCGAAAACATGAACTTTAATGCTTTCAAGGAAAGGCACAATATTGTACTTTTATACTACTAGCAATAAACCAGTTCTTAGAATTTTTTGTTCTTAGTATTTTGTTCTTAGAATTTTTTGTTCTTAGTATTTTTGATCTTAGAATTTTTTGTTTTTATCATCATCCCTAATGTCTTTGAGTTTAGGTCTTTGTGTTCAGAACAAGTAAATTATGTGTTGAAACAATAAAAAAATTATAATGATGCCCAAAAACATGCATTTATTAGTGAAATTCAGTACAAGGTCCATAGGGACCTATTCACACGTCCGCGTACTATTCTCACTAAAACCTCAATAACTCCTAAAGTAATAATCCGATCGGCTTGATTTTTTTCCCAAAAGATGCGCAACAAAATACTCTTGGAACACAGAGTAACTTTGGTGGGGGGGGGTTGTAGTGGCCGAAGTAGGAGTTTGAAAAGGCAAAAAGGTCCCTAGGGACCTTCTCACTCATCGGTGGGTGAAATATGACAATTGCGTTTTAATTTTAAATAAAATAATTATATCATATTCCAATTTGGAATGCATGTTTAACATAAAATGTAAAACTTTCATTTAATTTTCATTTTTTAACTTTCATTCATGAGTTGATGACAGTTGGCAGCTTTTGTTTCAATATCGCAATACCAACTAAACACTGCCAATATTAAACTGTAAAAAAGTAAACAGAGAGAACAAACTAAATTGATTTTGGATCTATGTCAGCATGGAAAAGAAACAGAAAAGTGTTACAAAGAATCAAAGAAAGAAACAACTAAATACTGAAATGAAGTGTTTTGTTTGCAAAAAAGACTGTGGCCGCAGTAATATAAAATGTGCACTATGTAATCACACCTTTCATGTTGAGTGTGCTCTGGAAAACATTCCAAACATGACTGCTGCTATGGTGGAAACGATCAAAAAAAGTCAAGGTGCTATTATTTTTCCGTTGTGAAAGATATAATATGGCTCCTCCTGTTCTTAGTCTTGGTGCTAGTGCTGATCACGTTGCTGCAAAGTTAGATTGCTTAGAAGCCAAAATAGAAGACATTGTTAAACTTCTTTCGGATAATGTTCTTCCTCAGTTGAGCTCTATTAAAAACGATATAGAGAATTGTGTATCCAGAGTTGACAATTTTGAAAAATTTACTAATGAGAATATTGAAAAATTAATGATTGAAAACAATTTTTTTGCGCAAACAACTAAATAGGGGAGATATACTGATAAACGGTCTTCCGGGCACATTAACTGTTGATGAATTATATTCTGCTGTTTATAAATTTGGTATTGTTTTTGGCGTTGAATTGCTGCCATATGATATAAATCTTTGCACGTGGGTTCGAAATTAAAAAGTTGTACTGGTCAAATTTAATTCCACGAGAAAGCGAGATGAACTTGTTGCGAAATACTTCGAAAGAAAAAATCTCCTGCTTAATCAGATTACACCGTGTTACACACATTCTGTCCTATGAACCAAATTTACTTTTTCGGAAAGGGGATAAAAAACAAAAATACACGTGTATCGGCGATTTTCATGTACACGCCTGTGTGAAAGCCTTTGGACCGAGTTTTAACCCTTTTTCAGTAATCCAATCGAGCTGATTTTTTTCAGGCAGAAAAATAGATTTTTTTTTAAGGTTTCAGTTCGTTAAAAAACTATTTTTTTTTATTACTTTTGTTTTATAAAAATAAAGAATTGATACATTAAAAATTTTAATGTTTTTAAAGAAATTTAGGCCTTTTTTGTTTTTGCGGTTGTAAGCATTTGCTTCAGTATCGCGACAAATAGACCAACAGTATTCGCCAAGCATATGCGTAATGTCTTTTCCTTTAAAGCGCTTTTCAATAGCCGCAATGTCCTGATGGAACCTTTCGCCATGCTCATCGCTACAAGCTCCTAAATCATCAGGGAAAAAATCTAAATGATTGTGAAGAAAATTGATCTTTAGCGACATTAATATGCCCATTTCGCCATATGCCGAAACCATTTCTGCTACAATATTTCTATAATTGGCAGCTCGTTTGTTGCCAAGAAACTGCTCAATAAACTTAAAGTTACTGAATGACTTCTTAAAAAAAATACCTGCATGAATCTTTGCGCCGCTCAATTTCGGAAAAATTTTGCGCAAAGTTGCAATGGCCTCGCCATCACGATCCAGTTTTTTAACAAAATTTGATACGAGACCGAGCTTAATGTGTAGTGGAGGCAAAATGATTTGAGACGGCTGCACCAATGGTAGATTCTCTATACTTTCTACGCCTACTTTGTAGCATGTTCGCGGCTTCCACTTAAATTCAGTGTAATGCTCATCTCTTTTTCGACCTTCCCATGTACACAAAAAGCACTGGTGGGTTGGAAATCCACGCTTAACACCCATGAGTAAACCGACCACTTTCAGATCGCAGCATATTTTCCAATTATGCTGTTTGTACTTTATCAGCTGTAATATTAATTCCATGCCTTCGTATGTTTCCGTGAGGTTTGTGGCATATGCGATCGGGACAGATGGATGTATGTTACCGATATGAAGCAGCACGACTTTAAGGCTGTTGACCGATGCATCGATGACAAGTCGCCACTCCTCTGAAATATGAGGGTAACCAATTTTTGCAAACATGAAATAAATATCATAACAATAAGCTAGGTCTTTTTTCCCGATCTTCGTGCAATTTAAAAAATTCGTCATATGGAATATTGGTACCTCGACCACGAGCTGCTGTTAATTTAAAATCAGCCGCCACTATATTCCACTGCTTAAAACGTGATGCAAAGAGTTCTGCTGTTCTCCTCGACAAATTTCCGTCTCGTACGAGGTCATTGCGTTATTAAATGCGGCATTGCAGTCCCAATTTCACTGGGTGTTGCCACAAATTCCGATACTTGTGGACTCTCGCATCGCGCATTCGATTCAAGAAAAGTTGATAACAGTGTTGGTACAACTGTTGATTCTGCATCGCTTATTTCGGGAACATTATCAAATATCTCCACTGAAGCCGCTACACGCTCTTCTGGTGAGTATAGAACAGCTGGAATTACCGATTCTACATTAGCGTAGCGAATTTTGTTGCGGTGAATGTATTGGTACCCTTTTGTTTGAGCAAAAGCTACACAAAAGTAGCACAATTCATTGCAGTGCTCCGTGCGTGGTAGCCAAATTGTTGGTACAGCGTACTTTATTGTTGACCTTCCATCAGTAAACTTGCACAAATTTCTATAGCAATAGTCGCACACGACTTCCGGAGTATACCATAAGTAAGGAACATAAGCAGTCTTAAATATTTTCTGAATCGAATTCACCACTGTTTTAGTAATATTTTTCAAATTTTTACTTGGTGCGAATAAGCCACAAACGTAACAAAAGTTATTTCGCGTCGGACACTGCATTTTTTTCAGATAAAATATATACAAATACGTTTTCGCACAACAGAACTTAAAACAATTTTGCAATTCCTCATTTCATCTGCCAGACCAGTTGTAAGTGTTGTAAAAGTCAAAAACTGTTTAGTGTTAGAAGGTTACTATTGATTAACTTCAACTATATCGAGTAGGATGGGTCAAAAAACATTTTTTTTTCGTAACGCTTAAGTAGTTTAAAAATTTGGAGTCCCTTCAAGTTATGCTAAGAAAAGTGAAAAAAATGTTTTTTTTTTCAAAAATAATAAAAATTGGGGAAATCTGAGAATTGATAAAAATGGTTTTTAAAAAATTTGACGTGATACAGTCATTTCCACGAGTCTGCCTGCAAAAAATCAGCTCGATTGGATCACTGAAAAAGGGTTAAAAATCGGTCCAAAGGCTTTCACACAGGCCACGAGCTTTATACTTCAAACTTAAAAAAAAAAAATTCTGACGTGTACATGAAAATCGATACACGTGTATTTCTTCCCCTCTTTCCGAATATGTGCATTTGGTTCATAGGACAGAAAAAAATCTATTTTTTGTAACACCGTGTTATAGATACTGATATGGAGGCGAGAGTATTTATTAACGACCATTTAACTCCAATGGCGGCTAATTTACAATATTTGTGCAGAAAACTTCAAAAGGAACAAAAAATTGCAAAATATCAAATTAGGAATCCACATATTCCTGAAGCAAAAATCAAGTGTGCCGACGGTTCAGAAAAAAACTGTACGACATGATGAAATAAGGAATATGTTTCAGATAGTTCGCGGCGAAGCAGATGCAATATCATAAACCATTTATGTATTAAGCTTTGTTTCATGGTTCAATATAATTGTATTTTTATTAATTTCATTTTAAGTTGTGATACCTTCATAGACTTTTCACGTTACCTTTAAAATTTTATTGTTAGTGCGAAGTAGTAATTAAAGAATTTGTAATGATTTTTTTTTAAATAATATATTAATTATTCCTGTGTTAACATTTCATTTTTTTATGATTAATTTTAGATTTTTAATTAAGTCATGGATATGGGGGGTTTCTCTGTATGTTAATTATGAATAGTAACCTAGGCACCACTATTAACAGAAATGAGATAAGTAATTTTAATTTAAATCCCAATAATCTTAACATAATTCATATGAATGCACAAAGTATAGTTCCCAATGCCAACTCATCAAAGCTGGATGAAATTCGTGACCTGTTTGCAAATTGGGATTTTGATATAATTGGAGTATCAGAGACTTGGCTCAAGAGTAACATTGTGGATGTGGCTGTAGCCATAAATGGATATAGGATACATAGAAATGACAGATCTATTTCTAGAGGTGGGGGTGTTTGTATGTATGTGAGTAATAGGCTGAAATCTAGAGTAGTGTACGAAGTAATGACCGAGGGAATTGCAGAGGGAATTTTTGTTGAAATAGATTTAAATATACATGAAAAAATATTGATTGGAGTTTTGTATTTGCCGCATGGTGGAATTTCAAGTTGTGAGCGTGTTCTTGCAGACTGTGCTTCTAGGTATGACAAAGTAGTTTTAATGGGCGATTATAATATAGATTTGTTCCTACATGGAATTGAAATGAGGCAAGCTTGCAGAAGAATGGGACTTGAAATTATTCACAATTGCCTGCCGGCCCACACATTTCAGCTTAAGATACCCGCGGTGTTCATTACTTGATTACTACCTGGTGTCTAACTCCAGATTAGTTGTGAATAGTGAGCAATTTCAGTTTCCGGCACTGAACTCTCAGCATGCCTTAATTTCGCTCCCCCTTGATGTTGAGACTAAAATGGAATCTGAAGTAAAGTCTATTAGGGATTACAGTACGTTTAGTTTGGAGGCTTGTGTTAATTATATCGATGGAATTGATTTCAGTACGGTATACAATAACCCTGATGTTAATAGCAAGGTGGAGTTCTTACAGACATTAGTATTAAATTTGTATGATAGACATATCCCCGTCGAGGGTCAGTACTTATCGCAGGTATACTGATTGGATGAAACCCCTTTTTATACAACGTGTTAGGGAACAGAGAGATATGGCTTATAGGGCTTTCTTGGAAAATAGATCTGATGCGCGGTGGCGTGTTTTTTGCAAATATAGGAATAAAGCAAACTCGATAATTAGAAGAAGTAGGAACCCTTTTTTTAGAAATTTATTTTACTTATCCACTCCAACTCAAACTTGGAACGAAACTAGGCATTTGGGTGGCCTGGGAAACGATATTGCATCGGTTCAAGTATTGGATGTTGATCAGTGTAACAATCATTTCCTGCTGCCTGCTGTTGAAGAGGCACCAAATTTGTTGTATATGGATTATGGGGAGAACAGACGTCTTGATTGTTTTCACTTTCAAGCAGTTGATGAGATAGATATATCGAATGCATTGATGAAGATAAGATCTAAAGCAATAAGACCGGATGGAGTGTCTCTTAAATTTGTGAAGCTAATTTTTCCGTTCATTTCAAGACACCTTGAACATATTTTCAACTTTATATTAATGTCATCTGTTTATCCAGATTGCTGGAAAGTGGCAAGAGTTATTCCCGTACCTAAGATAAAATATCCTAGAACTCCTTTCGATTTTAGACCCATAAGTATATTACCGGTTTATTCCAAAGTATTGGAAATTTTGATTAGCAATCAAATTGCAATCATAACACTACAACACTAATGTCAAAGTTAGTTGATGACATCAGAATAAACATGGACAGAAAATGTGTTTCGATATTGGTCAGTCTAGATTTGAGTAGAGCGTTTGAATCTGTCTGTCATGAAGTGTTGTTGAACAAGTTGTTTTCGCTCTTTGCTTTTTCAAGATCAGCTTGTGCATTAATTGCATCCTTTTTATTAGGTAGAAAACAATTTGTGCAATGTGGTAGTAACACTTCGACGATTAGGGATGGGGTTCGGGGAGTCCCACAGGGATCTGTGTTAGGCCCTTTATTTTTCAGCATATACATAAACGATATTTTTGACCGTATATCCGGAACCTGTAGTCACTTATATGCTGATGATCTTCAAATACTTGTTTCTTCGGAAAGAGATAATATAAATGGACTTATGAGAATTATTAATAGACGTTTAGGAGGTATTGAAAGTTGGTGTACTGATAACTTTATAGTTTTAAATTTCTTGAAATCGCGTGCAATAGTTTTTAATGCGGATGGGATTAATGTACCCAATATATTGGTCGGAAATGAGACAATTGAATGTGTCCGCCAAATTAAGACTCTTGGATTTTATATTGATCACAATTTAAATTTTGATTGCCATATAAACATTGTTATTTCAAGACTGTCTTATGGGTTACGAAGGCTATATAGCATAAACAGCTCCCTTCCATTGGAAATTCGCAGATTATTAGCACATGCATTTTTAATGCCGTTGATTTTATATGGTCTGAAAGTATATCATTCGTTCCAGGAAAGAAAGTTGAAAATAAGTGATTTTCTGAATTCACATCCTCCGATTTTGTTTATATTGACAACAGAGAGACTCTATGGAGCCATTAAGAGAATCCCACTATCAGATATTTGAAATTTAAAAAACTCGCGATTTTATTCGCTTTTTTCATTTTTGAAAAACCTCTAAAAATGAAAAAAGTTGTGAAGTTTGGAGAGCTATATTTTTTTAAGTAGATGGACTATTTCAAAAATTTAAAAAGTTTCTGAATGATACGGTTGTCTGTTTGTAGAATCCGTACTCCAAAAATGAGGGCTTGATTTCAGAAATGCATTTTTATAGCAACTGCACTTTTTGAATGCATTTTCCACTTCTTTTTCCCCCTATGATTTTAAAAAATTTAACATCATTGCAAAATTCAGAATTTTTTATAAAAAAGACAAGTAATCTTTTTTTGGGACAAGGCAGCTTACTATTTGTAATGATTTTTTAAAAAAGACTTACTTGATTTTTCATATAAAAAAAAATAAAATTTAATTTTTTTTAGGATTTTGAAAATGTTTGTACAAAATGTGAAAGAAATTTATTTGGTATGTAACTTTGAATTGCTATATTTTAAACAGTTATTGTCGCATTACTATTATTTAAAAAGTTACTGTAAGGTATTGTTGTCATTTAAAGTGTGTTTTTCTAAAATAATGCTGATTGAGAATAATGCGAATGCAATTACTTGCAATATAAATGCTATTTTTGGATGCACTTTGCAAAAAATTCTAATGTACAGAAAAAAAATTGTTTTTCTTTTGATTTTTTTGTAAGTAAGCTTACTTTTTGATGCCAAATACTTATTCCTAGGAAACTACATGCTACTAGAATTGGATGATGAAATACTTCTTCCCTATTTCATCATGTATTGTGTTCAGCGTGTATACACACCTATGTACACATTTGTACATATGTGTGTACAATTCTGTGACAAGCAAAAATAGCAAAGATCGAATCTTTTTATATGAAATATTTCACATGTTTTTTTTAAAAAATCATTAAAAATAGAAAAATTCTTTGTCCCAGAAAAGGAGAACATTTATTTAATAAATACTATTCTAAATTTTACAAAAATGTTTTTTTTTTGAAAATCGAAGGGGGAAAACGCACTGCAAAATGCACTTTAAAACTGCATTTGCATACAATTTTTTTTTTTTATAGTGGTAACTTTTAAACTGCAAATCATAAAATAGACAAAAACAGCTTTCAGAAACTTTTTAAATCTTTGAAAAATTCGGTCCGCTTATGGAAATGTGGCTCTTCAGAGTTTCATTAGAATTCGAAAATCATATCATTTATTATTATTTTTCAAGGAATTAACACAAATTAATTAAAAAAAGTTAACCGACTTCAAATTACCGGTTTCCGGTTTACTCAAAAATTAATTTCTTTTCAAGAACCGGCACGCGGTTAGTAGCAAAACAAAGCCGATTTTTCGGTTTCTGTTTCGGGAGCTCTAGTATCAACTCAACCTGAAAGTCAACTACTCTAAAGTTTGAACATTTTGTCGTGGATGAAAAACAACGAGCATTTTAGGATACAATTTATAATTTACTGGTTTAGTGTTCACATAACCCATGCTTTACAGTTGATTCGCTACCTACATTTGTGATTTAAATTTGTATTACTCCTACATAAGAGAGCGTGGAAGTAACATGACTTGTTAAAAATAAAACACTTAGTTCTATTCTTTGATCTGTGTAATTTCTATGTTTACACTATTGATTCAGATGATTCAGAACTACAAAGATGAATGACCATTTTTATAACGGGTCCGCCAAATAACTTTTTTTTTTGAAAATGTTATAAAAAAAAACTACTGAATATTTTCTCAAATTTCTTTTTCTATTTGAAAGACAATCCTTCCGGTTAATAATGGAAAATAATTTCACTCAAATGGCTGCCTCGACTGGCCATGCAGTAGCCTACACGATCGGTCCAATTTTTAAGCACATTATCGATTGTATGCAGCTGTATTTCACCAATAGCGTCACGAATATTGTCCTTTAAAGCGTCAATTGCCTCTGGCTTGTCGGCGTACCACTTATCTTTGAGGGCACCCCACAAATAATAGTCCAACGGTGTCAAATCGCAGCTCCGAGGTGGCCAAACGACATCAGCTCTGCGGCTGATAATGCGGTCTTCAAAAACAGGGCGCAAAACATCGAGTGTAGCTTCGGCTGTGTGGCACGTAGCGCCGTCCTGTTGAAACCAAATGTTGCCAATATACTCCTCTTCAATTTTTGTGAACAAAAATTCGTTCAACATCGCCCGATAACGATCGCCATTGACTGTAACGGCCACGACTTGCTCATTTTCGAAGAAAAATGGCCCAATTATGCCTCTGAACCAAAATCCGCACCAAACAGTGACTCGTTTTGGGTGCATCGGCTATTCAATGTATGCGTGCGGGTTTTCTGTGCCCCAAATGCGACAAGTTTGCTTGTTTACAAACCCGCCAAGATCAAAATGAGCTTCATCTGAAAAGATGATTTTTTTGGCAAAATCGGCATCTTCTGTCAGTCGATAGCAGGCCCATTTTCCCCATAATTCCCAGCGTTGTTCAAGCGTATACACAACCATATTCGTTCAGCGGAAGGATAAAACTAATTATCTATCAAATCAGACATGAGCTAAGTGTTACCACTCACGAAATAAACACTAGTTGAAAAAAAAAACGATAGATGGCGGACCCTTTATTTGTTATTGGCGATCACGAAATATCGCCATTTTGCGATTAGGCGCACCTTTTAGGAGATATGGTCACTTCGTCCATTTTATAATTTGCATTTGTAATAATTCGTCTTTTGCATTTCTAAAAGCCTAAAGTCGATTTGAAGTATATTTTAGAATTTTAAATATTTTGAAAATTTGCTTCAAATATTTTATCTGGGTTAAATATCCAATTATTTAGTGAAACGTAGGCCAAATACGAGCTGCTGCTACCAAATACCAAATGAATTGACGCAGTTTTCATATGAGCCAGTCAAGGTTAACCTTTCTTCAATCCGCAACACAAGTAACCTATGTATTGTCATATAATAATTTAAGTTACTACACTACTGTACCTATTTGCAGTTATAATTAATGAACTTATTCATTCGAAGTTACATAAAGAATTTAAATTCAAACCAAATCCAATTCACGATGGGCCAGCATTGTAACAACAGCGGTGATATTAAGTCAGAGCAGGGCTTGAACCAATTACATCATATAGGAGAGTCGGGCTAAACGTAGAAACCACACATTTCAGTGATTGCCAGAGACTCTACCCTATCTATTCATTCGTGGAATATAATCTTTCAACACTGAAGTACCTTTCTCACCAGTTTTATTGAGTCAATTCCTGCTTCTTACAGATAACAAGCAATTAACCTACATATTCAATAATTCCATTAAAATTATATAATTTTCCTTATGTTCTTCTCATTTCCTAAACGTTTATCAAGTTATAAAAACTAATGGGAATTGAAACTAACCTAAACATCAACGCGTTCACTTCCGTTTAAAATATGGCTTAATATCCGCTTATGGCGAAAACTGTACAAAGGAAGAACGAACAGTAAATCTCAACTTACTGTGTGTAAGATTTTCCGGTGTATACAATTGAATAATATGGTTATACCATTTTCCGTCTTTCAATTCTTAGAACGGCATTTTCCCGGAACTTATTAAGATTTCCAAGTAGGGCAGATAAACGTCAAGGATTGTTATGGTTATGGGATTAACATCAACTTGTTCGTTGCTGACATTAAGTTTTTGAAGATAGATTTGGTAGCATGCAGTGGGTTGATATTTGTTGTGTCTATCTATTTTTACATTTCATTTATTTTACATTTAATTGCAAATAGATTTTTACATAATACATAAGTGTTAATACATTAACATGCTGTATCGTTTCGTACGTCATCGATCTCATGACCACGTCAATGCTGGATAAATGGCCAAAGGACACATTCCTTTTGCGATGCCAATCAATTATCACCTCTCAAAAGCTGGATTACAAAACACCTTGATGTAGCTACGCTTGTCTCTGCTTCTGCTTCTGACACATTGATATTAAAACCCGATTACCCACAATGACAGACTGACATAACATAACATAACTATTCTCCAATGACGTTGCAATTGTGGTTAATCCTAATGTTGTTCACATACCGATAGTAAGTGGAAATATTTAAAATATTTCTAGGTACTGGTACAAAATTAATTCTTCTGCAAATGATTGTATTTTATTGTTCGACATTTGAAGAGCTTGAAAAAGTATTGCTTTTTAATTTAATTTAAATTAATATAACATACATTTTTTTTTCTGATGATGCTACCCAATGGTGTAGCGAAATTTCGAAAATAAAAAAAAATATTGACCTCAATATTAAAGAAAATTTGGATAATTTATTGGTTATGTTTACATTGTAATAAATCTGTCAAGTTCTGAGTAATAAAGTTTTGAGGTTTCTACACAATTGTGCATTCATTGTGTGACTGTGACAAATACCTTTCGATGTGACTTGCACTAGTGCACAAATGTCCTATTTCGTTTCCACCTGTGTAGGTGTAACAAAGATTCAATAGTATAAAAATAACTTCAAGCAAGTAAGGTAATCTGTCATTTGAGCCCTCATAGCACACAGTATGCTGTGCTTGAGATCCTTGGGGATTGTTTCATTGCAAAAGTCGTGTGTGACTATGTGTATGGATTGCATTAATATGATCAAAAGTTTGTGTCATCTCAACCTCAAGCAAGAAAATATTTTCTTTAAAAATATATATTTTTCTTCGGTTTTCCAAGAAAATAACTCTGTCTTGTTATAAATATACGAAATTCTTCATTTCCAAACATGGCAGTTGACAAAATTGTAGGTTTGGAGTTTTAATATTTTCGTTTTTATCCAAAAACAGATAACATATTGAAAACAATGTTTCCCCATTACATCGCCCGTCGAGACTGGAGAGAGTTTCTCACAAACTATATTTAGTTTAATAGATTGGGACCCACTGGTTTATATTGGTCTCGAACCGTTTGGGTTTTAGAAGGAGATTTTTCGTTGCAAATTACTCGATAGTTTCGCACGCGACTATGCTACGTTGCTGTCACAGAAAGAACTATAAGGTGCTCATAGCAGGGACTGATATCATGTACAAGCCACGCGCACACTATAAACTAGAAAGCGCAAATTTCAAACTCTCGGCAACATAGTTTAAAACAGACTGTTTGGTTTACCCAGATGTAGTGAAAAAAAACTGGTCTGTCCTATGCACCGTCTGGACGAACCGTAACTAAACATCCAAAACTTTTGACTTATGCCCATTATTACCACCTCCTTTTATTGTACAGTAACAACTAACCAACAGTGAAAGCTGTCAGTATGGAGTTATAAAGACCTTTAGTACATTATCTAAAAAAATTTTGCAGCAAAAATAAATGATTACGCGCCATACACTCACAGAATTAATTGTTCAGATTGTGGGAACGGTAAATTTGGTTATTGGCACCGAATTGTCATGACGGAACTTTGTCTACACTAATGTGTATTATTTAGGGTGTTACCAGTTAATATTAATCATGCGGTTTTAAATTCAATTTGAATAGAAATAATTATTAATCATTCGTACACCGTGTATTGATAATGTATTAGAACTATATAGTGTATGCTGCTCTGGATCTAATAGAAACCGCGTTCAATTCTTGAGCTCTCATGTTCAAAATATGTACGTTCTTTAATTTGTTTAAAGGACCCACCTAAGCCATCATCCACAAATTATCAAATCAGTTTTAATTACCCTAACTTTAAAATTTTCGTAATATTCTCATAATTTAACTTGTCACTTGTGACTAGAAAAATGTATTTCACCATAGAAAATCCATTAATATTACTTAAACATGCTCGAAAATTTTGCGACAAGCGTAAAGATAACTTCCCACATTCATCAGGAAAATATTACATTTGCATTGCAGTTATCAAACTTTTCAGGGATTACCTTATCCTTTTGTTTGCAATGACTTGTGATAATTCTTTCACCGCTAGGTTGTCCGTTTTACGATAGTCTAAAGTGGCCAGTGTTATAAAAGTGGAATGCTAGGCTATCAACTGGAGGATTGTAGCTCCAATTGTTGTTAACAATGCTGTGTGTACGAGCGAATATGCCCACTGCTACGTCGTGCAGCACTGCACAGGAACAGTCATATTAAATAGAATGATTTATGATGTCCTCAAATTATCGCGGAAACAAGTGAAGGGAAGCAAAACAGAGCACCAAACTGGTGACAAGCGAGTTAAAAAGGAAACCAACTAACTTCTTTCACTACTTCACTAGTGGAATGAACATTTGGGAAACAACAGAGAAAAAAGTACGGTGCTGGCTGCTTAGACCAAATGTTGACACCCTGAAACATTATTTAGCTACTGGTGTGAAGAAAACAAACCGGAGTTGAAAATTTAACTCGTTAAGAAGGAACAAACCGAGAAACGTTTCTAATGAAGCCCGCTTTATTTGCCGAAAATATAGAAACAAACTGGATACTACCACTCAATGAAAAATATCAACAAAAACACCTTGTCGTTGTAGTTGATAGAAATATAATGTACTAATACTTTAAACATCCCACACGCAAACATACGCACTTACAGAATAAACCAGTTCAAGGCTCTACATCATTAGCATACAAGTCTTGATCTAATTGTCCGTACTGCAACGGTGAGTGTGCGCGGAAATTGCACGAACTGTAACTCCTTCTCGCATTACACTTCATGAATGGATTGGGGAGAACGGTGACAACACTGTTGTAGTTTTTGGCAAACAATTACAAACAAAAAATGTATTTTCAGCCTAATTTCAAATTTCACATCTATTTATTTAATATTTTTAATATTTTATAATATTTCTTATAAAATGTACCTTTTCATAGTTATTGATCTTGAACCGAACAATTATAAAGAACATAACAAATAAAAGATCGAATAGTACAAGATGGCGCAAAAGTAAACTTCCGAAGTTTTTTGGCTGTAATTTAAAAAAAAAATGAAAAACTTTGATTCTTCTTGTGGATTATTTTTATTTAGTCTTTTAATTTTTTTTACATCAAGTCGAGAATATGATGTCATGTAAATGGCCGCCGCCACAGTTGATTGTCATTTGAGCCCATTTTATGGCATTTTCCATCACTCACATTCTTGACGGATATTGTCTTTAAGAGCTGCAAGAGTCTGAGGCTTGTTGATATAAACCGGCGACTTCAAAAAGCCAAACAAAATGAAGTCTGGAGCGGTCAAATCAGGCGATCTTGCTGGCCAGTGCACATCGCCAAAACGGGAGATTAGGCGCCCGGGAAATGCATCCTTCAGCAAATCGGTTGTGGCACGTGCAGTGTGTGCCGTTGCACCGTCCTGTTGGAACCACACGTTTTCCAATCCCAATTCAGTAAGTTGCGGCAAAAAGAACTCGTTGATCATTGCTCCGTAGCGTGGCACGTCGTCTGGTCGATGTCGACGGCGCTTCCATGATAACCTCGGCTACAGCAGCAATATTCTCTGCTGAACGGCTACTCCGGGGTCTGCCACGCCTGGCAGCATCTCGTGTTGTGTCCGTCTCTTCGATGCGAGCGACTAAACGTCGCAGTGTTTCACCTGTAAGCGTTGGACGGCCAGGAAATCTGCGACGAAATTCACGTTGTGCCAAAGTCACCGACCGATTATTGGTCAAATAAATAGTCAGCAATATTCCGCGTTCTGGAGCAGTGTAGCATAACATTGTTTATTAACGTGTATTTCGCATGTGTTTACTACACAAATGTCAAAACATAACTGACATTAGGGGCCAATCGCAAAATTTATAGCATTTTCTGATAGGAGGATTACTTTTGCGCCACCTTGTATAAACTCGGACGAATATAAATTTGAAGACGGTACATTGTAAAGGCCAATCTCAATTCTTTTTTGAAACAACAACATCTATGCAATGGCTTTCGATGAAAGCATGCATAGGAAAGAAATGTTGTGAATATTGATGGTTATGGCAAAGTATTATTGTGGATGCTTTCGCACAAGTAGGAGTTTAGACAATTCTCGCTTACTTGAGATTTGTTTATCCCTATAATGTGTGATGATATACCTAAATACTTGCTTACTTACCCTGATGATACGCCTTGGAGGGCATTGGAATAGCTATATTTTCAACCATCCACCATAATGATCAATTTCACAATTTTTCTTTTTTAATATTTCTATTAAAATGTACCTTTTCATAGAAAAAGTACTTTTTAATAGTTATTGATCTTGAACCGAACAATTATTAAGAACATAAAAAATAAAAGATCGAATAATATAAACTCCGACGTATATATTTAGAAGTAATTTTCTTTGGATCTAATGAAAACTTCTTTTTGGCACCAGATAAAATTAGTTTAGTTACCATTTAGAAAGGTTTGCGATGAACGAAAGAATGCATGCCATAAGAATTGCAGTAAAAATTAATCTAAAAACATGTTGCTATAAATGTGTTTCATCATCGCAAATGTCTGAGAATGCATTATGTATTTAATGTTATATAAATTTTGTTATTTCGTGGATTTTATTGGTAGTTTCCATATTCTATTGGGGTTTAGGCAAAAATTGAGATATTGTTTCCTACGCAATCATCGTCCGCCAAAAAGCGGCGATTTTTTTCCTAGTACACACATTATAATACAACTTAAAAATTGTCTCTAAGTGCACACACATTTGTCTATCATAGAATTTCAAATCATGGCTGTCAACTGATTCCTCACGTGATGTTAGATTTGTTCCATTTAAATAAAGTTATCTTGACTTTCCTGTTGTACATGGGTAATTCCATGTCAAATCAACCAATGGGTGTACACTACCTTCTCCAAATTGTATGATTTTTCGTAGGAAGACAGATTATTACAGAACTAAAATAAGTGCAAAGTTCGAGGGCACTGGCACTTCTGTATCCGGAAATATGTGGTCTTGAAAATCGTAAAAAAAGGTCAAAATTTACAAAGTTGTACTAACTTAATTATCATTTTCTTGATTAATATTATAGTGACGCAACTCATCAAGGTCGCATTTGAAAGGTTAATTAATTACCTTTAATTTGATATACAACATGATTTTTTTTTTGGAAAGGTCAAAGGTCACATCTCTTGACCTATAATTCGGGAGGCTATAGCTGTAAAAACGACAATTTTAAAAATCTGAAAAAAATATATGTTTAAGATTGGTTCCCTCCCTAAAGTTCCAAAAAATTTCAGACTGGGGGTATGCTTGGATCCAGAAATATTTATCATAGAGTAAAGGTAGATATTTAACAAGTCGGTGCTGTTACTGTTACTGTTTATGAATGTGGTTGGTTGTGCTCGTGAGCGTCGGCGGGCTATGCACGCACGCCGCTATTTGTTTCCGGTTCTTTAGCTCTGTACTGTACTCAGTACAGACCTGTGTTAGGGTTGGTTTGACAGGTAATTATGTTAGAGCGAGACAACAGTATAAATGTTGTCGGGTGTGGTTCGTAGTGTCAAATAAGTTGGATATTATTTGATATTATATTGGATATTATTTGAAAAACGAGAAGTCAAAGGAAGCACCACGAAAAAAAAACCATTCTAAGCACGTTGCTTTAAAAAACCACATGTGTTGCTATAAAATCAATATTTTTAAATAAAACCAAAAGTGTTCAAAGTGATTGTTTTTTGCCTCTGTAAGCAATATGTCATTTAATACAATATATTGTTGTAATCCATTTGAAAAAGTTGCTCATGTTCGGAATGCAAGTGGACTTCGAAAAGTTCAGCAATGGATGACTGGAATTAGTAATAACATTTCAATATCAAATAAAATATGTGATATATGCAGAAGAGAACTTTATAAATTAAAAGGAAGTGTAAACAATAATATTCAATCTATGAACGAGCCAGAAAACGAGACTTCAGACTCGGAAAGTGAAGCATCAGTTTCGGGACATGTTCGAATTTCTAAGTTAAACGAAAGTTTAACATATTTACAAGAATCTCCAATATGTTCGAGAAAAATTCCATTAAAAGGGTATACAACTAGAAAGTTAGAAAAAATAACAACATCAATTAAAACCAACATTTTCCCAAATTCAACACCTTCAACCTCTCACGTATGCCCAGAATCGGAAATAATCGAACAACTAAAAGAAAAGTTTAAATCAATAACTAAAAACAGTGATAAAATTCAACTTTTAACTATTTTACCTAAAAGCTGGACATTGAAAAGAATGGAGGAGGAATTTCAAATAACAAATTTCATGGCACGAAAGGTAAAAAAGTTGGTTGAGACAGAAGGCGTATTGAGTACACCGAATCCAAAACTTGGAAAACGATTGCCATTAGAAATTGTTGATGTGGTGAAAATGTTTTATGAAACTGATGATGTCAGCAGGTGTCTACCAGGATGTAAAGACTACGTGTCAATAACAGAAAATGGTGTAAAAGTAAAAAAAAATAAAAGACTTTTACTCGGAAATCTTCGAGAAGTTTATGCTTTATTTAAAGAAAAATATGAAGGGATAACTATTGGAATTTCTAAATTTTGTGAACTTCGGCCAAAAAATGTGGTTCTAGCAGATGCGTCAGGAAGCCATAATGTATGTGTTTGTAAAATACATCAAAATACAAAACTAATGCTCCACGCAATAAACCTGAAAAAATTGACAGAAAATGTGCAGGATTTTATGCTGGAAACTTATAAAGATTGTTTAAAAAGACTTATATGCAATCCCCCATCACCAAATTGCTACCTTGGCAGATGTAGCATGTGTCCAGATATACAAAATTTTAAAGAGAAACTTGGTGAATTATTATTAGAAAATGAAATTGATGAAATCATATATAAACAGTGGATAAGTGTAAATAGAGACTCTTTGGAAACTATTATTAAAGAAACTGATTCTTTTCTGGATTCTTTATGCGAAAAACTGCAAACTCTTCTACACCATTCATTCGTATCTAAAGAGCAGGGTGCATTTATGGCTCACAAAAAGTCTGCGTTGGAAGAAAATGAGTATTTAGTAATTTGCGACTTCTCCGAAAATGCAACTTTTGTGGTTCAGGATTCTGTGCAAGGCTTTTTATGGAATAATAGCCAGGCCACACTATACCCAATAGCAATTTATTACAAATCAAATGGAAAATTAGAAACTGCAAAATTTATAATAATATCAGACTGTCTAATACATAATACCATAGCAGCTCATTTATTTCATCGCCACCTAAATGAGTTTTTAAAAAACAAGTTTTTGAAAATACCAAAGAAAATTTTTTATTTTTCGGACGGTTCTTCCGCTCAATTTAAAAATAAAAAAAAACTTTGCCAATTTATGCCATCATAGCGAAGATTTTAACTGTTCCGCTGAGTGGCATTTCTTTGCAACCAGTCACGGCAAAGGACCTAGTGATGGTCTTGGGGGAACGGTAAAGCGTGAAGCACGAAGAGCCAGCTTGCAACGTCCATTCGAAGATCAGATAACTACTCCTCTCCACTTGTATAATTGGTGTCAGCAAACTCTTCAGAACTGCAACTTTGCATATTTAACGGAAAAAGATTATGAAGAAGAAGAGAAATTGCTAACTGATAGATTTATAGGATTACGTACAATTCCGGGAACTCAAAAGCAGCACAGCTTCATACCAATTTCAAAAACACAATTACAAGCTAAAATTTATTCCGCTGATAGCAAATTTGTAATTGAAAACATTTATAATAAAACTAAACACCATCAACAGCATTCATCATAATAATGTCAACAACAAAAACAACAACAGCATTCATCATAATAATGTCAACAACAACAACAGCATTCATCATAATAATGTCAACAACAACAACAGCATTCATCATAATAATGTCAACAACGCCAACAACAACAGCATTCATAATAATAATAATTCACTTGTTAAATATCTACCTTTACTCTATGATAAATATTTCTGGATCCAAGCATACCCCCAGTCTGAAATTTTGTGGAACTTTAGGGAAGGAACCAATCTTAAACATATATTTTTTTCAGATTTTTAAAATTGTAGTTTTTACAGCTATAACCTCCCGAATTATAGGTCAAGAGATGTGACCTTTGACCTTTCCAAAAAAAAATCATGTTGTATATCAAATTAAAGGTAATTAATTAACCTTTCAAATGCGACCTTGATGAGTTGCGTCACTATAATATTAATCAAGAAAATGATAATTAAGTAAGTACAACTTTGTACATTTTTATAGTTTTTTCCGATATTCAAGACCTCATATTTCCGGATCCAGATGCGTCAGTGAACTTAAATTTAGGATTTTTCTTATTTCTCGGATACACTTTAATCCTGCAAAAATTCAGCCAATTTGGAAACAGTGATGTAAAAAACAGCCATATTTTAAGTTGAGTTCAGATGGTTTAACCCACATATGATTAATCGTAACTATTTCCTAAACATTTATTTAACTGATACAACAGGTATTGACTGAATAAATTGTATTCATGGCAGATTCTTTATTAATAACACTGTGATAGTCGAAAAAATTAACTTCGATGAATCCTTTTCGAACTATTAGAGGGGAGTCCCCTGAGTGCGAAAGTAAATTTGGAAGTGTCAGATTGGCTCCAGTTTTTGAGAAATCGGTATATATGGATATAGGTAAGTCTGCGCTATTTAAACAAATTTTACCGGCCATCGGCCAATTGTTTTTTTGGCCTAAAAGGGCTTAAAAAGCTTATTAAAATAGAAAAAACAAATGTTTGCGCTCGGTCCAACTTCTTGAGATATGGGCCTTTAAAACTTTAGTATATAATTGCCCATATCTCACACATTTATGGTCCGATCTGGTTCCGGTGAATAGCATTACAAAGCCCATTAAAACCTCTTTAAATCTGCATATAAATATATTACATTTTATTAACCCATTGGGGACAAATTTAAAAAATACGATTTTTTAACCTCACTTTTTTGCTAAAAATCGGATTTTCTCAAAAAACAGCCCTATTAAACCTATTTTCTACCTAGACTCAGGTTGTAGGCAACACTTCAGGCTTTGGTTTGAGGTATAATACTTCGCATTAACCCTTCTAAGACCGGAGATATTTATGTTCAAAGTTTGAAATACAAGAAAAAATGAAAGGTTTTTTACTTTTTTCCAAAATTTTATTAATTTTCCTAGCATAGGCCTCAAGTTAAGCTTCAAAATCAAAATATTGGACTTTTATATATTTTTTTCGTTTTTTTTTTTAAGTTAATTAATTCAAAGAAATGAAAAATTTTTAAAAATAACCGTCACATAAATATAATGCTAATATTCAACATCCAACTCAAATATCTCCGGATGTACCAAATGTACTTTCGCACTCAGGGGACTCCCCCCTAATAGTTCGAAAAGGATTCATCAAAGTTCATTTTTTTTCGGGTCAAAAACTATCACAGTGTAATTTTTCTTATATTCAGAAGTTGATATTCCTACATAGTTCAATTTGCTTTTTAATACGGCATAGGAAATTTGCTAGCCTGTATGCTTGCCTTGTCAATTTTGTCAATTCTGACGAAATTTTAACACGGGAATTTCCTTGTTAATTAAGTGAGTAGTATTTAAAAAATTTAGCTTTACGTAATCTCCTGAGATGAATTAAAGTATAATCTCTATATTTCGAATTCGAATTCAAATGACCCTCAATATGCCGGCATAAGTCTAGTCATTTGTATTATTGATTTTCATCTTTCCAGGCATTTAGAGATTTAAACTCTTCAATGGATTATTGTCTATAAGCAGGGGCATCTCGATGTTGAATAAAATTTTCGGATCTGCATTATACTCGAGCAAAATCATTGCGTTATAAATAATAAAGAAAATTATTTAAATTTACATACCTAGAGTCAGTAGCAAATTAGATATAATTAATATTAATAATACGCTAACAAGATTCTTCACGAAATTAGATCATTATTAATCATACGTATAGAGTGTACTGCAATATAAACCATTTAAGAAATTGTGTTATACTCGTATTAAGTATATTTTGTGTTATTACAATGTGTTTGTATGTTTGTATATTATTATTGAAGTCGGTATTTTGAATTTATACTCATATAATCCGTTATTAATATAAATAGTTATTAATACAAGCAACTAATTGTGTTGTCAATTTTCAGTTCCAATAAAACATGTTTTAAGTAAGGAAACCCCTTCTCACACTTAGCGATGGTTGGATTTCATCCATCAAAACTATTGGTCCTCTGAAGGCACAGTAGAAGCCAAGTGTACTTTTACCAACTACGGTCGTATGAAGTAGAACATATTATTAGCTGCCTGATCTCATACAGGTCTATTGTCTGATATATAGAACATCCTGAAACCTTACCCTTCAACCTTGCTGGTCTGTAATAAATTATTTTCCATAGACTTAATAAATTATATTCAATTAAATGAAATTAAATCATTTACAAAATCTAATATTACCAACCAAGGAACGTACATAAACATTTTAACAAAGCTAGAAATGAATTGGATAAATAATTAATAGTTTAGGCCACTACACAAATACAATTCATTTAAAAGTCCTACAATACTGTTAATAAAAGCAACCACAGCAAAACGCCACATTTATTTCTATTGAAATTTGGCGTCAGTTAGTCAGCGACACAGGACAACCTAACATACCTTATGCTAAAACAAAAGTATACAAATTTTAACTTACGATAGAATAAATACATCAACCTTTTCAACTGAATACCTTTCATTTAAATTCCAACGTAGCAAACTATGTGGGTTTGTATATCAACGACTTAATCTCACTCATGCATTTTCTATCCTTTGTGAAGATAGGAACTCCGCTAGGAAGGTAGTAAATTCTAACAGTGATTTGTGGTTGTCTTTCATTCTTCGACTTTCCTTCCACTCTACATAACTTTGTGTTGCCTCGAGATTTGTGTGAAACTATTTGATATTTACTTTGCTGTATCATGCAGGAATGGACGGAAATTCTTTCCTATCCCACACCAGAAATATTTATATTTTAAAAATACTTACAATAGGAAATTTTGTCACAATGTTGTTCGTCATAGATATTTAGAGAAAACCATTAAAAATTTGCTATTTAAGAACTGTACGAAAAGTAATAGCACACAACCGGAAATTATAATCGCTCACTTTGCTAACATTTTAGCGTCTAATGGCCGAATAATGTCCTGAATAGAATTTTAAAATTAATGGCTGGAAAAAAAGATAAAAGATAGAAAGACTCTGCTATTGCAAATGGGCGATTTTCTTAATCCTATTCTGGTACCTCCCATAAAAAAGTTGTTCAGAATTCTGGCCTGTCGATGAAATTCGGTACAGGGCAATATATTGGTACGCGCCACCCTATAATTTGGAATCGAGGATTTTGTCCATTTTGGTACCCTACAAATATTGGGCGTAATATTGGGAGCCTTAAATTCAGTGTTAACAAATATTTTGTTCAATGCCACGCGCTGTTGAATATGGGTGAATTTGACACGCCCAGTTGAGAACCGGTTGGTGTACACATTCCAGGGGAATCGTTAGAAGAAATGGAGGCGTGGCCTTAAATAGGATTAACCGATATTGCAACCAAACGTGAAAAACTAATTATTTGTTCAAAACTGGTTTCCGGGTTGCTGGAAAAATTGTATTTTAAAATTCCGGTTACCGGTTTGTTCGATGAGCCAATTTTTCAAATATGGCGGCCTGGGTTTTTGAAAAATTAATTCTCGAAAAAAACCGTGATTTTTAACAAGTCAGATTGTGATTTATTTCAAAAATCTAATTTCCAAAGAAGAGTTTTCTGTGATATGTAAATGGTTTCGTATTGTCCGTGACCTTAGACGTTGGACGTCTAGATATTGCTAGAGCATCAACAGAATGGAACACTAAACGTATCATTGGCGAGGAAGACCACTGAATACATGGAACTGGTGCCTGGGAAGAGACTATCAAGATGAATTTCTCGAATTTAGTTGTCTTTAATCCGAGTTATTTTTAGAAAGTTGTAATTCCTTTTAGGGTAATAGGTCGTGTTTTTCCGGTTAGTGAATTTTGGTTGACAAAGTAAAACACAGACATATACATATATATTTAAATTTGACATTCGTGTTGAAATTTTAAATACAATTTTGAATCACAGTACAAATGTAACACATTGAATTATTTGAAAATCTAATTAGAGTTTCAATTCAATATACATATTTCAATTTATATTCTCGGGTATATTTTAAAATTTGAATCCACAATATATGTCTGGAATTCAATTATGAACCCTGGAGATGTAGAGTTTAAAAAAACGATTTTTGGGTAGCAGAAAATGGGTGTCAGTGTTCTGCCCAAATGCGTGATCTTCAGGGAGTATGTTCTTCCTCGTTATTATAAACTTACATAAAAGGTATTCTTATTATGATATTCGAATTAGAACGGTAGAAATGATTAATTAAAAAAATATACTAAAAGCATAAGTACCTCCAACTTCATTACTAGATGTTTACACATCTCCCCTGTGATCGGACTCACATTAATTTTTTTTTTCAATCGCTTAGGGAGAAAACGAGTGCATTTGACGTTATGCAGGATTTTAATTATATTTCAAATCTTCCAAAAATTCAGTTTATATTATGATATTTATTTATAATCGTTTTAGAAACCTCTCCTAATTCACAGCGGTCCTCAACTGGTTTGAGGTTTATCTAAAATGACGACGAAAACGGCTAACGAGGTTTCAGTCCATATAACCCCCCAATAAAAATCCGTGATTATTAAAATCGAATCAGATTTTTTTTTGAAGTAATGACAACAAAATACTGAAATTTTGTTAAATCTAACCTCACTTCATAGCGGTTCTCAACTGGTTTGGGGTTTACTTAAAATGACGACAAAAACGGCGTATAAGGTTTCAGACCTTATAACCATATTTCAGTTGGGGATTGCTTGATGTACCAAAATGTCTTACTATTTGTGTCATGAAGAAAATCGAATGAAAATTTGTGTTCGTTGTAGCAAATAAGTTTTGTTGGGTAAGAAGAAACTCGATGTTTTTCTTCCGACTGCAAAGCTGGTTTGCCTTATTGAGTAGCACGTGAATGATAAATTCTCATTATCTGATAACAAATCCCCACTAAGTATCAGCTTTACTTGTAGTTACTTGTACACTGGCAAAGACCGTTTAAAAGCTTTAATTAAATGTTTTTAAACGGTCTTCGCCAGTGATGCCGAATTATGAAGATCTCCTATTATTGAAAGAAGCTTGAGGATCAAACACTAAAGAACAGTATTGTTACTGCAATATTTTGTTAAACACCAAGATCTAAGGGTCATTTTAAAGTCGACAGAGGTAAATGTCACGTACGTCAGAACATAAATACATAAATAGATCCATTGAAGGGCATATATGGAGCTGATCAAAGTAATGGACCTCACCTGACGAGTAAAGCTGCTTAAATTAAAATCGACAACTCGATTAAAGTTTGCAAAAGTTGTTATCACGAAGTGTCTAAGGGAAAACAACATACATGTATGCATTCGGAAAAAAAGGCAATTGATATTTTAGCGTCACAGGTCATTTCTGACGTGGTTGAAAAGCTGCCGGAAAAACACCAAATGCAAATTGCACATTCGGTCTTAACGCCGAAATATGATGCTTTAGATTCTCCTACATGCAGAGGCATGCTTTAAAGCTGAATACAAAGGGAGTGCATAAAACCATTATTTTCGAAAGTCGAAACACCAAGAAGGATGTCATCTTTTCAGCAGAAAGTCTCGATAATTTTTGGACAACAAGGGATCATTATCACGTCATATGCGCAATTTTACAAATTTCATTAGGTGCAATGCTGGTAAATGATCTGTACCATCGAATTACATTGAACATGCTTCTGAGAAGTCAACAATTCTTGAAGATTTGTATCAATGTGGAGGAGAGTTTGATTTTGATTCTACAAAAGGTTGTAAGGACTGAAAGCTCATTCGCCATTTTTGTCGTCGTCTTAGATAAACCACAAACCAGCTGAGAACCGCTGTGAAGTGAGGTGAGATTAAAAAAAATCCAGCACCACCGATTTGATATATGTTCTTTGTCATTACTTCAAAAAATATCTGATTCGATTTTAATAATAACGGATTCTTATTGGGAAGGTTATAAGGACTCAAACCTCATTCGCCGTTTTTGTCGTCATTGTAGGTTAACCTCAAACCAGTTCAGGACCGCTGTGAATTACAGGAATATGGTTTTAATGGAAAATAGTTTTACAAAATAAATGTTAAAAAATATTGTAATTGTTAACAGCAGAGAAAGTAACGACAATATCAGTGCGTCTCATGAGAACCACCTTCCACAACTTCCACTATCTGCCTATTATCTTCAATTCGTGGGTCCAAAATCTTAGATCTTCCATTATATGACAACCTGAGAGCTGAAATAGGAAACTGCTAATCATGAAAACGTACATAGCATAAAACACAGCGTTCTGGTGTACAGGTTTTAACCTAAAACCGACTTTTGTTGTTAATGGGCGAGTTCCGAGTTTTAATACGCTTCTACTATTTATATTTTCTTATGTCCAAGGGCTACAACAAAATTGTGTTCATAGGTTTCCATTAACTGACGTCGACCTATACTGAAGCCAGTTATTTGCCATGTGTTCGTTTGCCAAAATGCCAAAGACAGAGTCAAGAAAAATTTAATTGAATGCATTTTTGCATCGTGTTTTTACTTAGGGGCCATCCATAAATGATGTCACACTCAAAGGGGGGAGGGTGTGCAACTATCCGTGACAACTTGTGGCATAGGGGGGCAGAGGCTTACAGAAACTTGTGATGGCACAATTTTTCAATTAATTTTGCTTAATATCAGAGCTCGCAAAATATGCTCAATACAAGTTGACAGGTTTTTATTGTTGTAATCTTTATTTCATTGAATTTGAGGAAACTCTAGATGAATTTTTTTAAAATTTTTTTGTAGGTAAATGAAGATGTTATCTTTCGTTTGATATACATTTCATATTGGTTGATATATTTCTAGTATTTTAATTTCTCAAATGAAAATTGTTTAAACACATACACTCAAACATATGTGTGGTGTTTGGTTGAGTGTTTTTGGTTGCTTAACATTGCTTAGGAACATGTATCTAGTAAAAAGTGAAACGAACAGCAAGCTAATGTTGCTTGGCAACATGTATCTAGTAAAAAGTGAAACAAACAGTAACCTAACGTAATAAAGCTTTTTTGCGTAATAAAGCTTTTTTGCTTATTTCAATAAAAATATTAATTAAAATACATAAATTAAATTAAGTTTAAAAAAATTTAACATAATATTTTTTTTTTAAACGGACTTGAATCAAATGCCGTTGGAAAATATAAAAATTACAGCAGACAGTTGTCCGTGGCC